>CM051388.1:20932823-21532823 GCA_028015245.1 Cardamine occulta | reverse complement strand
TCTTACCTTTCACCCATGCTACTTTTTCCAGAAAGCGCATGTTCAACAATTTTTGGCTACTGAAGATGCACTAAACAAAGCTGCTGAAGCTCGTAATTTATGCCACAAATTTGTTAACCGTTTGCATGGAAGTGCTGATGTGGCTTCAAATTCGTTTACTGGAGGCCCAACACAGAGTGGTAGCAATCTTAGGCAGTTTGAGGTAAATGCCAGATTCCCTTGGTTTCTATAATTATTCCTTTCACTTGAATCTAAAAAGAATAATTGGGTTGTACAAGTCTTACAATCAAAACACTCTTTTGTTTATTATGTAGCAGGCACTGCATTACTGATTCTCAGTTATCATGAATGTTCATTGTATGTTTTATGTACATGCTGATATACTTGCTTGAGCAAGCTATCCAATTTTGCCTTTGCAGTTGGATGTATGGGGAAAGGAAAGAGAAGCTGCTGGTTTGAGGGCTAGCTTAAGCACATTGTTATCTGAGATACAACGGCTGAACAAATTATGTGCAGAGCGAAAAGAAGCTGAAGATTCCTTGAAAAAGAAATGGAAGAAAATTGAGGAATTTGACGCTCGCAGATCCGAACTTGAAACCATATATACAACTCTTCTCAAGGCCAACATGGTAATATCCTAAATGATTCTTTCATTAAATTGATTAAGTGATGGTTACCATGGGCAATACCCTGTATTATGACCTTTTTATACATAGGATGCTGTTGCATTCTGGAATCAGCAACCACTAGCTGCTAGGGAATATGCATCAGCCATTGTAATTCCAGCTAGTGAAGTTGTTGTGGACATTTCAAACAGCGCAAAAGATTTCATTGAGAAAGAAGTGTCTACTTTCTTTCAAAGTCCTGATAACTCTTTCTATATGCTTCCAGCTACTCCCCAGGTGTGTAACTTGTCAGAGGACATTCTGATGTCTTTTATCTTTCCATTTCTGTGTGATATAAGTGTATTTCATGTAGTTTGTAAGATATATTTCACTCATCGTTGACGACTGATATTTGTTGAATAATACAAAATAATAGAAGTTGAATATAGAAAAGTTATGTATATGGTCAAGGTGTTTTTGGTCTGTAAATTATATAATCATGCAGCATAGAAGAATTTGGAACTTTATGGTTTAAGCAACATTTTTGCTGGTCTCGTAGGTGTAATGGAATTTGCAATTAGAAGACTTCATGTTCTTTCAAATTAGCAAACTTGCATTTAGATGCCTCGATTCTGTTCATTTATATGTACATCTTCTTAACCAGGGACTTCTGGAGTCTATGGGAGCTAATGGATCGACGGGACCTGAAGCTGTTGCGTATGCAGAAAAGACTGCTGCTCTATTAACTGCAAGAGCTGGTGCAAGAGATCCATCAGCAATTCCATCTATATGTCGCATATCTGCTGCCCTTCAATATCCTGCAGGTGAGATTTTATTTTTCTCTTTTTCAAAAGCAGACGGTATAAGCCGATGGTTTGTAGTTTGTTCCTCTGGAAATGTTCATGTGCATTGAACCATAGGTAATCTTGATTTCCAAGTTTCAAGGAGTTTCTTAATAAAACTATTGCTCACTACCTCTTGAATGACCATCTCTTTCAATGCAATGCAAAATTAAACAAAAAAAACGTAGGACTTTTTCTTAGAACTATTGGCTCATGTGCCTACTACATAGATTGAGATATGCTAGAATAGCCAAAAGGTTTAATGATGGCCACTAGTTGCATATTATTACCACGCTTTGGATCTGCTGTGGTTTTCAACCATAGAATTTGGATCACCTTTATATGAAATACTTAGAACTCTTTATAGGCAAAAAATATTCTTAGTAGTTCCATAGTAGGATTTTCTTATAATCAATATTCTTGCTTCTTAAATAGGTCTGGAGGGTTCAGATGCAAGTTTGGCCTCAGTTTTAGAGTCTCTTGAGTTCTGCTTAAGGGTTCGTGGTTCTGAAGCATGTGTTTTAGAAGACTTAGCAAAGGCAATCGATATGGTCCATATACGGCAGGATCTAGTTGAAAGTGGCCATTCTCTGTTAGATCATGCTTTCCGTGCCCAACAAAAATATGAAAGGTAAGGTGTATTCCACCATACACTGCTATACACGGCCCACCATTATCTTATTTATTGCCCCACGCTATTTTATGTAACTTTCACTGTACTGAATGGATCTTGTATGCAGAACAACGAACTACTGCCTAGATCTAGCTTCTGAACAAGAGAATACAATATCGGAGAAATGGTTACCTGAACTTAGGACTGCAGTCCAGAAAGCACAAGCTTCCTTCGAGCAATGCAAATACGTCAGGGGTTTGGTATGGAACTACTTTTAAGTATAATTCTTGTTTGCTATGCTTAATATGCTACTGCTGGTGACCATCTTAATTAATCTTCACATGGACGTTCTTAAGCATATCACTCCCAAAGTATGGCTTTGTCTGAACCACAAAATGAGAAGCATAAAAAGCTACTTAAAAGTGTTTACATGTTTTTCAGATTTAGAATCCTTCTTACGGTTGCTGCTTTTTAAACTTACATTTTCCATAGTCTTCTTTAAAGTTCAGGTTTTAATTTGAAAATGGCTTTGCAAAAAAGATTTACGTTTTCACAGCCTTTCCTATAGGAAACTGGATAACAATTTATTGTTTTGTATATCCAATACAGCTTGAGGAATGGTGGGAACAGCCTGCAGCAGCAGTTGTGGATTGGGTCACAGTAGATGGTCAAAGTGTTGCAGCTTGGCAAAACCATGTCAAACAGCTTCTTGCCTTTTACGATAAAGGATCAATGCGAACGTAAAAACTGCTCTCAATTCTCTACTCTTGGAATTGCAAGATTCTCTCTGGCTGAAGAAACCCGTATTATACGACACTGGTGACTACAATGTTTGCAAAGTGGAAAAGCTAGATCGAGGTGCGATTTGTAAAGATAATGGTAACTCTTTTCTTTTTATGTGCATCGTTATAGTTTCTCAGGTTTTATTTTTACATCATTGCAGAAAAACATCGTGTTTGGCCATTTGTGTTTTGTGGGTTTTATTAGGTATATGATATCTTGTTCTGATTCTCTTAATCAGTCATCTTTAGATTTGTATCACGAGGTTTGTTTGTGTTGCATTCATTGAATCAGTGTTATGCAAAAGTTGCTTATTTTGTAAGCCATTTGTTAATTTAGCTTCAAATCTTTGAATGTGAATGTTGAGAGATAAGTCTGTGTTGCCAACTACTTGTTTGTTGTTGTGTACAAATTAACGAGCGTTAAGGCTTTTGAGGAATATTCTCAAACATTAATCTCTCGTGATTGGATTATGTTGGTCTTAACTCGGAAAATTGTTAAGAATCAAGCTCCGATCTCTTTATTAACAGTCGAAGTACAATGTATAAGAGAGAAAGGCTTTTCACACATCATGAAGGCTCAATCTCAGAATCGCACATCATGATTTCATACATCAAACAACATAAATTCCTCTAAACAATAGAAGATCTATTTATACAAGAAAGAACAAACAATTCAAAGCAATTACAATTAATCGAATATGTAACAAACTCACCTCGCCGCAAGCTCAATCGCTCCAGCGCTTCACTCGGAAAATCTCTTCTTCCTCGATGAGCTCTGGAAGCTACTGTTCCGTTTATTCTTCAGTCTCACGTGTGGCCTCTTTCCAACGTGTTTGTTCCTCATTTAATCCCACACGTGCCTCAGACTCTGCTTTATTCTCTCCCACGTGTGTGTTCCTTCTTACATATACATTCAACGGCTTATCAATACCGCCCCCATTAAAACTCAGCTTGTCCTCAAGCTTCAAATCAGGAAACTGATGCCTCAAAACTCTCACACTTTCCCAAGAATCCTCATGTGATGGTAACCCTTTCCAGTGCACCAATGCTTCCAATGCTCCCTTGTCATTATATTTGGTGTCCAAAACAGACTCAGGAAGCAACAAAAATCCATCAACCTCGGAGTCCAAAACAGGGAGTGGATTTACCTTGTGGTGAGAGCCCAATACCAGTTTTAGTTGAGAGACATGAAAAACATTGTGTATCTTAGCATCCATCGGTAAAGCCAAGCGATAAGCGACCTTTCCTATCTTTTCCAAGATCTCGAAAGGACCATAGTATTTGGCGGCAAGCGTTTGACAAAAACGTTTTGCCACTGTACTTTGGCGGTATGGCCTCAACTTCAGATACACCATGTCGCATATTGCCAAAGTAACATTTCGGCGATGCTTATCCGCATTGTTTTTCATCAGCTGCTGAGCATGCAACAGATGTGCCTTGATCTGAACCAACATGAGATCCCTTTCCTTCATATATTTCTCCAATTCAAAGTTCTTGGTCGAATTCTCCTCAAACCTTAATATCGCAGGAGGGTCTCTACCATATAAAACCTTAAATGGCGATGACTTCAATGAACTATAATATGAAGTATTGTACCATAACTCTGCCCAAGGTAGAAACCTAGCCCAAGTCCGAGGATGTGCAGATGCATAGCAGCGTAGATAAGTTTCCAAGGACCGATTTAACACCTCTGTTTGACCATCTGTCTGCGGGTGGTACGCAGTACTGTACTTCAGTTTTGTTCCAGACTGTTTGAAACAATCCATCCAAAAGGAGCTCTGAAATATCTTGGCTCTATCAGACACAATCGAAGCAGGGTACCCATGGAGATGCACTACCTCTTTAATGAAAGCAGTAGCCACATCTACCGCATGAAAATGATGCTTTAACCCAATGAAATGGCCATATTTACTTAACCTATCAACCACCACCAATATAGCATTGAATCCCTGCGAAGTAGGTAACCCCTCAACAAAGTCCATACTTATATCTTCCCACACCTGAGAAGGAATAGGCAATGACTAAAGTAAACCCGCAGGAGATAGTGTTGAATATTTATGAGTTTGGCAAACTCCACATTCTGACACAAACTTTTGGATATCTTTAATCATATCAGGCCAATAGAATGATTGATGAAGTCGTTTTAAAGTCTTTAGGACCCCATAATGTCCTCCCAACAAGCCAGAATGATACTCCTGAAGAAGCAGAGACTTAAACTGAGTATCCTTAGGGAGCACTAATCGACCTTTATACCACAAATGTCCATCGCTGATAGTGTAACCCATCATTTCTTCTGGTTTTTTACTTAGCCGAGCTTTTAACTCCTTAATCTGCACATTGTCATTGATCTCTTGATAAATGTCCTGAAGTTGTAAGACCGAGGGAATTGTCAACGCGAACAATCCAGGATTAGGGACCAAAAAACTGTAATTCTGAATACGAGATAATCCATCTGCAGCCTTATTTTCAACCCCAGGTTTATAAATGATCTCAAACTCGTAAGGAAGAAGCTTGTGCAACCAATTCTGATACTCAATGGTAACCTCACATTGTTCCAGTAAAAACTTGAGACTCTTCTGATCAGAGTGGAGCACAAACCGATGGCCCAACCATTTTTGAATTGCCAACACTATAGCCATAAGTTCCCTTTCATACACAGATTTCAACGGCTTCTTCAGTGTGAGGGCATGGCTAAAGAAAGCTATTGGTTTCTTGTCTTGCATTAACACAGCACCAAGACCATAACCTGAAGCATCAGTCTCAACCACAAAAACCTTTGAAAAGTTTGGTAATGCTAAAACAGGAGTTGTTGTCATTGCAGACTTCAACATATCAAAAGCCACAGCCGCTTGATCAGTCCATAAAAAATTATCCTTCTTCAATAACTCTGTTAGAGGTCTCGCAATCATTCCATAACCACGAATAAACTTCCTATAGTAACATGTTAACCCCAGAAACCCTCTAAGTTCTTTGATATTCTAGGCACAGGCCACTTCTTCATCACCTTAGTCTTTTCTGGATCTGTAGCTACACCATGTGCTGAGATTATGTGACCAAGATAATCGATTTGAGTCTTCGCAAATAGACACTTCTTCTTGTTTGCGAATAGTTGGTGTTCCTCAAAAAGCTTCAACACCACCAATAAATGCTTAACATGATCATCCATGTTTGCACTATAAATCAATATATCATCAAAAATACCAAGATGAACAATCGAAGATATGGTCTGAATATTTCATTCATAAGAGACTGAAAAGTGGCTGGAGCATTAGTTAAACCAAATGGCATAACTAAAAACTCATAATGGCCATCGTGAGTATGAAATGCCGTCTTCTCAATATCTGCCTCTTTCATCCTTATCTGATGATATCTCGATCTCAAATCTAGTTTCGAAAAAATCATAGCACCCTCAAGCTCATCCAAGAGTTGATCAATCACTAGAATGGGAAACTTATCCGGTATAGTTGCTCTACTTAAAGTGCGATAATCCACACAAAAATGCCAAGATTGATCCTTCTTTTTAACCAATAATAATGGGCTAGAAAAAGGACCATGACTCTGTCGAATAGTGCTTGCTTCTAACATTTCACTAACCATCTTCTCCATCACCTCCTTTTGAGCATGAGGATACCGATAAGGCCTCATACTCACAGTATTCACGCCTGCCACAAGGTTAATAGCATGTTCCCTACCTCTCCAAGGTGGCAAACTACTTGGCTCAGCAAAGACATGAGAATATTGTGTCAAAACCTGCACAACTTCCACTGGTAGGGGCACTGTCTCTACCATACTCACTGAATGTTCAGCTAAAGTCAAATCCATCTCCTGATCAAACATGGTAGCAGTTTCTAATAGAGTAATGCGAGAAACTTGAATGTCACGATCACCAGTTAAATTCACCTCTTCACCCTTGTAAGTAAAAAAGTATTTTTGAGTCTCCCAATTCACTCTACAATCCCCCAAATTCCTGAGCCACTGAACTCCAAGAATGACATCCACTTGACCAAGATCCAAAGTGATAAAATCTGTCATAAACGTCCACCCTTGAATTGTAAAGCTGACATTCATACAAATGCCTGACCCTTTGACTGTGACTCCAGTTCCTAACAGAATGTTGAGGTTAGCATTTGCAACTTCTTTCAGCTTCAATCGCTTTGCTATTACTGGAGTGATAAAGTTATGGGTTGCCCCACTATCCAACATAAACAAAACAGCATTTCTGCGAATCACTCCTTTCATCTTTGTAGTAGTCGGAGAAGACACTCCCATAAATGAGCGGAAAGACAATGTCAGACATTGGGCTGGTGTATCTATCAAATGATTCTCCACATACTCTTCATCTTGCAATACCTTAACTACATAATCATCAAGGACAGTTAAAACTCAGAACTCTTTTGATGGACAATCATGATCCTTACTCCATGGACCATAGCATTTAAAACATATGCGACATTTTCTCATCTCATCTAGCTCAGCTCAAGTATGATTCCATTGAGGTTTAGGTAAGGCAGCTGAAGAAACCTTCTCTTGACCTTTATGAGTGTCCATCAATGCCGGTTTGGAAGACCAAGTATTAGGGGAAGATGTATTGCCCTTGTTTACAGGAAAAACACTCTTCTTCATTGTTTCAATATGCTTCCCACTAGTATTGTAGTTCATAGATTTTCGTATTTGACTATCTTCCATAGATAAGGCCACAACAATCATCTCGGAAAGAGAAGTAGGTTTCATCATAAACACTAACTCTTGCATATCAGATTGGAGACCATTAAGAAAAATTCCTTCCAACACATTATCATCTAGCCCACTGACCTGAGCCGATAAATCCTCAAATTGCCGCACATAATCACGAATGGACTCATATTGTTTGAGGCAACATAAGCTTTGGCTCGGTCCTTTTACTCGCAAATTCCCAAAATGCAGCAAGATTCTACTCTTCAAATCCTTCCAAGTTGTAAAACCAACTCTGTTTATTTCTCAGTTGAACCATCCTAAAGCATCATCAGCAAGACTCGCAGATACTTGATCCAACAGCTGTATTTCAGTCAGCTGAGCAATGCGGCTATACCTTTTGACTCGCGCAATCCAGCCAAAGAGATTCGCACCACTAAACACTGGAAAATCAATGTTTTTCAACAGCTTCTCCCGTCGATTCACATCAGCATCCCTAATGCTAGATTCCAGGTTAAAGAAAGGTACTTGTTGATTGAACTCGGGAGATAAATCGCGCACCGGATTGCTGGATTCACCTTTGGCCTGATTCGAGTGAAGCGAATTAAGCTTCTGGAGAATTACACCCAAAGATATTTTTAACTCTGCTTGATCCTTTTGCATCTCTTGTTGAACATGTTTGATCTCCGTCACTTGCGAAGTCACTGACGTTACGCGATCAACAAAATCAGAGAATTTGATTCTGTCGACTGGTGAATCATCAACGGCCACCGGAGAATCGTTGATCGGCGAGAGCATCACCTTCTTCGTCATCGTCGCGATTGCTGAATTTGAAAATTCGCTCGAACCTGTCACCGCACCAATTGTTAGGCTACAATTTAACATGACATTATGGGTCTATAAATTGTGTAAAAGTGAATTGAAATGAGCATGGGCCTTAAATGGCAAAGCCTCAATTTTTAAGTAAAATGTGGAATTTGTCCCACATTGCTTGGAAGTTGTGTTTTCAAGTTGTATATATATGGTCATGGTTATACATGAGGTTAAATGACTATGGGATGAGAAAATGGGAACCACACACGCGCGCCGCCGCCGCCGCTCGGCTCGACACGACACGACACGACACGGGTCGTGGGTCGTGGGTCGTGGGTCGTGGCAATGGGCCTCCAGAGGCCCCCGCGCGCGTATCTTTCTTTTTGGGGAAAATTCGTAAAGAGTTTCTGAAGAAATGAAGCCCATTAACGAATTCGAACCAAAAGCATATTCGAACGAATATTCCTCTGTTAGTGCGATGAGAGACTTGCGCAACAAGCAAGGAATATGCTCCAGCGTTTTGCGACGATCGAGGAAATTTCGATCTTCGATCTCCCCTTCAATTCGTAAGTCGTTTTCTCGAGAGTATCGTAGAATATATAGTTCGCCTTTGCTTAGTCGGTGTTGCGTTTATAAGATTTAGTCCGCAATTTCATTTCCAGAAATTTGAGCGCCTACACCAATTGTTAAGAGTCAAGCTCCGATCTCTTTATTAACAGTCAAAACGAAGTACAATGTATAAGAGAGAAAGGCTTTTCACACATCATGAAGGCTCAATCTCAGAATCGCACATCACGATTCATACATCAAACAACATAAATTCCTCTAAACAATGGAGGATCTATTTATACAAGAAAGAACAAACAATTCAAAGCAATTACAATTAATCGAATCTATAACAAACTCACCTCGCCGCAAGCTCAATCGCTCCAGCGCTTCACTCGGAAAATCTCTTCTTCCTCGATGAGCTCTGGAAACTACTGTTCCGTTTATTCTTCAGTCTCACGTGTGGCCTCTTTCTCACGTGTCTGTTCCTCATTTAATCCCACATGTGCCTCAGACTCTGCTTTATTCCCTCTCACATGTGTGTTCCTTCTTCCATATACATTCAACGGCTTATCAGAAATCCTGTAAATTAGCCATAAATACTTGTATTTATGTCAAATTAGTTGTTGAAAAAAATCTTCAAATCATGTTTTTATCCTACATTTGAAGTTCACACTTGTCATATACTCTTTGAATACACCACCGACTTAATTGTAGCCCCCACTATTTGTCATCAGTCATACTCTTGTATCGTGATTTAATAGAAAAACAATCTACCAAATTGTATTAAATAAACAGTAATGTTTTTAACATTTTTTTTCAAGTACTTATGGTTGATACCAGTAAAATATACATATTATATATACATATATATATCTTTATTTTTTATTTTATTTTGTTAATTGCTCTACTGTACATGTGCATGTTCTTGACGTGAAGCTACGAACTCAAAATTTAACTAGAAAACAACAAGTTAATAGCAATTATGATCAACAAATTTAGAGCAAAATCAATTGGTAATTATTTTCGAACATGTGAGAATCAAAAATATCAGAAACAAAGGGATAAATAACCAAGTATTTGTTTCTTTGTTCTTTGTCTTCCATTAACTGAAATACAATGTCGAATCACGAGACAGAAAAGAACAAAAAAACTTATTGAAGATGCTCATGTTATGTTCTCTGTCTTATATTATCAAGTCTTACCTTATCAGAGACAAAACAAAACACTTTCAACTTTAGAAACAGAGCTCTGAAATGTCTTCTCTTCTAATCTTCATCTTCATTGCCATAACCATAACATTCAGTAATCATTCTTCAAAGGCTACAAATCTGCCAGTAAGCATCACTGACAACAATAAACTCTACACAGTCTCAGGTATCATCCAACACAAAACTGATATAGTAATTAGAAACTTTTCTCCTCTCTGTTCCGAGATGTTTTGTGCAGGCTCATCTTGTAAACTTGAATGCAGAGTTACACAAGCAAAACCAAATTTCAGACAAGAGACAAAAAGCCATCACAGAGAATTACAGGTTTTGTGTCCTTTCTCTGAGGTGAGATGTGCTACAACTAGACGGCTTCTGAAACAAATTAGAAGAGCAAGAAGAAGAGATCATCAATACAAGAAGAAGAGATCATCAAGACACCTGCAAATTGCAGCAGTTTCGAAAAAAACTTCAACAGATAAGAAGTTCTTTTTCCCACCTCCATGGTTTCTTCCTCCAAACCCGTTTAGGCCACCTTCGATTTTTCCTCCAAATCCGTTTGCGCCACCACCTTCGATTTTCCCACCCAATCCGTTTCAGCCACCACCTCCTTTGATTTTCCCTCCAAACCCATTTCAACCTCCACCTCCTTCAATATTTCCTCCACTACCATTTCAGCCTCCTCCTGCTCCACCTCCATCGATATTTCCTCCCTTATTTCCTCAGCCTCCTCCTGCTCCTCCTCCAACGATATTCCCACCATTATTTCCTCAGCCTCCTCCAGCTCCTCCTCCATCAATATTCCCTTCAAATCCATTTCAGCCTCATCCACGTCAGCCTCCTCCCACTCCTCCTCCATCGTTATTCCCTCCAATATTTCCTCAGCCTCCTCCAGTTCCAATTCCTCCTCCTCCATCAATATTCCCTCCAAACCCATTTCAGCCTCATCCTTCTCCTCTTCCTACTCCTCCGCCACCATGGTCTCTCTTTCCTCCTCTGCCACCAATCTTTCCAGGCTTAAATCCACCATCACCTCCTCCTCCTCCTCCACCACCACCTCCATCAATTTTTCCATTTCCCCCATTCCCATTTTTTCCACCACCACGCAACCCTGGCCCTCCTCCTGCTTCATCTTCTTCAGCAAACAAACAGTCTCCTTAATCGAACAAGAGTATATACATATATATGTATACCAAACATTTAGTTGAGAGATGCACTATATGTTGTATATTGAAAATCATGTTTACATAAGGGTAAAGAATAAAGATGAGTTTTCAACTTCTACAGAATATTGCATCTGTTCTTGAATCTATAGATTTACATACTCTGGCTCAAATCAAACTTAAGACTCAGAGAAAAAATGGACTCCCTTCTATCAAAATCAAACTCACTACATGATACAGACATGTCAACAAGCACAAAATAATTTTCCCATAAATAATGTGTAGTACTAGTTTGACTACAAACAGTGTGAGAAAGAGAAGGGCAAGAAGTTATATATCTATAAGACTTGCTACATCTCTAATTATATTTGAAAACTGCCATTAGATAGAGCAATCTCTCATTATGGATTTGTGAAACTTGATAAATCTCTTCTTTTCTACTTAGAATCATCTTCTTCATCCGCAATGCAATTATAATTATCCTAACGAAATAGAAAAAAACATCAAAAATACAAGTTAAGACTAACAGGCATAAACTTATAAGAATCACTTGCAGAGTAAGGACTACTTTTTCTTTTCGTTTCTTTCCAATGTACAAATGTTACAAGCATACCTCAGAAGCAAAAGCAGTGGCCGAATATTCATGATCTGCTCTTTTCCGAAGGCTTAACTGCACAGATATCATGGTCTCTGACATATCGACACCCGAAGACCTAAGTGCTTCAGTTAGAGTGTGTAGTACCCTGTTCAAAAATCAAACCCAAAACTAGCGATGTTTAAGTAGAGTAGCAGTTAGGATCTTGAGTAGATAAGGAGATGAGCACTATTTCAAAGAGAGACTTTGTATTATGGCTCTTATACTGTCGGACTTCCTAAGGTCACAGCATTTATGTCATTTCACTCTATAAGTCTATCCTACAGAACTTCATAGCCAAGGCAAAACGGAAGCATCTACAAATAGCTAAGGCATCATTGGAACCTTTTATTATATCATTTTTCCGTAGTAACCGCAAAGCCAGATGTTTAGTCTACTACTAACCAGCACTTACTTCCAAAAAGAAATGAATAAACTACGGAAGAAGCAAAAGCTTTTATCATCTAGATATGCCTTACCTTTGTGAGCAGACAGTGGACGAAGTTTTTTCGTCCGAGTTTAACAATTCATTTGTATTGCCAATGCCGTTAAATGATCCACAACTTGGTTTTGGTTGCCAAAATTCATGTTGAACAAACTGTGGCAAAGGCTCTGTAGGTATATAAGAGGAAACTGCTGAAATAGGACTCTGTTCAAGAATCTTAGTACTAACTGCTGAGTCGATATCAGGATCCACAGAATTTTGCATATCCGAGACCAATCCAGAAGACGGTTCAACTTTATCGTTGCTCGAAAAGCTTTTAAAGACTCGAGGATAGTCACTGACCTCCACAACAGACCCATGATTATTTCTCTGCATCAAAGTTACATGAAATAGTTGTTCAAAAAAGGGTCAAGATGAATCAGTGAGAACAAATAAAATCTTATCAAAATGACAATAAACCATATAGACAAAATCTCAAGTGAATACCCATGGAATCAATTTGGTTGGGCCTTGATACCACATTTGGTGAGATCCTTCATACATCTGAACTTTTTCTTGTAAAAAGTGAATATACTCTATAACCTGAGACAAAAAAAACCAAAAAATTGATAAAACATCTACACTAAAACACACACTTTCTAATCAAAATTGCATCTTCTTCTACCTCCAATAAGAAAGAAGCTTTATCTCGTTTCTGATCATTTTGAGGTATAATATCCATTAAACTCTGAAATCTGTATTCACCAAGAATAAAAAGGAAGCAAATTTCTAGTCATTCTTACTATTTTTAGAAAATCTGATAAAAAAGATTCAATTTTTATCACCTTTCATTGATTTTGCTTCTTCTTCGTTGCTCTGTCTCTGAATGTTTTGATCTACACGAGCTTCGATTTCTCCTACCTGAAATTTAAAAAGGTTACAATAGGATTTATGTACTGAAAATGGAAGGAACAAAGAGGTGATAAATCCCAAATACGAACCTGTTGATGAATCATTTCGAGAAGGTAAGTTACTGTATACATCAGCTTCTAATATCTCGTCGAGGTCAGGAGAGTTCATAGTTCGATAAGGTATGACGAAATCGACAACGGAGATGACACAGTAAGTGGAGATGCGAGATGAAACTCCGGCGAGCAAGAGACTGTAATGAATTTTGTGTATAATCAATCTTTGTTTGTTGGTGAAGAAGGAAACAAAAAAAATTAGAAAAAAAATGTGAAAGACTCAAAGCCCATTTCTAACGGATCATTTTAGGCCCAACATAATCACTTCAGGCGAAAATTACTAGTAACCAACCGGTAAGTCGTTTAATTTGGAATCTCGTGGAACTGCGATTTTTAATGCGGTTTCATAGATTTTTAACTTATCAAAAAAGTTACTGAATAATTGAATTAATTTTATAAAAACAAAAGTCTGCAGTTTGGATGAAAAAATTATTAAGAAATTGGTTTCATGTATTTACTAATTATGCATTAGGTAGCAAATTCACATAATTTTCTGTATTTACTTTTCCACTATTTGTTGTTAACAAAGTATGTCGACCTAAGTGTCTGAAATAGTTTAAATTAATATTTTAGTGTTACCATCTTTTAAACGTTTGTGACAACTAAATTATATATCTACATTTGATGGTATCTTGATAATATAATCAGAATATTATTGTATTTTTAGAAATATTAATATTTCAAATGTTTTAATTAAAAAAGGATTTGTATTTTGGCTTCGCTTAGGGCATTGAAAATGAAAAAAAAATTACGTGTCCACACCATCGGTTTAACTTATACAATCATAGTATTTATAAGAATAAACCATATTTTCGTGATCATATGAAATTTGTCAATTTTGTTCATTTAAATAACTCACATCACACTTTATTTACCTATGATCTCGTAACTTGATGGAATTGTTGTTAAATATTTTGCACGTAATAGAATTGTTTTAAACTTCCCAACCGTTAAGGCGTTAACTCATCCCTCACGTTCTTTTAATATTTTGCAATTGTGTTAAGTTACAAAACATCGTCCACTTACATCATCAACAATTTTAGCTAGAAAAATAATCAAACACATTGAAGATTAACTAGAGTAGCACTTATAGATCATTCATTTTCATGAATCTTTATCCTCTGAAATTGAATGATCTTTTTGTAGAGAAAGGGGCTCGAATCTATGAAGCTTAGCGTTTTTTTCTTGTAAATTTCACTCAGGGAAGCTCTGGTAGGGTATGAATTTACAGTATGTGACCAAGAAACCCAAGAAGAATGGATGCAAACTTGGACAGATCAATGTTTAAACCACTTCGATTTAATATCCCAATAAAACGAATAAACTTGCAAGAAAAACACAAAAGAACACATCTTCAGAAGAAACCTAATCCATTAATCTCAAGATAAATGCAATACCAAGAGCCAAAGAGATATGGAACATCATTAACAATGACTTAAGTGCATTTGTATACTCCCACTGACATACAAAATGGAGAAAGCTACGACTTACATAAGGGTTCAAAATTACAACTGTATATAAAACACACAAGTAAGTCCTCCATAAATGAGGATTGGGCTATAGGGCCGGCCCGTTGTAGTCCACAAGACCATAAAAATAAAATAAAAAAATTTTTAGTTGCTTGTAATCATTACTTTCTCTATTTTATTTCATTTGTAGTTTAAAATTTTTTCACGTTTATTAAAAAAATTGATTTTTCTGTTTTACTTTTAATTAATATTTATTTGGTTTTATTTTATTGGTTAAGACGTTTAAACATTATGGACAACATTGAAAATTTTATCAAATATCTTCATTAAAACTTAAAACAACACTTATAATGAATCAAATTTTAAATTTTAAAACTACAAATAAAATGAGGTAGAGAAGTATTTGTTAGAAAATATCATAAAAACTAACGGTGACTTAGACAGAGAAGTATTTGTTAGAAAATATCATAAAAACTAACGGTAGATTTAAGTCAATAAAGTTTGTCTGTGATATCGATATATCTATTTATTTATTTATTTTTGAAGGAATTATGGTTCCAGCAAGACAATAAATTATTAACACCTGGTACGGATAAAAATGTGTATCTTCTATTAAAATCTCATACTCTAACAACTTTTTTGAATTTGGAAGTAATTATCTTTGTTTTTCTTTTTTTGGGATGTTTTATACCATTGTGCAAACAAGTGTAGCAAATTAGCTAGTATTGAATTTTTTTTAAAAACAATTTAGCTAGTATTTTGCTGCTATGAGCCATACACATACATGCGACTACATGTGCAGACACATTTTGATAGCAAGTTGTCAATGGGCTTGGGCAAAAAATCCAAACCCGAATTCGAATCAATAAAATATTCGAACATGTTTTAAATTCCTATATTTGAATAACCGAACCGAGAAGCGAATGAATATTCAAAATAATCGGAATATAATTCTATACCAATAAATTTTTGAATTATATTTAGACTTGATATAATCCAACTATCCAAAATTATAAATATAAACAAAAAAATCAATTATTTAAAGACTAAAAAAATCAAAATATCCCAAAATACTTACTTATGTTTGTGAAATTTTACCAAATTGTATTCCAATTTGGCCAAAAAAATTTTAGTTTTTTCCTCAACATACCCGACCCGAACCCGAATGGAACTAAACCGAACCCGAACCGAATATTATAAATATCCGAATGGATCTTAAACCTCTAAATCCAAAAATCTGAAATACCCAAATCGAATCTGAATCCGAACCAATACCGGAACGTCTATGCATAGCTGTCAAAATCTTATTTTGTACGTACACGTTTATTTTCTTTTTATTTCATATTCTTATCTTTCTTATTTATTACCTTGTTACTTTCTAATTTATAACATGATATTAGTATTTACTTATTTATTATTTAATTGTTTATTATCTTAATTTAAAAGACTAAATCGATTCCTGCAAAATTCTGGATCTTTACACTGTATTTAATTATTTTTGTATTTACCAAACTCCATTTAAAGTATACTATAGTTTTGGATTTTTATCAAACGAATGAATTTTGAGGAAAGAACAAAAAATGATGTTGTTGTATTGTATTTACTGATGTTGTTGTATTTACTATATACATAATGGCATTGTATTTATTACTTGTAAGTTGTAACCCATTTACATTTTAGATTATTTTTAACAAACCAAAAAGAGTGTAAATGGCATTGAATACTTGTATATACATCATCTGCTCGTGAGAAGAGAGGTTGCGCATTGACATTCTACCGTAAAAAGAAAAGAAAAAAAAGAAGAAGAAGAAAAAAAAAAAACTAACACATTAGAATAAGCAAACATCATAAAAAAATATTGTGAGTTAGCACATGTGTTCGATCCCTAACAAACTTGACATAAATGCAATCATTGAAAACTTAGTCCTCTGCAGTTTCATCTTAGACTTATGGAAACTTAGTCCTGTGGCTGTACTGGTGTTTCTAATGTGATTCTTAAGTTGGGTTTGCTTTGGCATGATCAGAGTCTGTCCTAGATTAAGTATTGCCCTCTTTGGTTGACTATAAGAGCTACGGTCTTGCTTTCTTACAGATCTCAGGAAAGGTTTCAGAGCCTTGATGTGGCGTTTTATCCATCCAGAAGAAACAATGTTGAAAATTAAAGCAAATATATATACTCAGATTTAGACAGAGAACTAAGAGATCAATAACAAAACCATGTTCTTGGGACCATGCCAATTGCTTTCACCTAACTCCAATGATCGGCTCTATCTTTCATCTCCTTGTCCCTTGTTAGTCTGATTCTGAATCTGATTCTTCATATTCTGGCGTCACCAATGGAGGATGGAATGACTTGAGTAGTTGTAAATCATTAACATCAAGATCCTCTACGTGGTTTACAAATGTGCGAACACTACAAGGTTGCTTAAACGCTTCACCAAAACCTTGGATTTCAACACGTTGGAGAGTCTTCCTTTCGGGATTGAAGTAGAAAACATAAAACGGTTGTTTACATGTATAGTTGCGCATCGAAAACACTATTTCACCTGAAGCGGTTGTTTCTCCAGCTATGGAAAGGTGACGACGGAAGAATTTATCATCGGTCCAAGTGTAGGCATATTTTGACCATTCCTTTTTCTCAACATCCTCTAGAACCCACACATGCAACTCATTAGTGGCATCAGCGTCGAGATTTTCCTCCAAATACTCGTCGAGATCCTTCCCATAATAACAAATCTCATGAATGTCGACATCATCCTCCCAATAAATCAAAGCTAATTTGCCCTTGTAGTTTATCAATCGACAAAACCTTTCTACGTCAATAATGGTGAACTTTTCAGACCTAACATCAAAGCAAAATATCATATAATCTAAGTAAGACACATGATTCATGGCATCCCAACCCTTACTCTTACCTGCTAAGTAATACAAAACCCCATTGATGCATACCCCATCACTCCTAATATCATATCCTAAGGGACCTTTGATCTTTCTCCACCACATATCTCCAGGTCCAAATGTAAGAATTTTATGACGACCAGGACCACCTGTATAAGCCATGGACAATGCCTTGTATTGTTTGTCAATCGGGTCAAACCCGAAAAAGCTATACGCCTTTCTGTAAGTATACCGATCAGGTGTAATCGCATACCGGCCTGTGATGGGGTTACATATCAGAGGTCTAGCCTGGTATCTATTACCATGAATATAGAACAAGCCTGAGGCGTAGCCACATGAAAAATATCTTAGGTCAAAAGAATGATTGATACTTAAATTGTCTGGAGAGAACTTTACATGAAATTCGGCGGCTGCTACAAGAGTCAACGTTGATTTCTCATATGGATGCTCAAGCTGAGACAACGAGAAGAAGCTCCACACACCACAGGCTTTATGGAGTTCGCCGGATTCATCGCCGTCTTCTGCGATGGCGAATAAGAGGCGCGGCTTAGCCAAGGACCTAGTTAAGAACAACTTCTTGAAATCTGGACTAGCAAACATTGATGCCCATAGCTTCGACACGCAACGAAACCTCGCGACTGACTTTGAAGGCAATCTCGACAATACCTCCAGGATGAGATCATTAATCGATATGGGAGATGATGAATTCATGATTGCCGATCTAACGAAGATAGAGAGATGTTAAAAACTTATATATTAATACCTAGAGAAACGTAGCTATGTTTCGTGAAACCTAGACCTAGAGAAACTTATTTATACTAAAAAGACCTAGCTACCTTTATGTTTTGTGCATTTCTTTTCCGATTTTAGTCGGTTAAGAAAAACAAAATTGGGATAATGGGCTTCATGATTTCAATAAACCAGTCGGCTACTACAAAACCACTGAACAGCTCCTTCAGTTCAAAGTTCAAACACAAAATCAATAAGAACTAGAACAGTTCACAAGCCACAAAACCAATAAAAATCTGGAGAAAACTACACAAACTTTCTCAGATTATGAAATAGTTTAGATCGCAAAGGCATCAGAGTTATGAAACAAAACATTAGAATTAGAAAATTGCATTGGATAACTCGGAGACTCAGAAAACGAAATATATCTTCCGGTTACCAAAAACACTTCAAAATCATAAACGGAGCTAAATTGAAGCGAAGTTGCAGGAATCTATGATAATAAAACAAAGAATCAACACGAAACCTGAAGGCAATTATCTTCACCGGAAACTAGAAACAGAGAAATAACGAAGAAGAAGTAGAGAAAGAGAAGATTACTCTGTATTCAGTATTAGTCTTCTTCTTCGGAGATCAGAGCTGAAGCAGAGAGAGTGGAGGAGTGTTTGCTTCTCCACTTCTTAATTATTTACTTTGCTCTTTTCAAATTGGATTGAAACCTTTAAAACGGCGTCATTTATGATTTTAGATCAAGTGCGCTTTTTTCTCAATGGGCTTGGGCCTTGAACTACAATCAAAACTAAATACGACGTTAAAAAAAAAGATTTTCTTCTGACTATTTCCGTATTTTCTTGCCATAATACGTGACATTTTAGTAAAATAGTCTTATATCGGATAAAATAACAAAACCAAATGAAAAATATTTTTTTTTTTGATAAAAAATGAAAAATATTTTCTTCTGACTATTTCCGCCTTTTCTTATTTTCACCCTAGTTAAAATCATTTAGCAAATAAAAAGTTAATAATTATTACTTACCTAAACTAATTCTACTTCATTGTTATTTAGTAGATATATCCTACCTAAAAAACCCGTTTTAAAATGGAGAATATTACAATACTATACATTGTTACAATGTATACAAAAAGTTTTGATTAAATATCCCTGAAAGCATTTTTTTATTTAGAAATTTGAAAAAACATTATTAGTTTTCATAGTGACTCTCTTCCTCTCTATCTCCCAACCTCTCTCACCTGATATAACCAACACACAAACTCTAAAACAGAACATCATCACAAAATAAAAAACAAGAACCAACAAGAGCTCTAGATTTGCTTTAAACACAACCAATAATTTCATTTGTTCTCTAAAGAGAACTAAGAAACTTAACCCAAATGATCTCAGCACTTTGCGTCGCCTCTCTTGCAAATTCCCCAGCCGCTTGCTCGTCTTTCGCCTTCCTCACTGCTCCATGATACTCTTCGTAAGCCTCTGAGGCATCAACAAGAAGATGAGAAAGACTTTTCACAGTTCCCTTAAACTTTGCATCAACAGAAGCTCTTTCAGCTTCAAGCTTCGCCAACAGTTTCTTGATCGCAAAGATTCTAACGTACAAGGCGTCTCCTCTTTGAGCAAGTGTTATAGGGGTTGTGAAATGAGAATCCACGATTGTTTTCTTCTCGGTTGCAGATTCTTTGAGCGTTTCAGCTCGTGCCTGAGCGATGTGGACTCGCTCAGAAGCTTCAAGTCCTTCTTTTATGACGTTTCTGTATTTAGCTAACCTAGAGATGTAACTGATTGGAGCTGAGCTTAGCTCTTCAAAACTCGCAGCTGCGATGACAATCTGATCGAAATCTTTACGTGTCACGAGCTCACTAGCTAGCGGTTAAGCCACGAAGCTCTTTTAGTTTAGCTCTAAGACTCTCTATAGTCTCTGATGTAACCGCTGATTCGCTTGTTGAAGAAAAAGTGAGAACTCTGTGCATGTTTGGAGATTTCATATCACAAGCGTGATTCTAATTCATATAAAACATGCTCCTTAATTTGTCTATCTTTTTTCTTTTTTCTTCTTTTTCTTCCTTTTTCTTTTTTAATTTTCATATACCCAGCTTTGTCTGGGTTCGATTCCCCTAGGTGGGAACAAATTTTCATAGACCCAGTAATGTTGTGAATTTAATATATTTACAAATGTGTTATTCTCATCACATCCCTATAATAATGCTTTTCATTATTATTGTAATATTCCCTTTCTAAATGTATTGTACAAACCTTTCTATATATAAGGAGGCTTTTCACATTGAATAATATACACGATACATTCTTACAAATCAATAGTCAGGACCTTTGGTGTACTTGGAGTGTGATGAGATCACTATATGACGAATGTTTTTTTCATCAGCCGTGAACACCATATCCATTCCACGCTAAAGGCATAGATCCGATGGAGCTCCATGAGAAGACCTGGAAGCATTCCAAGAACTGGCCAGTTTCGAAGGATGTTGTCATGAGGTTTCTTGAAGAGGAAGAAACAAAGGATAAATGAAACGATGGCTATGATAGCTTCAACTAAGCTTATTGTTGTCACTGGAAAATATTTGGAGTTTGATTGAATGTAATAACTTGTGATGATTTATTTTAGTGTAGAAGAAAACTTGAGTTTATAGACACAAACAATACTGCACGATGATTCTAACTTCAACGAATAAATACTATTTTCAGACTTAACGTACCAACAACTACATCATTGCGCAATATGACAGACGACGTAGTGACGATGCTCACTACTCAACCACAAATAGGATGAGAAGAATTAGTGGAAGAATTCCAAAGTATATTCAGTGCCGATCGTGGCGGCATAAGAGCATCCAATTGAGGAGCTAGCTACTCTTTTAAATCTCTCAAAAATATAAAAATAGTATTTTAAAACAGTTTAATAGTGTAATTAAATTTAATTAATAAAAAAAGTTGACTAATTAAGAGAAGACAAACGGTATAAAGAATTTCTCCTGAGATTCTTCATCAAGAACCATTCATTCTATGTTGTTTATTGTTGAGAAATCCTATGAAAGATTTCTAATATAAATGTTTCGAAGGGCATTCCCATTAAAGTATCTAAAGTAGATATTTTCTAATAGAATAATAAAAAATAAGTGAGAGAGAGACGAGTTTTTCTTTAAGAGCCTATAGTATCTTAACAAAAATCCCATAAGACACATGTCCATCATATATTGGGTCTATTTTTTTAAAATTAAAGTTTAATTATATAACTAAATTCTATTAAAATAATCATAATTTTTTTGTTTAAAAAACGCTTAGAGGTTCTTACCTATAAAAATGCTCTAAATACATTTTTAGTGGGAGTTTCTAACATGAGTTTTTGACAATTAAGAAAATAAAAAGGGGAATTTGAAAAAAAAATGACATTTTTAAAACAAATTGTCTATCTAATCTTTTTTTTGCTAGAGTTTGTTGAAGTAATCTTTATTTTAAATTTTAACTCTATTATACCTTTTTTACAACAAAATCAAATATATTATAAACTTCTAACTTAAAAAGGGGGTTTCATTTTAATTGGAAAATTAATTTACATTTTATTAAAAGAATTTATCTGTATATTAGTTCTCTAATGTCGTCCTTTGTCAACCTTCGTCTCTCAAATTCAAACTCCATCTTCGAGATTGGCTGACTTGAAGGTTCTCTTTCAACCTTAGAAAGACCCTTGAAGTAAGGATCAGCCAATGCCTATTGAAGAACAAAAAGAAAGCAAAGTAAGCAGAGATACACACAAGAAGCAAGACAGCTTTTCAAAGAGGACGGAACAAGAATCTAATAAAAAAGTGAAAAATGACAGAAGAGAGACCTCTGCAGCAGTCGGTCTATTTTTTGGATCGAAAGCCAACAGCCTCTGCAAAAGACGGAGTGCTAAAGGATCTGCTTTGGAGAATTTTTGCGAGAAGGTTACAGGATTTTTCTTCCTCATTTCGGTCAAGTATTTTCTAGCTTTATCATTTCGAACCTGCATCAGTTCAATATATATATGTTGCAAGTGAATGTGAAACAGACATAGAGATCATACTCCAGAAATTGTTTCTGATTTTGGTGTGCCAAGAAGATCAGTAATCAACTCCAATTGATGGACAACACTTTTTCCCGGAAACAATGGCTTCCCTGTTAGTACTTCTGCAAAGATGCAGCCAATGCTCCAAATGTCGATAGCTGGAGTATACTGCAAAAATATATTAACTATAAATCAGACTATGAACCAAAAACAATTCCAGAAATATAAAGTTGCAGATGCAAAAGAAACCACTCAATGAACATAACATGATACAAGGTTACCTGATTCACAGGTTTTCAACTTCCGGGAGAGTTCAAGGTGATCCCTGAACAAGAATTAATTTAATATCCCACTGGGGCACAACTCTATACTTGTTCAATCAACATCAAATATCAACTATATCTTTTAACACTATTTTGTAGATAAATGTATTCTAAAATTCTATTCTATTTTTTTTAGAACATGAACAATTCATAGAATACGTAATCTAAATTTTTTAGAACATGTACAACTCATAGAATACATAATCTGAATATTAGAATACGTATTCTACAGTTTTTAGAACAACTTTCATCAAGCTAAAAACTAACTTAAAACTATCTAAAATCAAAAAGTTTATTCTTCAAATCTTCTTAGAAATTGTGTATATACGTGTTTATCTGTTTTTTTCTTCAAAAAATTTATTAATCTAGTAGTAGAGGTAGTTTAGTAAAAATTGACAATTTTTTAAAAAAGGTTTATATGGACAAAAATCTTGATAGAGCTCATTTATTTCTAATTTTCTCAAAAAATAATAGAAAAGGAAGAAATAAAATAAGATCGGGTTCTCAAAAGGCTTAGGGACGACTGCATGAGGCCCCCTCTATAGTGCTGCTTCTGCCTCGATCCACCTAAACTCCCAAACTCTTTATTTTTCTCCCCATAATATTACATTACTTCATATTTACCTCCATATTATTTTAATCTGCACAATTCCACCCGAAAATTCCAATTGCGATCAATTTTAATAAATAGCGATCAATTCACTAAATCGCGTTTACGAAACAGTGATTCCAAATTTTCTCGATTCAATTTAACTAAACCGATCCTAAACCAAATTTAAATCCAATTAACCCAAAATATCGGTTAAATCTTATTACACTTACAATGGCGATCCCACTTCGCCAATTCCCAATTCCCAGAAGAAGAAGAAGAAGAAGAGATATTTTGGGTTAATTGGATTTAAATTTGGTTTAGGATCGGTTTAGTTAAATTGAATCGGGAAAATTTGGAATCACTGTTTTGTAAACGCGATTTAGTGAAATTGATCGCAATTGGGATTTTCTGGTAGAATTGTGCAGATTAAAATAATATGAGGGTAAATATGAAGCAATGTAATATTATGGGGGGAAAATAAAGAGTTTGAGGGTCTGGGTTGATCTACGCAGAAGCAGTACTATAGGGGGGCCTCATGTAGGGGTGGGCACGGGCCGGGTACCCGGTTTTTTCGCCCGCCTTGGTACCCGGCTTGCCCCGCCGGGTAATTGCATACGTCGGCTTGGTACTTGCCCCGCCGAGAACGGGTACCCGGCGAAACAAGTACCCGCCCAAAATCCCGAGGCTTGCGGGTTACTTGCCCCGCCACGGGTACCCGCGGGTAACGGGTACCCGCGGGTAATTACTTGTTTTTTTTTTTTTGTAACGGATTACGGGTATTTTTTTTACGGGTAACGGGTATTTTTGCGGGTATGAAACGGGTAATGGGGCGGGTAACGGGTAATGGACGGGTAATGGGGCGGGTAACGGGTACGGATAGCGGGTAACGGGGCGGGTAGCGGAAAAAATTTTCCGGCTTGATACTTGGCTTGGCTTGGCGGGTAATGGATCGTGAAGGCTTGATACTTGGCTTGAACGGGACGGGTACTTGGTCGAACGGGGCGGGTACGGAATGAGCCAGGCGGGTCGGGCGGGTAACGGGTACTTGTGCCCAGCCCTAGCCTCATGTAGTCGACCCAAAGACTTATGAGAATTCCATCTAACATGTGTATATAATTGATTGGTTCAATTCATTTTAAAATTTAAAATTTTAATTACATAATCCCTTTCTATTAAAATATTAATATTTTTTTGTTTAAAAAATTGAGTGAGTCTCTCACCAATGCTGATTCTCTAAGTTATCCAAGCGACAAATTAGAGCATCAATGGAGTTCAGAGTATTATTAAAAGCATGTTTTTTATTTTTGGGTTGATATGAAATTCATTCTTAGGTCTGTTTCTTGGATTTTTACTGTTACTTTTTAAGAACTCTATTATTTCATACCCTCATTATTTAATAAATTCCGTAGGGCATCAATGTTATATTTTTATCATTTAATCTGTTTTTATTAAATGTTTTTCGATTTTCTCTGTATTTATGAGAGTTTCTTATGTTTTCAAGTATCACTATTCCACTATTTGTTGTTAACAAAGTATATCGACCTGAGTGTCTGAAATAGTTTAAATTAATATTTTAGTGTTACCATCTGTTAAACGTTTGTGACAACTAAATTATATATCTACATTTGATGGTATCTTGATAATATAATCAGAATATTATTGTTTTTCTAGAAATATTAATATTTCAAATGTGTTAATAAAAAAATGACTTGTATTTTGGCTTCGCTTAGGGCATTGAAAATGTGTGGACCAATGAAATTGAATGATCTTTTTGTAGAGAAAGAGGCTCGAATCTATGAAGCTTAGCGTTTTTTTCTTGTAAATTTCACTCAGGGAAACTCTGGTATGTATGAATTTACAGTATGTGACCAAGAAACCCCAAGAAGAATGGATGCAAACTTGGACAGATCAATGTTTAAACCACTTCGATTTAATATCCCAATAAAAGGAATAAACTTGCAAGAAAAACACAAAAGAACACATCTTCAGAAGAAACCTAATCCATTAATCTTAAGATAAATGCAATACCAAGAGCCAAACAGATATGGAACATCATTAACAATGACAAAAGTGCATTTATATACTCCCACTGACATACAAAATGGAGAAAGCTACGACTTATATAAGGGTAAAAATTACAACTCTATATGAAACACACAAGTAAACACATTATCAAAAGCCGCTAACATAAGCGAATTCTTGGAGAAACAGTTCAGAAAAAAAAAGCTACTATAGAAACATAATAAGTGCTGATTTTTCAGTATTATTTGTTAGTTGCATCCTATATGATATCATGTCGATGAAACAATAATCAAATCATGTGCACCTTTGTTGAGTGAAGTGATGTTTGTAGAAAGATCTGGAAAGCTTCTTAATCTTGAGCATCCATACATGTTGACCAATTCAAGAGATTTCAAGTTGATGTGAAGTGGAACAACTTGTAGCTTTTTGCATCCCATCATATCCAAATACTTTAGCTTATGCAGATAAGAAAAAGAGGAGGGAAGCTCTACTAAATTCTTGCAAGCACTCAGATCAAATTCTTCGAGATTTGTAGCATTTGAAAGATCCCGAAGTTCCTTCAAATACCATGAACTTGAAAAAGACATCTTCTTGAGATTTTTAAGGGGCTGAATGTAAAATAGATGGTAGAGGAGGAACATAAGAACAGAGAATGTAAGTCTATTACCAATCTCTGATATTCGATATCTTGTTTTCCATCAAGATTCATAGAATGTTATTGTAACTAACCTGAGTTCCTTTTCATAGCTTCTCGAGCAGGCTATACTGCATATCAAAATCGACAAGATATTCCAAACGAAATATAGGAGAAAGAATTTTCCTCGAATATGCGATCCAATGTAGTAACCTTAAACGAGTTGGAAACTCTATGTTCTCCGGTATGTGCACTCTATCATTTCCATCATATCCTATCTTAGAGACACTAAGGAATTGACGATGCTGCATTCTTTTGAAAGGTCAAATGATATCGCTGACACAATTCTAGTACCCTGAAAAATATTCCAAATAGAAGAAATTGTTAGCACAATCTATAAAATCTGTTAAATATTTTTTTGGTTTAGATGATTGAGGACTTACTGTAATATTTTCAAGGACATCAACATCTATTAAGATGTGGCGTTTCCAAGGTTCTTGTCTTTGAATGGCTTGTCTATCCACTAGTTGTCGTAACATGTGCATCACCATTTCTTCATTCGTAGATATAAGTATGAGAGATTTATTGGCGAGTTTTTTCAACCCATGTCTGAAATCCAAGTTACTGTCTGTGAGCATGGCGATCACAAGATGGTGGTCTTGACTGTTGAAAAATACTGCTATGCGTAGATAAAAAGCTTGCTCTTTCTCATGTAAGCTTACTGCAATGCGTAGAAATAAAGTTTACTGTTGAAAAATACTGAAATTTAGTCTCCCATATCTGCATAAGCATCAAGTGGTGATCTTTGTCTAAAACATTTCTGCAAAAGATCTCAAGAGCTTCTCTAGATGGAAAATCCACATGGTAGATAATGTCGATACCATGTTGCTGCAAAAGCTCTTTGTCTTCTGATGTCACAAAAATCCTACTTCCAGGACCAAACCACGTTGTCTGATTAGTCAACGCATACAATGGTTCAAGATCATTCACAACATCGAGAATGATAAGCACTTTTTGGTCGTGTAAACGATCTCTTATTGTACCTAAATGATGTATCCTATTACCTTTTCGTTCATAATCTTTGAAAGAAGTTGTTCTTGTAAATGCAACTTCATACCATAGTCGTCAAACCCAAGATTTAGACTTCCCCTAACATTCTCCATAACACAACATAGATGAAAATTGCTAGAGAGTTGGCTTTGTAAAGCTCTAGCAATGGTAGTCTTACCAATTCCTGCAGGGCCACATATTTCTATCTGTGGCTATCTTTTCAATCATGTTTGCTTTATTTTCCCTAACATGAGAGAAAAAAATCATATCAAACATGCATAATAAAAAGATGCGTAACTCAACAGAAAACCCCAAATTAATCGATTGAAAACAAACGAACCAGTTTAGTAAGTGTTCTCCAGCTATGTTGCTCGCATAGATTAAATCTTGGATCCATCTCCGCTTCTTTTCCTTTGTTTACGGGCACAAATTTTTTGGAAAACCTTCCCAAAATCTCCGATCTGTTTCTGCACATCAGATGGATCAACTTGGTAGAAGATTGTCATCACTATGTTTTTGCGCTCCAAAATCTCCACCAATTCATTCAAGCACCAGCTCAAGGAAGCATAGTTCTTTGAGAGAACCAAGATCGAGATCCTCGGTTCTCTAATCGCTCGTATGAGAGCAAGGGCTATGGTTTGGCTTCTCTCAATTCCTTGACCATCAAACATCGTAATCCCATTCGAGTTAAACTTTTGACTTTTGAGAGAGACAAAGAGACAGAGGTAAGCATTATTTATAGGCCCACCTTAATATAAAATATATTTATGAGATATTTAACTCAAAACTTTCCGTTAAAAAAAGAAATCAGGAATGCTCTGGGTTTAGAGTGTGAATTTACATTTTACAATATGAAGCACTGTATGACCGAAATCACCAAATCAATGATGCAAACTTAACAGCTGTTTAAGACACTTCGACCTTCCTTTAATCCGATGGCTCGCTCTCGGGACTCGATCGCCAATCAATATCCCAAACGATCATTCAGAGACGTTCGTCCATCACCAGATTGTCCTGCACATTTCAAGTTATATATTAGCCATAAAACTGGATTTGATTCAAAATACATAATGTATTTGTAAACATTGCTTTACTTTACCTTTAGGAGGTACCCATGAATCATAATCTGTGCTTTCATTCAGATATTCTGGTTTATCAGGACCAACTACTTTTTTAGCCTTCTTCTTCTTCTTTCTACTATGGCCACTTCCTTCCTTATCTTCTTCCTTTTTACTGATTTCTTCGTCTTCTTCATTCACATGATGTCCTAGAGAATGTTTCAATAAGAGAGCAACTGCGTCTTGTGCCATAACCTCTGCTTGCTTTTCCTTTGACTTTTCATCTTCTTCTTCGTTCTTGTCTTCTTGCTTCCGTTTTCTTATTATCAATCCTGTTGCACCTTCGATTCCCGTGCTGGTTAGAACCTTTTTCCTATCTTTATAGTCAACAAACCCATCAACATCATCTGTGCTACTGCTATCAGTAGCAGCTGCTACAATCTCTGGTTTTTTCTCTTCAATTGTGGCTTTATTTGCAGAGGAACCGAGCCATTGGGGTTTTGATGGAACAAACACAGTTGTTTTCTTCTCTTCAGCTGTTTCACTTGCTTTCTTTTCAACTTCAGGCTTCTTGTCCGAGTCCATTAAATCTTTGGACACATCTTTCTCCTTATGCTCAACAGGATCAGCTGGTTTTAGAGGTAAGCTGTTCTTCTTTTCTACAGGAGGATTTTCAGATTTCTTCATTTTTGGTTCTTGCGACTTCAACTCCCTTTTCTTAACCTCTGCTCCGGTTGGGTCAGCAATCTTTAGAAGGTACAAGATCCTACTTAATTCTGACTGAAGAGCAGATAACTCTTGTTGTATCTGGGTGGTTTTATCTTGCACTGACACAAATCAAAGGAAAATTCCATGAGATCATTCACAAGTTTTTCCTAAAAGTGAACTAAAGCACAAATGTAAATTAGTAAGACAGAAAAAAAAAGAAGAGTAATTTACCAAGTGTAGTAGAAAGCCCGGTCATGTATGCATCAAGGGAGTCTCCTGTTGCAACATCTGTGACATTCTCTGTCTCCATCTTATTCTTCTCTGCTGAAAGCTGTTCATTCTTTTCTTCTATTTCTTTCAAGACATTGTCTCTATTATCAAGAAGAGAATCAACAGTTTCTACAGTTTGGCTTTCGCTGCCTTTCTGTGTTGATGGTTTCTTCTTGGTCCGATCATAGAAGTCATCTTCATCACTGAAAAGAACATAACATCCCCTATGAGAATCAGAACACAACCGACACAAGCTATAGTTTTACATGAAGATGCAAATATAGAGGTCCAACACTTGAATAAGCCTTTGATTGAAACACAAACACACCACATGATACCTTGGAGAAAAAAAAAGCCTAAACACAAGAAAGATTACCTCGACAAGTCTTCCTCATCTTCTACTGTTCCTTTCTTCTTGTCATGGGGTCTTCTCCCTGTTTTCGCACCCAAACTTTCTCGGATGCTGTCATTCAGTGTCTCCTCCAAGTTCTCAAGTTCTTCTAGAAGCTATCATACATTTTTATAGAAATGGAAAGTCTATTTAGATAGATGTATAAAAGAGACTAAGAGACTGAAGGCCAGACAGAGAGTTTTGCAACCAAAAAAAAAGATTTTGTAAGAACAGTTCAGATTAACATGAAGGTTACCTCGGCTGTTCTCTGCTCATTCCTGGCGATCTGTGTTTGTTGACCTTGTGTCAATCCACCCTGAGAAATATCTTTGGCTCGAATAGCTGCTATTTCCTTCTTCATATGGCCAATCTACACAGAAGTAAACATAAAAATTGAAGCAAAGTGGGAGTAGTCTAGAAATTAAACAGAACATCTATAATTCATATTTATGAATGAACGAAAGTCGGAACAATCTATAAATTGTAATGAGATACTGAAGGGTGAAACATTGGAGGAAAAAAAAGACGAATCTAAAGACTTAGGCATTAAAGCATCAGAGAAATATATGAATTTATATTGCATCGAAAGAAAAACATTGGGAATGAGAAAAACTAACCTTCTCCAACCGTTTCAGTACTTTCTCCTTAGTTTTTTCTTGCTTTGGAGTGAGTTCTCCGCTATATGTTTGCCATGTAATTTCCTCAACATCTTCCTACATGTCCAAACAGTAGAAGAAATAAGGTCAGTCAGAAAGATTGATTTCACAAATCCTGAACCTGAGACACTTGAGTCAACAACATGAACAGAGATAAAAGTTACGATTACCTCTTCTTCTTCAATGGCATCTTCCCCCATTCCCCATGAAACACCATCAGCCATGGATGCTTGCTGTCTTGCTCGCCGAAGTGAAGCTTCTCGTTCCGACATTTCTAGTCTCATCTTTGCTTCTCTGATTAATTGCAAGTCTTTCTCCTAAAAATCAATACCAAAAGCAAATCAAGGGGACAGCGATAACTAAGGCTTGATGATAAGAAAAAGTCAACAGACGAAGAAAGTAACAGAATATCTTCAAAATTCTTTAGTTATATTTCTCTAATAGCAGCATTGGTAGGAAATCCAAGACTAAGAGGAAGAACTATAGATAGCAAGGACACACATTGTTAGGCACTGTGCATGAATAGGTGCATATGAATTCATTTAGACTGAATAGTTCAACTGAATTAAGTGTTCAAACGGATATCTGGTATGTTAATAGACTTTGAGGATCTACATGATAAGCTGTGTAAAAAAAATATCCTTTCTTGATACTCAGACATGCATGGAGCTTCAAGAACACCCATGGGAACTCATATGAAAGATCAACCCAACAACCGCAGCCAAAAAGTATTCTAGACCAAAAACTAAATTGCATAACGTGAAATGTTTATCTTACTGGTGGCATTAACTCCGAGGGTCCTTGGAAAATGTACAGCCGAGACGAACTACATAAGAAACAAAGAAAAAGCTCAGGAAAATCAAAGCAAAAAACTGACAAGGTAATCATCATGACCTTAACAGAAAGATTAACTCACAAGCCAAAGCGAATAACAGCACCAACATGCAAATCCACAAAAACCCTTCTATCCACCTGCAATAATCACAACACGAAAAGATCAGTCTATCAAAAGCTTGATCAAAAAGAAAGAACATATTGAAACCACAAATAAAAACACCTTCTTCTTGTTAATCAACGTTCCATGAGTACTCCCAAGATCAAATAAATATGCAGCTCCACTTCTCTTGTACTGAATGACTGACAAAATCATTACAAAACAATTAAAAACAGCTTAATCTAAATTTAGAGTATTAAGAGACTCTAATTCAGAGTATAAAGTAATAATTACCAGCATGAAACCGAGAAATCGAAGGATGCTCAAGAGAAAAATCACAGATACTGTCACGTCCAAACAAGTAAGCTCCTTTCTCATGTCTGCAAAGAGAAATTAACATTACAAATCAAAATTGCTAAATTTTAGAAGAAAATAGATTCAAAAGAGCTTTACTTACACGTTCAATTGGTCAACAATGGCGCCTTCTTTGAGGACTTCAAGCTGAAATTGATGACACGGAGGACCACTCCACTCTGGAATAGTGTAGGGAACAGGATTCTGCTTCACGGCTCGAGCACGAGGTGGCTTATCCGCGTCTACAGCGGCGGAATCGTCCTTGGATTGTTCAATTAGCTTGGGTTCTACTACTTCCGTTGTCTCAAGATTAGGTTCGTTAGGGTTTCTAGGAGGCGGAGGGTTCATTGATGAGACTTCCGCTGGTGCCGAGGATTCTTCGTTCTGTGAAATTGATGTGGTGTTTGGTTCAGGCTCGGGATCACGGATAGGGTTTCGCGGTGGAGGAGGATCCATCGCCGATGCAGTCATGGTTGCAGATGGGAGGATTCAGAAACTCGGCAAAGAAGAGAGATCAATGAGGCGGCAAGTGTAAATCGGGTTCAAATTCGGGTAACGCTACGGGTCCGGGTTTGAATCCGGAATCGGGTATAGCCGGTTATAAACTAAACGGCAAAGATGAATCAAAATGGGCCGGTCTCGGCCCATCACTGTAGAACGGGTCAAAGACTTGGTAATTAAGTTATAAAATTATAAAAATGAACAAGTCGCGTGAGAGTGAGAAACGTAAAAATAAGAAAGGGTTTTTCGATTTTTTCCTCTTCGCCGTGAAGCTGTGATTGAGAGAGATGGAGGCTGAGAAAATGGAGTTGAAGCTATACAATACGATGACGCAACAGAAGGAAGTGTTGATTCCGATCAATCCCGGAAAAATCGGATTGTACGTCTGTGGTATTACCGCTTACGATTTCAGCCATATCGGACATGCTCGCGCCGCCGTTTCGTTTGATGTTCTTTACAGGTTTCTCTTCTCATCTTCTTCTCTATGAAATTTTTTGCAATTAGGGTTATTTTGGAATTGAATCTGTTAGATTTATAAGATTAAGTTTGGGGATATGCATGCAGTTCTTAAACCTGATCTCATAGCTTTGATTTTACGATAAGAATATTTGAATTTTTTTTTTGCAAATTGGTTTAGCTTCCTCTGTAGTATTTGATACTTGGATCAAGGAATGTTCTTGGATTTGGCTTTTAATTATCTTTACTTGTACTTGTTATGCAGATACTTGATGCATTTGGGTTATGAAGTTAAGTTTGTCCGTAATTTCACAGATGTTGATGACAAGGTATGATGTTTTTTAAAAAGCTCAACTCACAACTGCATTGAACATTCTGAATTTAACAAGAATTTTTCTCGTTTTTATTCGGTTTTAAGCAATTTATTGAATTAGAATTTGCTAGTGTTTTGTAGTGAATGTTGGTTTAACTAGATGAAAGCCACTATTGTCTTTTTGTTTTTCCGTTTCTTATGTTTAGGTTCATGTCATATTTTATAATCTTTCAATCTGAATTTTGGATTTCTGTAGATTATCAAGCGTGCTAATGAACGTGGAGTAGACCCGCTAGAGCTGAGTAATGAGTTTTGCGAGGAATATTTGGTAGATATGGGTGCTCTTCAGTGTCTCCTTCCCACCCACCAGCCTCGTGTCAGTCAACATATGGACGACATAATAGGGATGATTGAATTGGTATGTTAGCTTGATAAGAGATCTCACTTTCTTCTTCTTTTTTTCTCATTTGGTCTCGCTAAATGCTGTTAGTTGAAAGATTCGATACAACATGAAGTTGGAATTATCAGTAATTTGTATGATCCACTTGCTTTGTAACAGATCATTAAGAATGATTGTGGGTATGTAGTGGAAGGTGATGTGTTCTTTTCCGTTGACAAATCACCGAATTATGGTAAATTATCTGGGCAAATGTTGGAACATACACGAGCTGGTGAGCGTGTTGCTGTTGATTCAAGAAAGCGTAACCCTGCTGATTTTGCATTATGGAAGGTTCGAGAATCAAAATCTTTTGTAACTTTCATTCTGAGTCTGCAAATTGAGTCTTGTAGTTTATGATGAAGTGTGGTTTAAATATAAATTTATGTAGGCTGCAAAACCTGATGAGCCAAGTTGGGAAAGCCCTTGGGGTTTGGGAAGGCCAGGATGGCACATAGAGTGCAGTGCAATGAGTGCTCATTTTCTGACTCCGAAATTCGACATTCATGGGGGTGGTGCAGATCTTAAATTCCCGCATCATGAAAATGAGATCGCCCAGACATGTGCTGCAGATAAGAATGGTGGTGTCAATTACTGGTTGCATAATGGGCATGTCACCATCAACAACGAGAAGATGGCAAAATCAAAGAAAAACTTTAAAACGATTAGAGAAGTATGTTTTTTATTGGTTGCTAGTATAATTATTGAATTTTTCTTTGGGTGTGTTCCCATAGCTAAATGCAGAATTGTTTACAGGTTTTCATTTTTTTTTGTTTCAATCTGTGTAGATCACAGCTAACTACCATCCATTGGCTCTGAGGCACTTCTTGATGAGTGCACAGTACCGTTCCCCTCTGAGTTTCTCGGAGTCGCAGCTAGAGAGTTCATCAGAAGCTTTATATTATGTTTATCAGGTACAGTTTTCAAATTATTCAGCAAAAGTTGATTAGCCTCTCTTCATTTGCAGTGTTTTATATTGGAACACATACGAAAGATATGTGAAGCAAATTTATAATTTATATTCAGTTCTGATTATAACCTCCGATATTTGTTTATCAGACTTTAGAAGATCTTGTTGAAGGTTTGTCACCATATCAAGAAGCATTAACGTCTGAAGGTGGAAAAGCCGAACTAACTGCAGAAGCCAAAGACATCATTAACAAGCTGAAAAGTGAGTTTGAAGCAAAGATGTTAGACGATTTGAATACCGCACATATACTTACGGGTGCTTACCAAGATGCATTGAAATTCATCAACGCTTCACTCAGCAAGCTCAAGGTGTGTACTTTTGTCTTCTTCTTTATCTGTGCCTCTTTGCATTCACAAGTATACATATCAAAGTTTGTTTTTTTTTCTCCAATTTCAGAAAATGCAGAAGAAGCAGCGAATGTCGATGCTTGTGTCACTCGTTGAGATTGAGAAAGCAGCAAGGGAAGTTCTTGATGTGCTTGGTCTGCTCAGTACTCTGACCTATGCCGAGGTTTTGAAAGAAATGAAACAAAAAACACTAACAAGAGCAGGATTAGGAGAAGAAGATATTTCACAGTTAATAGAAGAAAGGATAATGGCGCGGAAGAATAAAGAATTCGAGAAAAGTGATCAGATTAGAGAGAAATTGACAAGACAAGGAATAGCATTAATGGATATTGGCAAAGAAACTGTGTGGAGACCATGTTTCCCTTCTCAGGCTGAATCCAGTGATTGAACAAAGAACTGAGAGAGATGGAGATGGTCAACTCATAAAAGTTAACAGTTTCTTCATTTCTCTTGGTCTTGTCTTTAGCCTCTTTCTTTATAACTTTGTTTTTGGAGGTTGTGTGATGACTTTCTAATATACACTTGTTACTGTTTATTGTATTTTTAACATTCACAATGACATTTGTAACAATATTTTACTTCAGAGTTTGTTTTATGGGACAATTTCTTATATTACAAACAAGTTCAATTTAGCTACAACCTAACTGTCAATACCTTTCTTTTTCTCATCACTGGCCGGTTCGACCTTAACCGCCATTTCAATGCCGTAGACAGAACCGGTGCAGAACCTGGAACTTTAAGCGTATGCACTCTTTATTTCGATCAATTCTATGTATAGAGTTCCTTCCAACGGCTCTGATATTACAAAGATTAGATCTTGATTCCATGAGGGGTTCGAACCGGAAGAAACCGAAGGGGTCCAATTTTTTATCCGTAGGAAGCAAATCGTGAGCTGAGACAATCGTAACCCTAACGTAACAGAGCATTGGAACCATGTAAAACTTAGGCCGCGTGTTGATCACGCAACTAGCGCTCATCTCAAACGGATCTGAAAATCATGCTTGTGAATAAACCTCTATCTAGGTTGCAGAGAGTATACTTTAATGCTTTCGTCCAACTCTCGTGCTTGTTGTTGAAGCTCTTTGTTATTGAATATGTCTCCACTTTGTCATTTTCAATCCTTCAAAACAAATTTTATATGAGAAACTTTTAAGGTTTTCGACAACAATTTTGGGTTTTTAGGAGAGTGGGGACTTACTCGAATGGAAGTTTGAACCATTTCTCTGGTGGAATATTGTTTTCTTTGTCCTTTGAGTTTGCGAAATCAGCAAAGTCTTTAAGACACTTCAAATACAGTGTCAAGGCTTTCTCGTACCGACTGCTCCAAAACAAGTTTAATTACAGGACCAAACCTGACAAAGATCATCAAACAGTTTTTAGTTAAAAATGCTGAAAAAACTCACCAAAAGAAGTTGAACTCAATACTTACAGCCCATAAGTTACGTTGTTGCTCTCTACAATTTTAGGATAACTCCCCATTGGCTGTATTTAATTCGACATCTTAAAACTAGTTAAGGATAAACTTCATAAACAGTAAATAGTAATAAAACAGAAAAATATTTACACAAGGAGATACTGAAACTTTGGCTGGAAATAGTTACACATTGTGTGGAGGAGAAGACAAGCTTGGCCCCAAGCAGCATTGATCTCATCCCACTCAACCTAATAATATATTTCATTTGACCTAAGTTTGGACTTTATATGAACAAGAAGCAATTATAAACATTTAAGGAAACTTGCAAAGGTTTCTACCTTTAAGTGAGGCAGTCTTCCAAGTCGAAAATTGTTAATTGTACCAAAATCTTCATCATAACTTATGGGGAAAGCATCAATCAAAACATTTGTCTTATTTAGTAACTCTAAATGTTCCTGTGAAACTTCAATCTTTGCCAAGATTGCATCTCTTTCTTCCTGTTAACAAAGACATATCTTTTACACTAGATCTAAGAAACAAGTGTTATGCTGAAACTTGAAACCTAAGACTATATCACCTGCAACGCACCTGATGGGCTATAAATTGAAATTGAAAATTATTGAACTCTTACCAATACCTATAACAAAGGAAACCAGAAAAGTTATAAAAACATGTGAGAAAATAAGAGAGAGCATTATAAATGTATCCTTTGCCAATAGGGGTAACAATGAGAGAGCTTAACCGATCTTTGAGTTCGTTAAAGGGATTTGCCTTTGAATCTAGCTCCTTCAGTTGATAGTTTATCTCAGCATTTTGTTTCTCTGTTTCTTCTATAGCTGCAACAAGTTTTCTTTCTTCTTCCTCAATCTAAGTAGAGCAGGAAACAACAACAAACTTAGCAATTCATCTTATAGTAAAAAAAATATGCTGAAAGCTGAAAATGACCTTTTTCTTTTCCTTGAGAAAATCAGCTTCACTAAGAACATCTTGTGTCTCTTCTTCTATCCGCTGAACACATGCTTCGTATGCTTCCACGTCTCTCGTCACATCCTCGACTTCTTTTCAAGTTTATCAGATAGTACCCTCATGCATTCTAAGCACAATGGCTATTATCAGGTCCATGACTCCAATATAACCAGCAGATTCAACCAAGAACCAAAACGTTAACAGCATCATACCTCTGTCTGAGTTCTAGCAATATCGAAAGCACGCGTTAAAACATGAATCCTCGCATTAAAGCCAGAGTTATTTGAATGTAACGGTTGTGAGAACCGCTTGAATCAGAAGCTGACTCAGACTTATACACGACTACTAACGATTCTTTCATTGCCTTTACAGAATGAGAAAACGCTCCACGAGGTAAAATAACAAAGGAGTTGTCCATGAGTGTTGAACCAAGAACAGTCTTGGCTCCATTGATGGCGGAGCCTTGTATTGCTGGATTTTAACAATTACATTCCTTGTCAGACAATTTTCATAAAACTTTATAATATTGAACCAATCCTAATTCGAAGAAGCTTGAAAGAATTAGATAAATCAACAAGAACCCTAACGGAAATTAGCATCTATGAGGAACAAAGTTCGAATTACTAAACATAAATTCTTGAATATTGATCCTGATTCCTGAGGAAGAGAAGCCCTACCGGAATGAGAGGAATCGACGCCGACGATGGTAAGGGAGTGGTGACAGTTTCGACAGATCCATTTCGGAAGATTCGGACAGATCTCTTCTTTCCTCATCGCTCCCTAATTTTGTGGAGGAGTAATCCTTACGCAACCAATCTAGGGTTAGGGTTTGAGTATCAAGAAATCACTCTCTACTTATCAATCTGTGTGATGCTTTGTTACTAATCATTCGCCGGCTAATTTAGATTTCTCTCCGGCCGATACAAATCCGATGACTTCTCTAATGAAAATGTCTTTTACCGGTCAGAGAGAAACGTTGAAGAGACTTGGAATTAATATAAATAAATTTCTCTTATTAAATTAACGTATTAATAATGAATAGAATTAATCGGAAGTCAACTCATAAAAGTCAACGCTTTCTTCATTTCTCCTAGTATGTAAGGAACATCTTTAATTTTTCAAGTTTTCACAAGGTAATTCTCACTTTTTACAATTGTTCAATGTAAAAGAAAAGAAGTAAAAAAATCTGATCTCTCTATATACAGAGATTCTACAACTATTCTCAATACAATTCAAAGTCATCTACAGACAAATTTGGTTTCACAAGGAGTGAGTGAAAGAAGAAACAAAATCACTGCTTCTCATATTGGAAATGTGGTTTTGTTCTTCTTGAATAAGGAGTAAGCGTCACTGTAAATGGCGATTGCATTGGAGAAAACCGCAAGAACAATCATGAAAATGGCTATAGTCTTGTCCCGGTTTGTTGCTCGGTTATGACGATCCCTGAAAGAAGACAAGAAAAGTACATTCCAATAATGTTCCATTAGAGGTTCCAAAACCAATCTATCTTAGCTTATGACTCAATCAGATCTTACTTTAAGATAACAGCAGCGGGGAATATGAAACCGATGCAGACAGAAGCGGTTGCTCCAGTGAATTGGAAAGCATCCCAAATGCTTGGTATGAAGTTTGCTCCCAAGAAGATAACAGCAATGAGAGCAGCAGTGATTGAGCCAAACCTCAGATTAGAGGAAGTAAGAGATGTAGCCGTAGGGAAAAAGAGACCATCGATGTTAACTCGCAGAGGATAGAAGACAATAGGGAACACAAGCATAAGATGAGCTGCGTAGCTGAATCTCACTGCATCATTTAGAATCGAACCAAAAGGGATTCCAAGATCTGTATCAAAGTTTGCAAGAACATCATCGAGTGTATCATCACCAAATAAGAGGTATCCGAATAAGCTTGTCATTATGTAAACAGAAGAGCACATCGTAAGTGCTGATCTAACAACAGGTTTTATCTGAGAAGGGTCTTCAAGCTCGTTCTGTATGTTGTGAACTGAAAACAAAAACCAATTCAAAAACAGATCAGTTCTTGTTTGTTTCTTCAAAATGTTAACTTTAAGCGTTAGCTTGTACCATTATAATGGCAAATGTATGCGTTGACAAGCACGGGAACAACCGTGAAAAGCTTCCAGAACGATGACAAGTCAGTGAAATTTGGTAAAAGTCTTGGCATCATCAAGCCATCACTAAATAACTTTAAGATTGTAATTCCAGCAGTAATGACAAGAAACACAACTGCTAATGCAAGTGATATGGCAGATGTGAATCTCAAAGAATCTGCAAGGAAACATCAATCCATAAGAATACATAAACTTGGAAAACTCACATTACTCTTCATTACAATCTAAGCTTATCAACATCTTCACACACAGTCAATTGTTACAGAGAAGCCAAAACATACTAACCAATCCGTTTGAAGCTTGTCAATGGAGCAAACACAGAGACAGTAGTAATAAGAAGAACAAAAGTTCTCTTGTTCCACCAAGTTTTCCCAAACCATCCTTCAAGCATACCATCATGATGGATTCCATTTTCATTCTTTCCAGCCAAAACATCACCTTTATAAAGTCAAAACAAAACCAAATCTTATCTCCATGCCTAACAAATCAAGAAACAAAAGTTAATAAAGATAAGTTAAAAGTACCAATGATGATCATATAAACGATCAAAACACCAATGTTGCTAACAAAAACAGAAACTTGCAACATAATCCTTCCAAGTTTCCCAAAAGAATCATCCATAACGCCACCATAAGATCTTTGTTTCCCAATTCTACTAAACCGAAGCAAGAACTCAACCGAAGCATCGGTCAAGAAAGCCATCAACACAATCATCGCGATTCCAGGTATAAGTCCGAGGATCTTCATCGTCGCAGGCAAAGCCATGATTCCAGCACCGATGATTGTTGTAGATAAATTGAAAACAGCACCAGTAAATGAAGCTCCATTGAATTCTCCTCTATCTCTCTCTGATTCTTGCAACAATGGAGCGTTAACATCATCATCATCGGAGGCGTTGATTTGAACCTCGCTCTGTGTTTTATCTGTAATCGCCATTTTTCCTGAAAGATTGAATCTTGAATTAGTAGATACAAAGAAAAACTCGAATTGATGAAATTGAAGATAGAGAAGTAGGAAATTGGAAACCTGGATAGCGAAATTGGATGTTTCTTGAGAATGAAGATGATCTCAAATAGGAAAATGACGCGCGAAATAGAATGGGGTTTGTTAGGATCTATATAAACCCTAATTCTCGAAACGATGGAGATGGTTTTGAAGATTTGAGAATTGATTTAAGCGAAGAAGATTTTTAATTTGGGGGAGAAGAAAATGGCAGAGAATGAGAGGTTAAGGAAGAGAGGGAAATTATAGCTTTTGTGAGATTGTTGGCGCTCAAGCTAATTAATAAGAGACTTTTGAACGGAATTTTTTTTTTCCAACATTTTTAACGTAATATGTATTTATACTACCTATGGCATGAATGATGAACTTGGCTGTATAAAAAATAAAATAATAACAATATTTATTTAATTTACTCTTAATAGTTAATACCATTTTTGTATACCTACCCATATATTGTAAAACAAAATTAATTTAATTTTTTTTTTGTAAGGTAAAATTTTATTTTTTCCAATTGAATAGTTGATATTAATTGGTCTAATATATTTCTTCTTCGTTTAATATTTTTTACAATTTTGTTTTCTTTTCTTCTTTTGTGGGTTTTCTTTCTTTTTATTATTTCGTATGTGATTCTCACCAACACATATGAACTTTGTTAGCAGCTTCTTCCATCTTATTTTGAAAGCAATTAGCAACTAGTAAAAACAAAATTTGTTAGACTAGAAACACTTTAACAAAAAAAACACTAGTAAGTAATAGCACTTACATATCAATTAATATTATTGCTTTAGCTTAAACAAAGTTCCATAATCATTAAAAAAAAATGTTCCATAGTCATACCACAAAAGCTCTTCCAAAAGTTCAAAAAAAAAAAAAAAAGCCTTAAAGCCGTTTCGTAGGTGCTGAGTGATTAATTTCTTTTGATGAGTTGTGTTTGAAGAAAGAGAGCCAACACAGATTTTTGTATCAAACCATTACATCAAAATAAATTCTCAGTAGATAATGTAATTGAATCAATATATTTTTTTCCCTTCCACAAATATATATATATATATATATATATATATTTTTTTTTTTCCTTTTTGTTTTAACTTATAATCCTAATACAAAATATACACGTTATAGCTGCATGATTGTTAGATGCTTTAATATTGGTTTGACCCAATTGAAGAAACCGGGGTCCACTGTGTCCTCTATAGTCTATATGAACACTCTCTTCACACACCAAAGATTCATCACAGTTCATAAATCCTCATATCTTCTTTTTCTCTCGTCACCTAAGGAAATAAACCTACCTTGCATCCCAAGTATCCACCAATAATGCAACCATCAACCAACATTTTCAGCCTCCATGGCTGCCCACCTTCTTACCTTTCCCATTTCCCTACATATGGCGTCAACGGAGAAACCACAAATCCATTCTACAGCTTCCAAACTGGTGTGAACACACCACAGTTCATGAGTTTGAGCAGCAACAACTCGACCTCAGATGAAGCTGAAGAGAATCAGAGGGAGATAATCAATGAGAGGAAGCAGAGGAAGAAGGTATCAAACAGAGAATCAGCTAGGAGATCGCGTATGAGGAAGCAGAGACAGATGGGTGAGCTTTGGTCACAAGTGATGTGGCTTAGGAATGAGAATCATCAGTTGCTTAATAAGCTTAACCGTGTCTTAGAGTCTCATGAAAAGGTTATTGAAGAGAATGCTCAGCTCAAAGAGGAAACCTCTGAGCTTAAGCAAATGATTAGTGATATGCAGCTTCAGAATCAAAACCCTTTCTCTTGTTTTAGAGACGACATTCTATAGATTATTTTAAGTGGCGATAGTATGTATTTATAGATGTATCTAGTGATATGTCTCATATATTAGCTAGTAAACTAGTCATTTAAAAAAGTTATGTGAAAAGAAGGATCCAACGACGTTCTAATTAAGCTTCGATTGTATCACAATTTTTGCAATTGTGTCTAGATTGATTTAAAATAAAGATTCATATTCTTGAAATATATATATATATATATTACTTTTTGATAAAGATTTTTGCAATGCAAGTGTCAAAAACAAATGGTTGATTTCTTGCCGTTTGTAATTAACGTTTGTTTTTTTAATTAGTACAGAAATTTTGTTTAAAATGGCAATGGTTGTAAGTTTATTCCCGTAAATATACATCAAACACAAACTTCAAACATAAAAAAAAACGTTTGAATTTGACTTTTACATTGACGATTAACAAAAAAAATTGTCTTAAATGATTAAGATTGTGAGTTCAAAAAAAAAAAATGTGAGTTTATTTGAAAGATCTACATTAAATGCATACGGTAGACTTAACACACAAAAAAGTTAAGGTCTAATCTGCAATTCTCCAGGCCCACTAATAACTTAATCAGGGTATTATTTTGGTTACTTGTATTGGTAGCGCATGGACTGAGAACTATTTTGTAAGACTTATCTTACATAACAGTAAATATTTTGCAAGATTGTTGATGTTCTAAAATTTGAGGAGTTATTTGATTGATAATTTTTGAAAATATTTCTAAAACCAAATGTTATTGAATTAATAATTTGAAAATATAACAGAGAATTTTTTAGTTAAAAATACAAACATTAAAATCTCATAGTTTTATATGAGATTTCATAAAACTTAATAACAAATTTTCTAATTCACCAAAATTTAACTAAATCTTATCAAAACTCAATAAAACTCAAATCACCCTAAATCCCCTAACTTTCATCTCATTTTCAATATTTATCACAAACTTCTAACGAATTTGATAAATCTTTAACTTTTAGCATTCCTTTAATTTGACGAATCACATTATTGTTCCCAATACTTCCGCTTCTTGTTCTGCATTGATTTAATACGATCTAAAGGGCTTTGGTGGCAAGTTAAACTTTCTTAAATGAATCTTTCTCCTTAAACACACAAAAGCATATAGCTATATATCGAAGAGGCTTAAACTAAGACACGTGATCATCAGATCTAATAGTTTGGTTAATTGAGAGAATCACTCCCTAATTAAGATTACGCTCTAGTCTCTGCTTTACATTGATCACACATCAGAGGAAGACAAACAAACAATCTTACGTAAGGAAACACTTTTCAGTCAAGAAAACAAACGGCTTTTCTCCTAATTCGTGTGGCGAGGAAACTTACGGGTCAAGAAAACAAAGAGCAACCAATGAAATCACAGAACATAACGTTAAGTGGAAGACTGAAAGAGACACTTGTGATTGAAACAGCCTAAGAAAGAAAAAGAGACAGCTTTCCCAAACCACCTCAAAAGTTGGAAAAACAAATGAACAACGCACACCACTTTATCAGTCAAGACATGAACACATGACCAAGTTTTTTGTCTTTTTGTTAGTCAAAATTACAACAGTTTGGTCCCATCTCACAATCATCGATTCTTCTTCTTCTTCTTGTTTTTTTTTTCCCTCATTATGATTATTATATAAATATTCGTCACAATCTCAGTCTATAACTCTATATATAGGTTTGTGAGCGTGTGTACTAAAGTAGCCTCTGTAGTTGGGACAAGTATGTTTGCTTTCTTTATTTTCCATCCTTTTGCTGTCGCACGGTGATTGGTTGTCCCCCTTTTATTTTAATAGCTTAGAGCATGATTATTGATAGTAAATAGGTTAGAGGTAATATATGTTGGAGGTAATATAGGTTGGAGAGAGATAGAGATAGAATGTTATATTTACTGGTAATATAGATGTTATTTTTAGAACTTTTGGTGATAGTAAATATAGATTTTGATTTAATTAAATTGATTTAATTTATATTTACTCACTATATTACCTATTGATAATCATGCTCTTATAACAAATGTAATTGTGTTCAACCATATATCAAAGTTTGTTACATATCAAACTTATTCTGAATGTAAAATACAACTTTCTATGGTTTGCTACAAAGTAAACTTGTTTGTGCATGGTGCAAAACGACTTTTTTAATATAAAAAATACTCACTTTTGATTTAAGTAAACTAATTTTATGGTTCTTAACAGATAAAAACTTCTCTAGAGTATAGACAATTCTAAGAATTTTTGACTAGATAGCCATGGACATTTTAAAAATAGTGGCCATTTCGAAGATATTATGTGAGCGTGTGGACATTGTCAATGGCTAAATGAGCTCTATCTTAGTCCATGGCCATTTAGGCATGGTTAAACCATTAATTACGCTGTCATTATTTCTTGCAAATTTTGATGGTGGCTCGGTGATGGTCAAGTCATAGCTATTTTTCCATTAATTATTTATACGTTTTCGTTAATTCTTGCAAATTTTGATGGTGGCTAGGTAATGGTCAAATCATAGCTATTTTTATGGTAACAGGGAAATCCATGGCTAAAAACATTTTTATATCGTAGTGCATGGGTGTTTTCAAACTTTAACTATATTTTTAGAGAAAACTTGGTCAAGATATTTATATTTCGTTGAATATATTCTTCAAAGATTATATGGTTTATCTGGAAAAATCAAAATTAAAAGGTGTTTCAGATTTGGATTGCGTACCAACTCGATATTGTTAACCAGGTGAGGAATGAGTGTAAAAATTGACTGGAGGCATATATTACTTTTAATTATGGTCTATTAAGGTTTGCTGCCGACCTCACCAGACATTTAGAGAGGGCTAATTAGGTGAAAATTGTCCCTCCATCATTTGGCTGATTGAATTTGAAGTAAGGAGAATAATTGATACATTTCTAATGGGAGTTAAGAGCCAACGAAATAGCCTTTTACTTCCTCTACGTTTACAATGATATATGTCTAGTTTTGGGCCATGTTCTACATTTTGAATCACCAGATGGAGTGTTACGTCTTTTGCATGGACTGTCCAAAGTTACTACATGTATTTGTATATTTTACGGATAAGTGTAATCTCTTTTCGATGTTTTACACTCCTCCCATCCCAAATTCTAAGACCAAATGTTTGGTCCATATGTAGTGGTATCAACAGGTTTAAACCTTATAATCATACCCCAAGTGCATAGCAAACGCAATAGTACAGTATGAGTATCAAATCCACAAAGATCAACCGACTATGTTATGAATTATTATGGTTCAAATTAAGTTAGAACGCAAAATGACTTTATCGGGACATTCAGTGTAAAAGCAAATTAAAACATTGGGTGCTGAGAATTCTTTGAAAGATTCATGAGAATGAATGCAACAATCATTGGGAATGCATTAAGAACTGTTCTAAAATTCAAATTACGTATATAAAGTCATCATGTTTTCGCATGTAACAATTATCTATGTAATGAAAATCTTAACAACTAAATTATCGTTGTCAATAAAAATTCATGCAAGCAATGAGGTCCTAACTTGATATGTTCACAAAGTGCAGTAACATCAACTGTCATTGGCTAAAGACACTTTTTCCATCTAAAATAGATCGATCGGCTCAACAACACTTTTGGTGCAACGATGAAATTGATTTAGGGTAGAGGCTAATTAGCCAAATTAGGCGAAGCATGAAGAAAAATCCTAGATGAAGAACTATATGATCAATTCCAAGTGAATCCTAGCATGGATCTACATGAATGTCTCCTTAGAAAACTCAATACCCAATGGAATGATCTACTCACACATGGACAGAGAACACATGATAGAGATAGATGAAAACATCATAATAGAATTACAAAAGAATAGCAAAAGAGTCAAAAAATCTCTCAACAAAGTAAAATCTCAAAGCAACACCTTAAACTAAGCAAATTCGTACTATTTCATCTCTCTGGCTACTATGTCCGTAACATCATATATATAGTGAAAAGGAGAAGCCCTAAAATGGAAAAAAAAAACCTTTCATAAATCGCCTACCGATTGGTAACAAGTGTGCACCTATCAGTTATCACCGCCTTGAGCACCGATCAGTTGCTAGTGTATACTGATCAATCTTTGTCTTCAGTCTCTTCTTCTAGCCGGACAATGCAACGATCCATTTTCACTCCAAAACTCTCATTTGACCCCAGCAAGTGTGAAAATCTAAAAAGACACAAAATCACCAAAAACTATCTTATTCTTAGTGAAAATACTCAAGATTCGGTGTTAAAAGGGAAAATAACATTTTTAACTTTCATAGTGACAAATGCTAACATTTTAAACTTTGAAAATATTACACTAGCACTTTAAACCTTCAAACTATTTTTCTAACATTTTAAACCTCTAAACTAGTTTTTGTGTATTTTCCTAGATGGAACGGGTAATCCCATCTGAATCTCTCTTCGATTTTCTCTCTTTCAACTTCGTCAATTTGTTTTGTTTTTTCACTCCAAAACCTTCAAATTTTGCTCATTTTTTCTCTGCTATAACACAATATTTGATCTTGGAGTTCATTCTCTTCAAATTTCACATTTAAAACTCATTTTCACTATTTTTTTCTCATTTTCTTTCGATGAAGTTAACGATGAAAAAAACATGGGGTTAGTTTGGCAGCGCATAGGCTAATTTAGAGGTTTAAAATCTTAGCAAAAATAGTTTGAAGGTTTAAAGTGATGTATTGTTATACTTTCAAAGTTTAAAGTGCTATTATTTGTCACTTAGAAAGTAAAAAATGTTATTTTCCCTTAAAAAGATTCTAAAAACCGATAGAGACGGTGGTTATCATATAGTATTAATTATCTTATGCTAATAATGTTTTTAAGATAATTTTCCATCGGTTGAGCTGGTCACTACAAGAAATCTATCGCGTAACTGACGGCAATTTCCGTCGGAAATCCGTCGGAATCAGCAAAATCCGTCGGTTATCCGTCGGGTTTTTCCGTCGCTTCTATCTCGTCGGAAATAAAAATATCGTCGGAAACCCGCCGGAATTTCCGACGGAATTCTGACGGAATAGGGAAATCAGAAATCCGTCGGAAATCCGTCGGTTGAAAACCGACGGAACACCGACGGAAATCTGATTCTTATAAACCGACGGATTTCCGACGGATCTATAACCGACGGCAAACCGACAGATTTAAACCGACGGATTTCCGACGGACTTCTGATTTTTATAAACCGACGGATTTCCGACGGATCTATAACCGACGGTTTTAAACCGATGGATTTCCGACGGAATTCTGATTTTTTTAAACCGACGGATTTCCGACGGAATTATTGAATTTTTTTTAATTATAAAATCGAATATTTAAAAATAAATTTATTAATTTGTAAAATTTGTTTTATAATTAAAATTAAAACAAATTTTAAAATTAAAGAAATAATAATAATGCAATAATTCAATATTTCTAAAATAATTCAAATAAAAAAGGAAAAAAAACTAAAACTACGTAGGCGGGAAGCGAAACAAGAATTCCGCCATTTGCTGCCGCATTAACCGGTTATCCGCCTCCAATTTGCGTGATCTCTCACGTTCCCGCTTGTTGGAGGCGATCCGCTTCTCGTTGGCGACGATCCTCTTCTCGTTGGAGGCGATTTGCTTCTTGTTCTTCGGCGAGCTGTTGCAGCTGCATCTTCATAGCTTCCATGTCAGCGTCTCGTTCATGCGAGCTGTGCCCTAATATCTGGAGAATCGCCAAGAAACGCGAAGTTGCAGAAAAAAGAGTCGTCGTCCGGAAGACCAAATACCACGACCTTTTGTCTTCGGAGTACACTCGGTAAGAAACGAAAATCTTGTTAAAAATTAGAAATTACAAAAACGATATAAATATATATTTTACTTACCTCGTAGACAAATTCGTTAATCTTCTCGATTGGAAGATCGGTCATTGGAGGCGTTCCTTCGATGATTGGCTGAGAAAGGAGGAAGTCTTCCTTCATCTTCTCATAGTTGTCAATGATCTCCCGAGCCAGCGGATCTTGGATTTCATGGTTCTTCCTGCTGGTATGCGCATCTTTGAGCAATGTGATAGCGAAAGGTGGGACACCGTCTTGGCGAAACTACAAAAATGAAAATTTAGTAAACTATAAAATTATAAAATTTTAATTAAATAAAAAACTTACCAGTTGTTTGGCCCGTGTGACCAAACTAACCGCTCCTAGATTGTGCGTCGCCTTGCCTTTTCCTTTGCGATCGCTGTTTCGGCACGCAGAATGAGTTGTGGAGCTTGTCTTGGTCGGTTCTTCACTCCAATAAGTGCATAACCCGCTCCATAGGCCCGGGTTAGAAAGCAACTCCCTTGGAACATCATTCTTGTGCCACTTCTCCTTCCACTCGTTCAGCTTCCACGAATACATTCTAGCTGCTTTTTTATCGAAGCATCGTCTAACGGAGGCGGTCATGTGGCTATCCCAAGTAAATTCTTGCTGCAAATCAAAAATTCAAATAAAATAAATATATTAAATAAAAGTTAAAAAAATTTTAATATGAAGTACTTACCGCAAATTGGCGAAACCACAATTCCTGATCCGCTATCGGCATTTGGTTGTAAGTCGGGTACGGATGACGAAGCATTCCATTGAGCATCCGATTAATGGACTTGGAAATCCCATTTCCGGAATCTCCAAACCTACAAAAGAAATTAGTGCAAATAATTTGAAATGTAACTAAAGTAATTTGAATTTAAAAATACTTACCATGTGTCTCTGCCTACGCATTCCGGATGGAGACGAGGCAATCTATCTCGTCCTGGTTGAGCGACAAAGTCCTCAACGCTCATCTGCGATGGTGCAGTAGGTGAAGACATCGGCATAGACGCTGTCTCCGGGATCTGTGTCTCCGGGATAGGTGTCTCCGGTATAGGAGAACTCCTCGAAGCGGAAGTACCTCCCCGGCGACTACTACGTCCACCGTGACCTGAACGGACAAACCTACCGTAATCCCTATAAAAATTTTAAAAAGTATCAAACATTATATGAAAAATAAAATAATAATGAAAATAAAAAAAAAGTTTGAAAAAATAATTTAAATTCATTATTAGACCAAAACAATTCTACTTTTATGGAAAAACTAATAAATTACTAAAATACAAAAAAAAATTTATTTATAAGTATTAATTCCAAAACAATTGAAAATTTGTTAATTCTTGATTTATAAAAAAATGAAAAATTCATGAATATAATTATAAATTACTAAAATGATTAAAAATTATCAATAAAATAATGATAATTTTCTAAAAATTATAATAACATACCAAAATTAAGAAAATATTAATGCATGAAAAAAATTATAAATATTTCAATTAATAAATAAAATAAGAAAACAAATAATTTTAATAAACATAACAATCCTAAATCTAACAATTACAAACCTAAATCTAACATTACAACTCTAAATCTAACAATTAAAACATAAATCTAACATTACAAACCTAAATCTAACAAATCTAATTTTCTAAACAATCAATCTAACTAAAAACTTAACAATCAATAATATAAACTTCAAAACTTACAAGTTTGGGGGATTTTGAGACATAATGATGATATATTGACGGAAATCCGGAAGATTGGGAGAGGTTTGGCGATTTTGGAAGTTTTCAACTCGTCTGCGAAAGTGAGGAGGAAGAAGACGAAGTCTGTATATATTACGATATTTCCGACGGATATTTCCGTCGAAATCCGTCGTTTAAAAAAATTAAATTACGACGTTCTCGATAAGGTTTCGGAAGGTTCCCCTACCCAATTTTTGGGAATCCGTCGAAATCTGTCGGAAATTTCCGACGGATTTCCGACGGATAAGCGAAAATTTAGGCATCGCGAAACGAAAAGAGTTTCAGGTTACATTTTTATTTTCCGTCGAAATCCGTCGGAATAGTGCGACGGATTGCCGTCGGAGAGTCAAAATATGCATGCTTTCCGATTGGCCAGTCAATCCTTAAACGGGGACACGTAAACCCGCCGGAACCGTCGGACATTTCCGACGGATTTCCGACGGGTTTGTGGTTTTAGTGGTTTTTTACGCACCGTTTCAGTAAACATATGTTTATAGTATTATAAATTCATGTTTGCAAACACAAATAACTTATAGAAATCTTTAATTTGACAAATTTCAAAAGTTTAGATGATTATTTCGTATTTGGTAAACTTGTACATTAACTATATGTTTATCTATGAAACACTTTCGATCGAACCATGTCTAAAAACAAAATCTTTTTAAAATATGTTATATATCACATAATTTAGTTTATTTTGTCAAAGTTTGTTGTTAACATTGTCTTGATGTACAAGAAATTATAATTTGACCATGTAAACCCCAAACCCGTCGGAAATCCGTCGGTTTTTCCGACGGATTTCCGACGGTTTTAGGGTTACACGTGTCTTTTGAAAGATAAGGGAATGCGTAATTCGACAAAAAAGTCCTGAACCGTCGGAAATCCGTCGGAAAAACCGACGGATTTCCGACGGGACTATTCTTTTAACGAAAACACGTGTCCGTTTTTAAGGTTTAAATTATATTACCGTCAGAAATCCGTCGGAAAATCCGACGGATTTCCGACGGTTTTGGGGTCATTTTAAAATTAATTTTTAACTGGTTTAATGAGTTGTGTGGGTTTGTTAATGGGTTTGTTTAGGGAATTTTTAATTTCTGGCAAAATCTTATTTTATTAAAATTTGTTAAAATATACAAAGCTGAAGTTGAGCTTATAAAATGCTCGGCAGCTGCGGTTTTCGAGGACCTATGGTTTACACCGTAATGTCAAAATTAAATAAAATACAAAATAACAAATTTACAACTTTCTGTAATACCAAAAAATAATACAAACCACGTGTATAACTAGTCTTCATTAGATGATGATGATGACCCCTCGAGATGGAATTGAGTCCTGAATCCTCATAAAATTCACCTTGTTCTTCTTCCGAGTCGGAAAAAACTAAACCAAATTGTGTGAAATCAACAACAAGATCCAGAGCACAAGAAGGCTCAACTGGATCCATTGGAACAACTTCTCTTGTTAAAGGATCATGTTCTGCAACTCCATAAATTCTTCCTCATGGGTCACTTTAGTAATCGTGCGCCAAGGATCCGTCATGTAACTCGAGGGTAACTAATATAGCACACCTAAAAATAAAATATTAGTTTTGTAATTATTATACCTAAATAAGGAATTGAGTATTAATTACACTATTATTAGTACCCTACCTGCTCACTTGTGATCCTAGAATGAATGGGTCATACGTTTCTAGTCTCGACTTGAATTAACAGACGTAACACCAACTTGGTCTACATGCAGCCCACGACCGAGCGTTGAATCATACCAATCACACTAGCAAACTATGCACCTCAAGTCTAACATTCCTGGTACCGACTTCCAAAATTTCTTGAAGAACGCCAGTAGTAAACATCATTACCAGATTTCACTGAAATACCAGAATCTGAAGTTTGCGTTGTTCTTCTCTCGTCATGAACCCTAAACCCATATCCACGACTGTAGTATCTAGGATAAGAAGTTGCAATGTAGTTTGGACCATTAACAAATTCCAATAACCATGTGGGAAATGTCCGTCCGCTTATTACTCCTTCAGAAACCTACAAAAATAAGTTAGATATTAGTATTTAAAAATAGTTTATTAAATGATTTAGTGTTTTTAAACACTTACGTAAAATTGCAACCAAGACATAAATTCCTCCTCCTTATGGACTTGAAGCTCGTCTTCTGTCTTATCCATATAGTACCAGCGATTAATGCCATGTAAATCCTGCACGAAAACCAAAATAGTTGACAAGTTAATAATAACATATAAAATAATCAATTATACATTAAATGACACAAAAGAAGCCGTGTTTAACTTTCGGATTCCGTAATTTGTTGACAATTGGTTGGGGGATACGTGTGCGAGTGTGTAAACTCCTGTTGAGATAATTTACGCCTTTTTCCTTTGCCGACTCGCCCAACTTGGGAAAATAACTCTGGAACAACGACGGGTAAATCGCTCTCTCACCACGATCATCATGGCGACTAGGACGCCTACTCTTCGTCTTTAACCATCGACGGAAGTAATATTCAGCAAACTGTGAGGCCTCTTCGTTGATGCTCTGGCGATTATAGCTCCCTCTACTCGCCGCAAATTCTTAACCTTGTTCTTCAGATGAAACATATACCGCTCAAACGGATACCTCCAACGGTATTGAACCGGGCCACCTAGCTCAGCTTCTCGTGGGAGGTGGATCGGAAGATGTTCCATCACATCAAAGAAAGATGGTGGAAATATCTTCTCCAAATTACAAAGGATCACCGGGATATTGGCCTCAGAATTTTGGATTCCCTCAACAAGAAGTGTTCTTGTGCATAAATCGCGAAAGAAAGCACCTACTCCGCAATTGCTTGGTGGACCTCTTTATGGAGAAGATGAGCAAAAGCGACTGCAAGAAGCCTATGCATGACAACCTGACAATCATGACTCTTCATTCCGATAAACTTTCCTTCTCCATAATCGATGTTACGCCAGATTAGATGCGTATCCATCAGTGAATTTAACATCGTCGTGAATCCAATCAAAAAATTCTGTTTTCTTTGCTACTTCTAACCGGTATAATGGAAATGAACATTGACCATTTGGGAGCAATTCAAGAAAACCTCGATCGCAATATGCTGGCAAGTCTAATCTAGATTTCATATTGTCTTTCGTCTTCCCTTGGACGTTTAAGACTGTGTTCATGATGTTCTCAAAGAAGTTCTTCTCAACGTGCATCACATCAAGATTATGCCGCAATAAATAGTTCTTCCAGTAAGGCAATTCCCAAAATATGCTCTTCTTGTGCCAGCTATGAAATTCACCGACACCATAAATAGGTTCATGTCCATTACCCCCACAATAAGGAGTCGTCTCAGCACCAAAATCTCTCAACTGTTCCAATAAAGTTTCACCGTCTATCTCAGGCGGTGGACCATCAAAAACTTGCCTACCCTTCGTAAACATTGTTCTCGAACGACGATACGGATGATCACTCGGTAAAAATCTCCTATGACAATCAAACCAACAACTTTTTCTACCATGCTTTAGTTGGAATGCATCTGTGTTGTCTTGGCAATACGGACACGATAATCTCCCATGTGTTGTCCATCCAGATAACATACCATATGCTGGGAAATCGCTTATGGTCCACATAAGCACCGCACGCATCTTAAAGTTTTGCTGGGTCGAAACATCATACGCTTCCACACCATGCTCCCATAGCATTTGTAACTCATAGATCAATGGCTGGAGGAATATATCAAGTGATCTCTTCGGATGCTCTGGGCCGGGAATAAGAATCGATAGATATAAAAATTCTCTACGCATGCACAGAGATGGAGGCAAATTGTAAGGGGTTACAATTACGGGCCATAACGAATACTTCCTTCCATGCTTCCCAAATGGGTTAAAACCATCTGTACATAACCCGAGGTACACATTCCTTCGCTAATACGCAAACTCTAGATACAATGATTGAAAATGTTTCCAAGCTTCGCGTCAAGGATGTGTAATATCTCCATCTTGACGATGTTCGCATGCCATCTCATTGGCTCTGCTTAGAAGTATATAACCTCTTCAACCTCTCTGTTATTGGTAAATACCACATACGTTTATATGGAATTTGAATTCTGCCACTACTTTCCGATACCGTGGTTTACGACAAAATCTACATCTTTTGCGGTTTTCATCTTCTCTCCAATATAGCATACAGTTGTCGATGCACACATCTATTACCTTATACGGTAACCCAAGACCAGATACAAGTTTTTGTACCTCGTAATATGATCCGGGTAAAAGATTATCTTCGGCAATAAATCTTTCGCCCAATCTGTTATCGCATCAAGGCACTCCTCCGCCAAATTGTAATCCGTCTTAATCGTCATCAATCTACTTGCAGCTGATAAAGGCGAATGACCTTCTTTACACCCTTTATATAGTGGCTGCTTTGCAGCATCTAACATATCAAAAAATCTTCTTGCTTCTACATTAGGTTCTTCGAACCTATATCTTTCTTCACCGCTAAACTCGACATTCTCTCTAAACGCATCATTCACCATCTGCACGCTCCCTACACCTACATCTACTTCCGTGCTACCTCCTAAACTATCTGAGACAGTTGGTTCACTACTACTACCATACTCAACATTTGTTTCTCCATGTAAATACCATATCTTGTAACCCGGCGTAAACCCATTACTATACAAATGATGCCAAACTATCTCTATCGCAACATTACGAGAATTCCTACAAATTGAACATGGACATTTTAACTTACCTGATTTTTGAACACGCGGTTGCTTTCCCGTCACTTCCATGAACTCGTATGTGCCTCGTGCATACTCCTCGTTCAAGTTGTTCGTCTCCGGATCCATTAATGGTTCGTCCATCCATGATCGAAAATATCTAGACATATTTTTCACTTTTTTTATAGAATTCGTATTAAGTAAACAAGAAATGAGAGAGAGATATGAAATTAAGATTGTTGTGTAATGGGATAGAGAATGGGAGAAACATATATATAAACTCGTTTCCGTCGAATTTCCGTCGGAAATCCGTCGGCTTACAACGGTAAATTCAACGGATACATTAACGTTCATATTTTCCGACTTTTTTCCATGAGCCGTCGGAAATCCGTCGGAATATAACGGCATGGATATCCGTCGGAAATCCGTCGGAATACAAATATCCGTCGGAAATTCCGTCATAAATCCGTCAGAATATAACGCCTCGGATTTCCAACGGAATTTCCGTCGGAAAACCGTCGGAATACAAATATCCGTCGGAAATTCCGTCATAAATCCGTCAGAATATAACGCCTCGGATTTCCAACGGAATTTCTGTCGGAAATCCGTCGGAATTTTCCGACGGAAGTATTTCCGTCGGAAAATTCCGACGGATTTCCGACGGATTCCCAGAATTTTCAAATCTCAGGAATCCATCGGTAAGCCGTCGTAAATTTCCGACGGAATTCTTTTCCGTCGGAAAATCCGTCGGTTTTGCGGTAGATTTCTTGTAGTGGGTTAATACTGACCTCAAAATTATAAACTATATATGCTTGAAAAATATCTTTTGTTTTATAACTTAAACACATTATCAAATGAGAATTTTGTTGCTTGACTTTGATTAACGTCAATCTTTTATACAATCACGTTTTCTGTCATCAATCATTTCTAGATTTCAACATGTTATATTATAGGGTAGATATGAAGCGAATATACTAAATTATGATAATATTTATGATTCGCTTCATTCCGTCCAAATCAATAGCTTTTTGACCTATATTCGCTTCGAACCTAACCGAATATCGGATGTCAGTATATCCGCTAAAATCTAAATTATTCACAGATATTCGATTTGCTCTGTAAAAGTTTTAAAATAATTATTAAAATATAAATAAAAATAGAAATTTTCAAAAGTGATCCCAGAAATAGCAATATTTTATTAAAATATATATTGTCTTCTTAATTTATTAAATTTTAGTATTTACATAATTAATTTGATGAATAAAAATTTGTAAATTTACATATAGATATAATCATATATATATATATACATACATAAATTGGAGCGAATATACTCACTTGAAAATTTTAATATTTGTTGTTTGCTCAGGTTTTAACGAATATTATTTTTAATATTTATTTTGCTTTGTAAATTACGGATATTCGATTTTTGTTGTATCAAATCGAAACGAATCTAATAAATATTTTGCTCACCGTTATGTTATATTTGTTAATATATCTTAAATATGATCATAAATTGTTTGCAGTAGCAAGGTAGTCTCGTCATGTAGGATCATTCCTATATGGACTGCAGATTCAGCCATGTTTTCTATTTGGGCCTGGATTTGCAAGTCGAGCAACTTTGAGTTGAATTAAGGTTATATTTATATTCTTTTTTCTCTCTTCACTTCCATTTTATTCTGAACATTAATCTATCTCCAGTACTAATATCGTTCTCTTTTTCCCCTTGGATGTATTTTACACAACATTGTTGAACTACGCATAATATGTGATTTGTTTGGCACTTCTATATATTTTTTCCATCCATCATAACAATTTTAATACGTACTTGAGAAAATGTACACGGTGAACACGAACATATAAAAAATTAATTGGGGAAATGTATGGCATATCAAAATTGAACAGAAGAAAATATACGTATGAGGCTAAAAGTATAAAAATTTCCACACAAACAATATATTATTAACCAAATAATGATTGGAAGCATATAATTTCTGGCATCTAGACAAATTTAAGAACATTATTTTGGCTTCAATTTGTGAAATATTTAATACAATAGCTATTTAATATTGAGTTTGTGTGGAAGAGTTCCCATGTTGGTGGCATGTGTATGCGGTGGATCCATTTTCTCTTTACACCCACAACTATTCACATCAGAACGTTTTCAGAGAAGTTTTGGGCAAAACACAAAGCCCCAATATGACAATAATTGAAACTTGTCTCTGCGAACACCAATCACTACACATGCATTCTCTTCTCTTTTCATATGTCATATAATTCATGACAACATATCAATTACACGTCATCATCATCATAATCATTACTAGCTTTTTTGGAGTGATCTCTCTCAAATCTAAAACTATGGGATAAACAATCTGTTTTACGAATCAAAGAGAAAGTTTTAGATATTTGACAATTAAGATCACAATGATGTGATCAACAAACCGTATAGGTCTTTTCTTTGAGAAATATCGATTCACAAATAAAAGAACAACATTATAAACATCAATCAAAACACATCCAAACTAAAATGAAAAAAATAGATAATAATAATAATAAAAAAATTCCTATCCTTGAGACATAAAAAAACCCCCAAACAGAATAGGAAATCACAATCGAAAATCGGAATATACAAACACTAATTACATATTAAAACATAAATATACAAATATTAATCACTTCATTCTATAGGTATTCTTATTTTCTCTCTTTTTCTTCTCTTTTTTCTTGTGTGAATTACCAGTTTTCTTATCATTATCATTACTTTTAGAATTACCTTCACTTTTCCCGTTCTTCAAATCAGACGCCTCTCTTCCTCTACTTTTGTTGTTCTTTTGGTGATACCGTTGATAAATTGGCCCAGACGAAGCATCCGAGGCCATCGAATCATCGCTATCTTTGCTCCTCTCTTCTTCGTTTTCGCCTTTACGAAAGTAATTATAGATTTTATACCCTTCATGATAGTCCTCGTCCATGACCTCATCTTCATCTACTTTAATTGGGGACGAAATATAAGTCGTCCAACCGGATTCACTACTGCTGCATTCTTCCTTATCCATCAAGAACTCAAGAACCCTAATCTTGATTAGGGAGAGAGAGAGAGAGAGACGTTTTTTTTTTCTTAGAGCTCTAGTTGTGCATTTGCTAGGAACAAGGCTCGTATGTATATATTTGCATGTGGTAGGAATAAGACTGCTCGTATGTTTTAATTATTTTTATTGCGTTAAGGACAGCCTATGTCCTAACGTTTAAAGCTATCTCCGACATGATTCGAAAAAGAATAATTATTCTTTTTTATGAACTTTTGTTTCTTTCTAATAATTTATGTGTTGTCTTCTCTTAATGACTCGATTAATTAGGTTCACCAATCCTACGGTAGTTGAGAAAACTAATTTTTAAAAGATGATGTTTCTATCTCTCATATATTGCACCCCTGTTAAAAGATAACATTATTTAGGTTAGATTACTAAATAACCAAATAAATGGGGTGTGATTAAAAAGGGTAAGGCCATTTTAGTTTTACGTTATAGCATGAGAGGAATGTATCTTTACGCTTAGAATTCTCTGTATACGAAACCAAACACGAACCTTCATGAAGATTGATGTTAGGTTCTGATCACACCCATGTTCTATAACATGTTAGGATAATGCCACTTTTTATCTTCTTTCTAAGCTACCGTCATCATTTGCTATTTTTTATGATAAATCAATATGAACAATTTTTAAGAAAACAAGATTAAATTTTTTTTGTTTTGAATCATCACCAAAAATCCGTTAATATATCCATTAACAAAAAGTCAAGTATTACCAAAATCCAAAATTAAATTTTTAAATAAAAATTTTAGGTGTAAGAAGGACTTTTAAACATTAAGGAAAGGGTAAATGATATTGTAGAACCACTTCTAAACTTCTTAAAAAGAAAATTACTACTAAGAATCATTTTTAAATTGTTAAGAACTCTTCCTCAACCTACTGTATTAAAGAACTATTTCTAAACAAACAAAAAAAAAAGAAAAAAAAAAGAGAACTTCTATTTTCTTATCAACAAATAAAAATTAACTAAAATGATTCAAAATCTAAACCAAATATATAAAGCACACATACATAATATTACGGATAAAGTATAAGAGCATCCACATTGCTAAGAGACTAGAGTCTCTTAAAAAAAAATTTATTAATATTTTAATATAAATTAATTATATAATTAAATTTTAATTTTTTTTAAAGAATTGAACCAATAAATTATTGACACATATTGGATGAGGTTCTCGTGAATCTCTCAAAATCTTTCATTTGAGAAACTTATCTTAAAGATTTCTTATTCTTTTTCTTATTTTTTTTATTTTTTTATGTTTTTAATTATGAAAGATTTGTTTTAGAAACTCCCACTAAAACTACTCTAATGCATACTAAATTATCCGTCTTATATGTTGATAAAAAAGATTTATCCGTCTTATATTTTATATTACGTGACATTAATAAAATTTAAATCTTTATATTTTTAAATTTTATGGTATTTAAAATTTAAAATTTTATTATTTACTTAAAATTTGGTTATATTAATTTTAGAGTATATATTTCTCTGTTTTTGTATATCTATAACACTGAAAAAAATTTATAAATCAAATTTATATATCTATAACGTATCACTGAATCATGTTTTTACAAAAATAAGAACCTATCTAAATTATAATGATTATAGTCGCAGGAATATTATTCTAACTTCAAACAGTACGTAGAAACAGCAAGATTCGTTTTTTCTTCTTAGTCACACGATATATACTCGTTTTTTTTCCGGCCAATAAAGACTTGAGTAAATATTACTAAATAATTAGTTAAGATTTGAAATACTTTCAACCGGGGTATTTAATTTGTGTACACGAGTTAAATCAAGATGTTCATACGCAACGTACGGACTTGTGGCAAATAGATGTCCACATTTGTGTGCTATCTTTGTTTGCATTCGTTTGTCTCTTTACGGGGATGATCAGTCAGTGTCCTCTTGTCTTTGTTAATTAATTATTTGATGATTTAATTATATACTTTAGCTTCAAACGTCCAGAAAAAAAAAGTTCAACAAACAGATCAAAATAACATCCATGGGGTATTAAGAATATGATGTTATACGAACATTTAAATCTACAAAAAAATAAAATTTGATTTTACTAAATATATACAAAAGTTATATCTTTAATAAAAAAGGGTTAAGGAATATATGTTTTTCAATCTTAAAAAAAAAAGAATATATGTTTTTACAAAAAAATAGGGTTAAAGAATATATATTTTTAAAAATATTATAACATGTAATCTAGTAATTTTAATAGTTATTGCCGTTATGTGACCTCCAAAATTCATATTTGGATATTTTTTAACAAAAAAAAATTCATATTTGGTAGATTGCATAACAAAAACAATTTTGGTTTGAAAGATGTTCTGGTTAAAAATACTTTGAAATCCGATACTAGAGATGATGAAAAAGAACCTCACCATAACCCAATTATTATTATAACTTTTAATAACCTTCTGTTTTCATTATATATTTTTTTTCCTTCTCTTGGTTCAATTTGGATAACCAATTGGTTAGTTTTTCCTTTGATTGAACTCACCTAATAGTTTAGTCGTTTTGTTTACCTTCTTTAATTATAAGACTAGATTTTAGAAAGGGAATAATTTTCTTAAAAATATTAATTTTTTTGTTGTTGTTGTTGTAGTAGTGAAATATTACTAATATCTAATATAAAATGGACTTTTATTCTTGAAATGAGCCTTCTCATCTTGGGCTTTTTCTTTATTTTCAATCAAATTTGAAAATTTCTGATATATGAGCATTTCCATTGATTTAGAATATCTCATAAATATTATATTAACATTTATATTAAAATTTTAAATATTCAATTAAATTTTAAATCATAATAAAATTGAACCAGTTATAAAGATACATATGTCTTTAGAGTTTCTAGTATTTTTTTGAGAGTTTCTCTTTCTTCTTCTTTTTTCTATTTTTTATTTTGTTTAATAGTAAGATACATATTGGATTAGAAATTACCACTAAACTTGTCCTAACATTCAATTTAACAGAATACAATTGAGTGACTGTAAAGTCACAAGAAGAAACAAAAAATATATATGTTCAAAGATCGCACGAGACTCGAGACTCGGGTGATGGTGAAGAAGAAATAAACCATAATATTCTAATCTTTAGTAACTTTTTATTCTTAATATGTTTTTTAATTTTGTTTTTTGGACAATCTATTGGTTTATTTCTACGTTGACAAAAATTATCTACTAGTGTACTCGTTTTGTTACTTTCTTTTACTATAAACTAGATTTTTGCAAGGAAGTAATTTTTTTAATAGTAATGAACTATTATTGGTATACCTTAAATAATGATTAATGTGAAAATAAATTAAAGATATGATAAAGAAGAAGATGATTCAAGAAAGTAAAGGAACATTGAATAACAGTTAAAAATACTCCTTTACAATGATAAGTGTAATACATCTATAAAAAGATGTCATTTCTTAGATCTAGAACCATCAATCATGTTAGGTTTTGTTAGCGAAAGTAGGATTACAAGAGAAAAAGATCGCCTATTTCAGTTCCTATCCTAGAAAGATGTACCTCTGCGCGTTGAATTGAACTTTACCTACATTGGCGAGGTGGAGAATGTGATTGCAATTGAGAAAGTTATTAAATTGTTAAAAGATCATCTAGTTGCTGCCTCTATTCCCATATTTAAAACATAGTATATTGAAATTGGAGATGTAAGTGCACTAAATTCAGTCATTTGTTTTACTTTTTTTTTTTTTTCATATGCATAATACCTACCTATATTATTATTTTTAAAAAACTTATTGTGGACTTACTTCTCCCGAATCACAGTTTGAATCGATGCACGCAATAAACCTTATCGGCACTAAACTAGATGAAAATGATTAGAATACTGTAATTTATTTTAACACAGAGATACGAAAGAGAGACGAGTAAGAGATTTGGTAAACACATCTGTAAAAACAGTTTCAATCATATATTTACTTACCAAATAATATTAGTAGGATTGAAAAATGAGTTTGAAAGGATACAGAAATGAAGAAACAGTTTCAATCATATATTTAACAAATACAACAAACAAAACAAAAAAAAGTTATAAAATTTACTTGACCAAAATTCATACTGAAAATTTAAAATTATATATTTTAGGAAACCATATAAAATTAAGCACTTAAGATTTTATAAGTATAAAATGAGTACATTATATTAAATAAAGATATAATATTAAGATTGATATAAGATAAAGAGTTATAAGTTAGTAATAAAATATTATTACCCTAAAATACCAGAAATTAACAAGGGGATACAATTTTATATTGTAAAAGTAAAATTATATTGTAGTTTATGATATAATTGTAAAACTAATATAGTATGTTAGTAACCATATCAAAATTGTAAAATATTAGTCATAACACCAACCAATCACCTTATTGGACTTGTATTCTTGAAATGGGCCTCGTCTTAGGCTTTTTCTTTCTTTTCAAAACATTTGAAAATTTTCGGATATGAAGAATAATACTCAGTTTAACGGAATAAAATCGAGTTGTATCGAAGGAAGAAATTAAATATAGCCGTTTGATGATCGCTCGGGTCTTCTTCTTCTCTCGTTCCATGAACAGTATGTTTTGAATCCAAATTTGCTTTCTGTAGAGTTTTTCTTAATGATTTCGTTGAAGAATATTCAGATTCTTTTGGGTTTCTCTCAATTTTTTTTTGTGATTTGTCTCTGTAATTTTCCTTTTCTCGCGACTGTTCTCTAGAATTTTGAATCGTCTTTTTTTTGCTCTTGATATGGGTTTGTTTAGTTTTTACTAATTCTAAATGTGTTGTTCATTTCTTTAGTTATAACATAAACATAGCGATAAATTGATTAAATTTGTCTAATTTTCATTTAGCGGCTTGAATTTAGATGTGGATGTTTGGGGATAAACCCTAAATCTCCGTTACTCTCGCTTCTATGGATGAATCCTCAGATAACTTGATGCAAAAGGTACTATATCTTTCTTATTTGTCTCCGAATGTTACCAATACGACTCCAAAATTCAAAAATGATTATTTCTTCACATATATGTTTATCTGTGTCTTCTGGGATTTTTTGTTCGTAGTTGATCACAAAGCTTTACAGGGCTACCAAACTCTGTCAAGTTTCTGGGATTTTTGGTTTGTACTTCTTTGCCTTTTTCTTTCTCCCCAAGGTATGTTCTCTTAAATCCTCTTCTTCTACTTGGTCTTTTGAGTTTGCTTTTACACTTTGATGTTGTGTCTTTTTTCTTCCGCAGCAACATGTTTCATAGTTTAATATGACGCATCTCAGAAACGAAAGAATGTTGTATGGGTTGTTCTCAATCACGTAAAGAAGGCATATATATGCATACATGCATAAATGCATACATACTTACTTACTTGTATAGATTCACATTTACTTCTATGATTCGTTTGTTTACTTAATTGCTTTCTTCATTTTTTGTCTGTTGTTTTTTGCTTACTAATTTTATTCCTTACTAACTTCCTTTGTACTTGCTTGCTTTGTTGCTTCCTTCATTACTTGCTTCTCGGTTTGTTTTTTTATTTATTTCTTTCTTCCTTGGTTCCATGCGTGTTTGCTTGCTTACTTCCTTGGTTCTTTGCTGAGTTGTGTGTTTCCTTGTTTCATTGTTTACTTTCTTGCTTGCTTCCTTTTGACTCATTACTTTCTTCCTTGTTTCTTTGATTGCTTCCTTACATGCTTAACTTGTTCACTTTCTTCCTTATTTGCTTCTATAGGTATTGCTTTCTTTCTTTGCTTCTTTAATTCCTCTGCTTAGTGCATTGCTTGTTTCTCTGCTTCGTTGATTTCTCTGATTAGTTCACTTCTTGCTTCTTGGCCTCTGTGATTTCACTGCATAGGTCATGGTTTACTTCTTTATTTTTTCCTAGCTTTATGCATTGCTTGTCTTTTTTGCTACATGTTGAACTTGTGTACTCCTTTAACTTGCTTATTTTGTTACTTCTTAGTTGATGTTATTATGTGCAAGTCGTTCTTGTTTTCTTGATTTCTTGTTTCCTTAATTACTTAGCTTCTCAGTTTGTTGTTTGTTTATTTTTCTTCCTTGATTGCTTAAATCCTTGGTTCCATCATCCATGCGTGTATGTTTGCTTCCTTGGTTCCTTTTGTGTTTGTATGCTCTCTTATTTTCTTCCTTGCTTCCTTGATTCGTTGTTTGCTTTCTTGCTTGCTTCCTCTTGATTCCTTACTTTCTTCCTTGATTACTTCCTTTTTCGATTACATGCTTAGCTTGCTTACTTAACTTCCTTACCTACTGGACTTGTTTAACTTCTTTACTTTCTTAGTCACTTACTCATTACTAAGTCTGTTGCTTGATTTCTCAATTTGTATTAGATAGTTCTTACTTTAAAATAATACAGATGGAGAATCTGAATGTCTATCAAGGTATCAAAACTGAATATTTGTCTATCCAATTCACAGTCATGTCTATACATCAGAAAAGGTATCTAAGTTTTAACTAAAAATCCTGTCAGAGTAATCAAACGAAACCAGACTAAGGTTTCTAAGTTTATTTATGTTTAATATTCTGCATTTTGATTTTCCCTCGCAGGAGGACATAGAAGAGAATTACTATGTTGCTAAAGTAACCGGGCAACAAGGCTTCTTGGTGAGATTTAACTTCATTTACTCTTACAATAACTTTGGTTATCTTAAAAAGAAGAATCAAACCTACTGCTACTTTACTTTAGTAATGTTAAGGATCTAATGCTGCCATTTGATTCCATTCTTAGGAGAACCAGAGAGAAGACAATGGCGGTTGGGAAACTGTGAGAAAAAAAGGAATCTGTAAGGCAATCGCATTAACTGAGACTGAGCCTTAACCGCTGATTTTGACCCGTACTGTCACTGATTTGGTATGTGTTATCTCTATATCTTTCTCGGCAGGTCCAGAAGGAGCATTGGCAAGACAATAAACGTGATGCGGGTCATTTGTATAAATCTGTGCAAGTGTTAAATTAATTTATATCCAGAAATACATTGATGAAATCCCTCATTTGTATGTTTCTGTAGGATTTGCAGCAGTCCATAGCTCTGAAAAATGGACATAATGTTACATAGAATAGCAAAAAACTAAAGCAAGAAACCAACTTGTGAAAAGGTAATTCAGTAGAAAACAACTGGGAGGTTGTTTTATAATAGTTTTGAAATTAAATTCTAAATTTTAATCTTTTGATACGTTCTTAAAATATTTCTTTATGTTATGGTATGTCGTTTTGTATGTTTAGAGAATGAAATACTTTTTCTACTTAAGGCGTAGCAATCTCATAACTGATCATGTATCTTTTGATTAATTGTATAAATTTAGGTGAAAACAGCCGGTGGAGACGTGGATGAACTATTCCATCTCGACCTGATGATCTGGTCCTGGCTGCGGTGACCACTTGTTTACAGTCAACATATATCAAATCAAATAAGGAAGGTATTACAGTTTAAACTATTCTTAATCTATATATATAGTGAGGCCAATCAAACTAAACCAAAAAACGAAGGCCAATCAAACTAAACCAAAAAACGATTATGAGTTTACCAGTGGCAAAAAGTGGGAATTGCTAGAAGAACTTGCATCTTTGAGTAAGACACGCTACACCTATGCAAACCACTTTGTAAGTTGTCATTTTGTTCGTCTCAAAACAATCTCTTAGACATAGGGACTGTTTGTTTTTCGCAAACTCAGTATTAAATTATTAATGGGTCCTCTTTTTGTTAAACTATGTCATATGACTCATATATGAATCCCTTCATTTATATGCTTCTTTTGAAACTTTTAGCTTAAAGCACCCCATTAATAGAAGCAAGAAATCAATTTGTGGAAGGTAATTCAATAGAAAAGACTAAAGCACGTATTATATACACTTGTTTGCAAATCAAAATGTTTGGCTGACAACGTCTAAAGTTCCATCCTCTAGTTTCTTAATTTTAATTCTTGTTTCAGGTATGTTTGAGCTATATATTGTTGCTCTGTTTGTAAAAATTTCACATTATATCTCATGGTTTAGCCATGTATAGTCACAATTTTCTCTGGTGTTTTGATATAATAGGTACGGTGGATGATACTTGTGAGCCTATCGAAAGACTCAGGTGAGCATAACATAAAGAATGCTTGCATTAAAACTATATATGTCAATGAGTTGTTAAAGTCTCTAAATTTATCTGTGAACAGAAATTGCCGAGAAAAAATCAAGGAGTTTGTTGAGGAGGGTTATGAATCTAGCATCCTTCCATTACCAGTATGTATATTTTATACATATACTTGATTTTTTTTTCTTTCTTAAATAAAACTTTCGTTTATGAACTTAAATTGGTTAGTGTTTGTGTTTTGTTGTTCAGGAACACTCTAGCGAGGTTTTCTTTTATGTTATTTCTTTGCTCGGTATTAATGTATGGATCGATGATGTTTTTGTATCTTTTTGTTTCAGATGCTTCCTCAATTCCCACTTCCAACTCACGATCTTGCCATGAGAGGATCTATACCTAAGAAGTTTGAGGTAATTATAGTAGTCTTCATTTTTTGTTCTCTTTTAGTTTGAATTGATCGTCTTTTATTTGTTATTTGTTATTTGTTAAATGCAGTATCTGATTTCATAACCGATGTGACTTAACTCATAAACCAAAAAAGTTATACATAGGTACTACGCTCGGATTAAGCTATTGACAGAAAGGAAATGATCTCGGTTGATCTCTTGAATCCTGAACATATTGTATGCATACATCCCTGCATACATACATATATTCATGCATATATGCTTCTTTTGCTCTTTTTTTTACTTGATTATTTGCTTTGTTCATTACTTCTTTGAATACATGGTTAATTTGTTTATTTGTTCCTTCTTTTGCTCACTTCGTTGCTTTCTTCTTCTCTTGATTGCTTCCTTACATGCTTAACTTGTTCATTTTCAGCCTTATTTGCTTCAATAGGTATTGTCTTTTTCATTGCTTCTTTAATTCCTCTGCTTAGTGCATTGCTTGCTTCTCTACTTAATTGATTTCTCTGATTAGTTCACTTCTTGCTTCTTTGATTCTCTGATTTCACTGCTTAGGTCATGGTTTACTTCTTTATTTGTTTCCTTGCTTTCTGCATTGCTTGTCTTTTTTGCTACATGTTGAATTTGTGTACTCCTTTAACTTGCTTACTAGATTCGGATCCGCATGTACTTGCGGCTTATATCTGTAAACATTTATTTTTGTAATCGGTATATCATTCATAATCCAGAGACAAACTGATTTTGGTATTTGGTTTAGTATTCGGTTTGTTGTAAGGTGGTTTATTGATGTAAAATTACATGATTTATAAGTTTATGTAAGTACAAAAGAATATTAAAGCAATTTACAAAGTTTTTAAAAATAATGAAAATTATAAATTATATGTACAAAAGAATGTTAAAGCAATTTATAATGTTGTAAAAAAATATGAAATTTATAAATTATATGAAATACAATGTTTTTCTATTTAAAATTCTATAGTTATTATTTAAAATAATTAGGAATATTTGTTTAATAATTAAGTTATTTACTATTTATTTGAAATTGAATTAGCTGGCCCATGATTACCCATGAATCAATTAATTAAATAGATTTTTTGGGCCGACTTTATTGTTTCATAGACCCAACAAATGAGGCCTCATGAATCTATTGGTTATTTGTAATATAGTCAATCGAGATTTGTTTGATCTAAAATAAACAAAACCGACAACTAATCATCAAATTATTCAATTTCTGTTTCTGAATTTCTGATTCCACAAATTTGTGTCCGATTATAGACGAATCTCTTTCTTTTGGAATTAATTCATCAAATTCGCGTATCACTGTTCATCTTCACAATTGAGGTAAGCCAATTTACTCAGATTTATAGTAAAGATGTTTTGTAACTTGACAATTTGTTCTTAGTAGTCAAATAACATTCTATTTGTATACGTTCATAGTAGTCAAATAACTGATGTTATTTCTTTCTTTACAGATGACAAATTACTTCAAATATCAAGCGAGTTTAGATTTTAGCCAAAAAATTGATCATTTCATTTTTCTGGTTTCTTTTTTGTCTCTGTATTTAAGCTCACACTGTGTTTTCTTTATCAGATAAACATCGATCCAAAATCTTAAGTTACGTAAGCGTAACCCTAAGCTACATAGAATCCTAAGCCTAAACTCAAAGGTTAGTTCCATTTTGTTTTTGTAGACTGTTTGTTGATGAGATTTCATTTAGACATCATGTTCTCATGTAGATGATAGTGTTGATATCATCTAGCACTTAGTAGATTGTTATAGAATGTAGAGTACTTAACATAGTAATTATACTGTTTTTTTTTTTTTAAACTATAGCCAACTTAACTTTGGGAACATACTCTTTTTGTAAGAATCTATCTTGTTTCTGTAACTGAAAATACATAGTGCTTTGAGTCATCCAAAATAACTTTCATGTTTATGTAATTGAAATTTATGACATTTCTTGTTTTTGTTCGAAATGATTAAAGAAGCATGTAAATATAGGCAATACTTAGCTATTGTTGAAAATTTTGAAAATGCTTTGAGTCATCCGGGTTTGTCCTGACAAAAGCTTTGTCTTGACATCTAGCTTTCTCTTGACATCAAGGTTTTAACATTAAACCTTAATATCAGAAACATGAAATGATTTTAAGATTTAGAATGATAGATAAAAGGATTTGAATAAATCATATAATTCGAATTGTTACCTTTACCAGAGATGGGTTTTCTCAAAACCATAAAAAATCTTTGTATATTTATGTTTCTTAATTTGGTTTGTATAGATTTCATAAAAAATCATATATTTTTGAAAAAAACCGTCCAAACTCCGACGCCCAAGATCCGGCTCCTAAGAGTAGTAAGATCCTCGTCTTTTGTAAATATAGGTTGCCGAAATTGCTCAGCAAAACTTTTTTTTTTCTTCTTAGAAAGGAGTTAAAGCAATGTCATTTAATGTAATTGTTTACCACTTTAAGTTCATTTTACAATATGTGCTTTCCAATTAATTGTATAGATTTTGTTACTTTTTAGTTGATTTTATTATGTGCAAATCTAGCTATATGTGTCTTTCTAACATGGTTTTTCAACAATGAATCACAATCAAGTTCTTAAAATTTGACTTTCCTCGAATTTAGAAAAACTATATTGATAAATTCACAATCAAGCTTTTAGATTTTTAGGTCTCCAACAAATTAGGGAATCTAGTTTTTACTTCATCTTGGTTATTTTTCTCAAAAACCAAAAACCATTAAATATATATATATAACTAAAATAGAAAATAGAAAAACTAAAAACCAAATCCAGAAACTGAGGCTATGAATTTCAGTAGAATTTTGCTATATATTTATAAAAAAATGGAATATAATCTCGATGCAAAAAAAGGATTTTGATAAGAAACTTAAATATCATGGTTTTAAAATTTTATTTGAATTGGCTAACAATTCAAAAACTAGATTCCCAAGAAAACTAACTTTTAAAAAGTTTGAATGGCAAAAAATAGATTTTCAAAACAATAAAAACTACTTAAAAACTTGTAAAAATTCAAGGCCTGAATAAAAAATAGCATCCATTCATGGTTTTTTTTTTTTTTTTAAAAAGATTTACTGCAATTAGCATTATTAACTCGCACACTAACTAACAATCTCTCTAGCATGATTTTAATAGTATTTTCCCGTCTGGTCACGTTGGACGCTTCTCACTTGAGTGTGTAAGACCAACCACAATGGTTATCCATGGTGGGTGTCTTAAGAGTTTTTTTATTATTATATTTAATATTAAACTAAGATAAGACTCTTCACTACTAATTGCCACTCCATTGCACACACTAGGGTGTCTTAAGATTTTTAAAATAAATAATAGTTGTAAATGTGTTTTTATTTTAGTTTTAATATATAATATAATAAATGTTGGGTTATATTTATGAAACACTAAAATTAAATTAGTTATAAACAACAAAAATTTATTACATTAAAAATGTTTTAACATATATTAAAATATGAAAATTAAAAATACAAACATAAATATAGATAAGAAAAATAGACAAAATTAATTAAAAATAATTAATTTTTTGTAATGTGTTTTTTAGTTTTAATATATAGTATAATAAATGTCGGGTTAAAGTAATGAAAAAAAACTATATAAGTTATAAATAACATAAATATATTACATTGAAAACGTTGAAACATATATTACAATATGAAAATGAAAAATACAAACATAAATATAGAAAAGAAAAAGGAAAAAAGAAAAACGTAGAATGATAGGAACATATAAAAACATTATGAAGAACGTAATTAACTCGGACCTAATTTTGAGCGTTGCGAAAATAGTTCCAGATATGCTCAATCAAATCATGTTGCAATTGGTGATGTACTGTTGTCTCACAAATTTCATTTCGAACGGCCATCATATTGGCGAAACTGGAATGCATATTTGGCGAATACGAAAAATCCACATGTGAAGTCTGGCTTCCTTCTCCTTGGTAGAATTCTGATACATTGGTTAGACTGTATGAATCTCGTTCGTCTTCCACAATTATATTGTGCAATATGATACATGCTCTCATTATCTTTCCTATTTTTGTCTTATTCCAACTAAGAGCGGGATTTTTGACAATCGCAAATCGAGCTTGCAAGACTCCAAAAGCACGTTCGACATCTTTTCGGGCGGATTCTTGAAATTGAGCAAATAATTTTGCTTTCTGACCTTGTGGAAGTAGAATTGATTGGATGAAAGTTGCCCACTTTGGATATATACCATCAGTGAGATAGTATGCCTTACTGTATTGTCGGCCATTGACATAGTAAGTTACTTGTGGAGCTCGGCCTTCTAATATGTCATCAAAAACCGGTGAGCGGTCAAAAACATTTATATCATTTAAAGTACCTGGAGCTCCGAAAAATGCGTGCCAAATCCATAGATCTTGTGAAGCCATAGCCTCTAAAACGATTGTAGGTTTGCCTGTGCCCCGAGAAAACTGTCCTCTCCAAGCAGTTGGACAATTTTTCCACTCCCAATGCATGCAGTCAATGCTTCCAACCATCCCGGGGAATCCGCGTGCCTCTCCTTGATTGAGTAATCGTTGGAGATCCTCTGGTGTGGGCCTTCGTAGGTAGGTATCTTCAAAGAAGTAAATAATTCCGTTCACAAAATTTTCCAAGCATTTAAGTGCGGTGCTTTCACCGAGGCGAAGGTATTCATCGACGGCATCAGCTGCAGAACCATACGCCAGCATACGAATGGCTGCGGTACACTTTTGTAGTGCAGACAGACCCAATCTTCCTGTAGCATCTTGTTTTTGTTGAAAGTATGGCATTTGAGATAGTGATTCAAGAATACGTAAGAACAACGCTTTGTTCATTCTGAAACGACGACGGAACATACTTTCAGAGTAAGTTGGATTCGGAGAGAAATAATCATTCCATAACTTAATGTGGCCTTCCTCCCGTCCTCTTTCAATAAACGCTCTTTTAGGCCGTGAACTACTTTCTTCGGAATGATGACCATAATTATGTATGGTTTGTTGAAAAAGATTCTCCAATTGTTGATCAAAAGCTTCATCAAATTGATCATAATAAGAAGTTTCATCTAATTCATCGTACTCATCATCAAAATTAGAAGATGACATGTTGATAAAGTGAGAAAAAAATTTAGAAGGAAGCAAGAAGCGTTAGAAAATTTTAGGTGGAAGAAAAGGAAGACAAAACAAGCATGTAATATTTTTTTCCAATTTACATGGAAGAAAAACAAGACAAAAGAAGCATGTAATATTTTTTTCCCTTTTGGTTTCAGAAACAACCGGCTTTATAGAAGAGAGCAAAGGAAGATGGAAATGAAGTGTTGATATTAGTTAGTCATATATACAGATTGAGTGAAGATACAAACAAAGTACATAAACAAACAAAGCAAAATAATTGTATTCCTATTATTCTGTAATTTGCCCACTTGATCGAATTATTGGCCCCAATGTTGTCACCTCCCAACTTGACCAAAACTGTCCGGGACTTGACAAAACCAAAGAAAAATTCACGTGAATGCAACCTGCAAAAAGACAACACAACACATCCCAATTTGACCAAAGCTGGCCGGGACTAGCTAAAACCAAAACAAATTCACGTGAATGCACATGGAAAAAGAGATCATATCACCTCCCAACTTTACCAAAGCTGGCGGGACTTGCTAACAGCAAAAGCAAAATTCCCGTGAAGGCAACCTGCAAAAAAACAAAGACAAAGGAACTAATAAAGTCATTTTATTACTTGAAACTGAAGTGAACCACATAAAAAAAAAAGTTAAGAAGCTATTGAAAACATCAAACACGTTTTAAAAGTGAAGCAACAAACTCCTTCACTTATTACAACCAAGGAAAAACTGAATGAAACTCTCACAAAACTGAAGCAAACAAACTGTTACAGTTATTACAAACAATGAAAAAATGAAATCAACACTAAAAAACTGAAGCAAACAAACTGCTTCACTTATTACGGATGCATGAAGAAGAATCTATCCATACAGATCAGCCAGTAGCTTGTTACAAACAATTTGTTCTGTCTCAGAAAGCTCTGGCTTGGCAAGGAGTGCAGCTAAAACTCGCTTATTGCCTGCCTTATCTCTACAAGCAATGTCTTTTTCCTTCAGCTCACGCATCATCTGAAACTGTGGCTGGGGAGTATCTTCACTTTGTGAGGTAGACAAAGTTTTTTTCCCTTTTCGTTTGGCTGCCTTATTACCAGGAGGGCGAGGAGAGGCTTCTTCCTCAGCACGAGATGCTGTGTTGGAGCTTGATGAGTAATCGCCACCTGCAGATAGCTTTGTCCTTTTCGAGATTTCATTACCTCCAAAGGAACATAACCATTTCTGTTCAATCCTAAGCTGTCTCCATGCATGGTCTAGTTTGAAAGGCCTTTTTAGATCGCCTTCAAACCACTTGGGAGCCTCTGCGAGAACATCATCTTCAGATTGCCCACTAGCTCTCCTACTTGAAGCTTGCATGTAGCATCCTGCAAACTTGTTGCAGTCAGCATTGATTTTTTTCCACCTCTGCTTACACTTGTCACTATCTCTCTCTGGTTTGCCCACTACATCTTCACTTGCTGCATAATAGTCAGTTATTCTTGTCCAAAAGCCACCACTTGTTTGGTAAGTGGAGACAACTGGATATTTGCTGGTGTTTAACCAAGCACTGATCAGCACAAGATCTTCAGTGGTAGACCATCTTTTTCTACTTTGGTTTGAAGTCTGAGGTTATGCATCGCTACATTGAGAACCTTGCTCATGGAATTGGGAAGAGGTCATCTGGATAGAAGGAGAAAAACCAGTGTTTATAAAGTTTGTCTGAAAGTGATAAGTATATGGGTCGTTAGGATCCATAACCTAAACTGCAAAAGATGGGGAAATGAGGAAATTTAGGGTGTTTGGTATGTTGCTAGAGAAGATCGACACTCAGATCTTAGCTAAAGGTTTTTGTTTTATAGGCAATTTTAGAGTCTTCCGTTTACAGGAAAACAAATAAAAGATTTAGTTTCTTGGTCAAAGAAATATTTGAGTATCTCTTTGAAGGTATAGTAGTCTTCATTGCAAATAAATTGACAGTATAGTATTATCTCTTTGACTACTTTTTTATGGGGAATAGATCTTTTTTATTTCACTCAGCAACACCACAGACTTCAGTTTTAACACAATAGGGAGAGTATAGTTTTTCTTTTTATTGTTTTTCATCATAACTTAACTATACATTATATATAACATGAGTAATAGACAACATAAAAACCAAAGACACATTTAAAGTTTAGCAAAACTACTTGCTCAAACAACCCACTGAAATCCTAATATGTTCATCTAAACTACTTCCTCACATCAATCTTTATGTCAAAAGATGCATAATTTTGTTCACAGTAAATTTTTAGGGACAGAAAGGTTCACGCACCTTGGCCAATTCTTCAGTTTCTAATGGCGCCAGCTGGTCTACATCAACAAGAGTCCTGCAGCCAAAAGATTAACTAGGTAATGAGATTATTCATTGCTTGAATACACAATGGTTATACATAAAATACAAAAAAAAATTCACTGTGACCTACTAACCTACGGATCTCAGCAAGATCATCTGCTAGCTCCTGCCTTAAATAGTAGTACACAAACAACTTGGAAGCAATAACATCAACAGTTCTCCTGTTTTCCCTTTTCAGGCGACCAATGGTAGCTGACGAACATTCTTTGGCCTGCAAGATACGAAAGCAAATGACAAGAAATGAGTAGCAAAATATGAATCATCTATGTCGAAATAAGTGGGATAAACAAAACTAGGGAGATATGAAAGCTCACCTCCTTGTACTTTTTCTGATCAATGAGATAAAGAAGAACAATGAAGTAGCAGTAAATCTCGAGCTCATCTTGTAAATGCGTAGAAGGACCTAGGGAAGTCGAGGAAGTTGTATCAACTTCCAAGCCATTTTGATCAGTCTGAACAAAGAATACAAATTCCCTCGTCAGTTTATATAAAATAAAACCCAAAAAAAAGTAATTAAGGAAAAAAAGGCTATTCTCATACAAGTAACCACCAGCCACATTTTCAGTTTCTCAGCACATACCAATGGCATATAAGACTTCATCTACCACGAAATGCACAAAAAAGAGGCATCAAGCAGATAAAAACGTATCAGGTTAAGAACAAAAAACGTGAAATCCAAACTTATCTCAGACCAAATCTCTGTTATAACATGAATATTACAATGGAAAATTTCCCAAGAATACATAAAATGCTGTGAAATAAGAGACCATATCCTATGTGTTAAATCCTTTTGAGCATCCAACAAAAACACAAATCATTCCTCTAAGCTTGTGAACATAATGCAGGGGAGAAAAATACAGATATGAACTCATATCTGATGGGAGCCTTTGAGCGGGGGATAAAGATAAATCGACTTTAGCTAATTGTTGCAGCAGAATATAAGAAACCAAACAAACAAAAAAATCCCAAATCAAAAGGTTAATGCGTAATAAGTAAGAACTACTAATAATCGAAAACCAAAAACAAAAACTCTACAACATATTCCTTCTTTGTTTCTTTGATCTAGAGTTATCCACAGATATAATCATACAAGGTTCACAAACATTTATTCTTCAGTTCTGCTAGTCAGAAAAATCATTGTGCTCGTATCTTGGAATTCAAATCTTCATACAACCGTCACACTATGAATATTGACTACAAATCAAACCGGAGGAGAAAGTTTTAGGCGATACATACCTTAACAAACGAAGACAGACGAGTATGAGCCTCTGATCCAGGAACCAAAGCGAAATCAAGAAAAGCATAGACGACTGAACCGGTGAGCTTCCGTCCTAGTGCCACGGTGAGATGAAGAGCCAGAGCTAGACGCCGGACTTTCTTCCTATACGATCCAGGTTCGAGCACTTCAGCAATCTTCTTCAACTCTGGCCAAAATACAGCTTCCCAATTAAACCAATTTCTAAACAAAATATACAAACAATTGTGAAATTAATTGAAACTGAAGCTAAAAGATTGAGACTTACGCTGCAGCGTTGATATAGGAGGAGAGACGACGGATTGAGTTGAGGTGTCCTCATTAGCTTTCATCTCCCAAGGCGATTGCTCAGAAAGGATTTATCTCCGAAGTCGCACAGAGAGATGGATTGCTCAAAATCGCTTCATCATATGCAAAATCGAAGCTTGGATTCGACAATTCATCTACCAATTGATCAAAAAAGATGCGCACAGCCACAGATCGATGAGATCAGAGAGAGATTCTTTCTTCTCTCTGCTTTGCATGCGAAGACGAAGAAGAGATAAAGATGAGATTGGGAGAATAATTTTTTGTCGGCAAAGCTGAAAAAAAAAATTAACATAAACAAATAATTTGTCCAATACTACGCTGCCACGTGGGTGTCTTAAGACTGAGAAAATGTCTTCTACAATACCCGTGTCTTGCACTGTTGATGATTTTTCATTTTTTTTAAAATGGGCTAAGACACCACAAGGTCTGCATTGTGGATGGTCTAAGAGTCCTCTATAAGACACAATAGAAATGGCTACAATATCAAATCTTTTAGAAATTGAGATCTTTTTTTTTATCTGTCAGCACGTTTTGTAGACATGTTTTGGCAACTCTATTTATTTGGTCAACTTTTGTCACTGTAATCTGTAAGCTATCTTTTTAGAATCTTTTTTTTTAATCCTATCGATCTTTGTAGAAAATTATACGCAACATTTAAACTTCACATTTTTTCCCACGTCCAGGACATGTTCATTCTTATTACTAAATGCTAACATGTTCCAACCTTGTTTAAATATGCAACTTTCTTTGATCTCCTTAGTAATATCTATTGAAACTAATACAGTACTGCCAATATTAAAGAGAATAAAGCTCATAGTCAAACATACAGTCATGCCAATATCTTCTCAATCGTATCCGATGAGCGGCGGTGATGATCAACATAGTTACATCCATAATTCTTCATATCAAGTATGTAATGTAATCTTTATCTATATTTTATATATAGATATTTGACTGCAATTATGATTTTTTTTGTGATCCAAATCTCTAGATATATTTAGGATCTAGCATACGTAATAATTAACGTATACTTTTGTGATACAGAAAGCAGCCGTAGATGGGATTGAAGAAAAGACAAGGCAATACATTTTAGAAAAACTTGATCTCTTGAATCTAAATCCCGATCTTAGTTTTACAATTGCAGATTTTGGTTGCTCTATTGGCCCTAACACGTTTCATGCTGTTCAAAATATCATTGATGCTGTGAAACTTAAACACCTTAAAGAAATCCAAGAAAATAGTCTTGTGCCTCTCGTGTTCCAAGTTTACTTCAACGATCAACCCAACAATGACTTCAATACACTCTTTAAAACTCAACCTCCTTCCTCCCAGCAAGAATATTTCTCGGTCGGAGTTCCAGGCTCTTTCTATGGCCGAGTGTTACCAAGAAACAGCATCAACATTGGATACACTTCCTACACGACTCACTGGCTTTCCAAAGTTCCTGAACACGTGTGTGACAAGAAATCTCCAGCTTGGAACAAAAGTTACATTCAATGTAATAATTTGATAGAAGAAGTTACCAAGGCTTACAAGGTCCAGTTCATAAAAGACATGAGTGTTTTTCTTAAAGCTAGAGCTGAAGAACTTGTCCCTGGAGGATTGATGATCGCATTAGGACAATGTTTGCCCGATGGTGTGCCCATGTATGAGACATGGCCGGGTATTGTGAAGGATACCATCGGTGACTGTCTTCTGGATATGGCCATATCTGTAAGATATAAATTTTCAAAGCCTTTTTAATTTCCTATTTTTTAATATCCAAAGCATCATATATAGTTTTTGAAGCATATATCATACATTTTTTTTTATGCTTAGGGTCAAAAGAAATTGGTAGTAAACATCATTTTTTTTTCTTTTTTTTTTTTGGTAGGGATTAACGACAATTGAAAAGATCGAATTGTTCAACTTGAACGTGTATTTTCCCGAATTTAGTGAATTGAAGGGAGCGATTGAGCAAAACGGAAGCTTTACAATTGAGATGATGGAGACTGAAGACCATCCATTAGAGGCTATGCAATTAACCAATGACTTCATCACTTCCATGTATCGAGCTATTTTCTCTAAAGTTATAGAAGAACATTTTGGAGATGGTGTGGTCGATGAGTTATTCGATAAACTTGCTAAGAAACTCTCTAAGCAGCCGATTGATTTTGAAAAGTGTAAGAAACAAATGGTCTACTATATTGTTATTAAACTAAAATGAATATTGAGATTATATTCATTACTCATTATGTTTTATCTTTAACAAAAAAAAAAAGACACCTTCGTTTTTTTTAATAAATTATATATATATATATTTGCTCCATTGTGTAATCAATCTCCATGATATTATTTGTGAAGTCAGTTTGTGTAAAAGTCCTTGTGTCCATTCACTATACATTGATATATAATAATATACATTGATCATGAATCAGTCTGACGAAATATGATTTTATAGGGATGATGATCTATTTCCCCATCAGAACTATCGTATAGCATCAGATGCAGCCCAAACTAAGGCCTCGTCCTACATATTGTTCAAACAATAGTTCCAAATCTGTATTTTCATGAATTGAAAGTTGCAGATGTATATATCCTCAAATTCAAAGTTCGAAACTTGAAAACTCATAAACCCGAATTTTAGTTGGTTTAATGTTTTGAAGTTATGTGTTAACCACCTAAAACCGATTCTAAACGGCGGGATTTGAGGGTTAAAGGCGCGAAACAGTTGTCCGTTCTGAATGATGCAAATAGCCGCTGTGTGGTGGAGGTAGACGGAGGTTTCGAGGTGAAAGAGATTATAGATAAGGAAGGAGATGCGGCGGAAGACGCCATGGGAAGAAGATAACGAGACCTCACTGTGTTATTTTCAAACTGTGGATTAGATATTTCGAAAATAATTACAATAAATTTAAAAAACTAAAATAAAAATAAAAATATAATACTATAATCCTTTGTTTGTGAAAAATAATAAAAAAAAGGAAAAATTTAAGAGCGTCTTTTAGGTGTCTCGCGCAACTTTCTAACAAAATTGAAAATTCCTTTCTCCCCCAGTTTTTTCAGTCATTTCGTCTTCACATCGATTCACCAATTTCATCTCTTGATTGGTGTTTCAGATCGTTCCGTCTCGAACTTGAGGATCCATACATACTGAACCACTGATCCGACCCGACCCGAATCTAATGTCGGAAGTGAAGGAGACAAGTGGGGGTTCTACTGGTGGCGAATCGTTGAGAGCGTCGCCTAAGGTTTTGGCGGCCGGTGATCGGAAATTACTCAAGGTGAGATTCCAACGGAGAGAAAGAAAAGTTAAAGAATAAGGAAGAACAATGAGGAAGAGATAATGATAGCAGATGGGTGAAAAAGAAGACAATTTTTTTTTCTTTAAAAATATTTTAAATGAATATAAACAATTAAAAGTTATTAAAATTAATTAAAAAAAATATTTGTGGGTTTAGAATCGGTTTAGGTGGTTAACACATAACTTCAAAACATTAAACCAACTAAAATTCGGGTTTATGGGTTTTCAAGTTTCGAACTTTGAATTTGAGGATATATACATCTGCAACTTTCAATTCATGGAGATACAGATTTGGAACTATTGTTTGAACGATATGTAGGACGAGACTTTAGTTTGGGCTGCATCTGATGGTATACGATAGTTCTGATGGGGAAATAGATCGTCATCCCGATTTTATACCATTCACTATTTCACTTATTTACACCAATGCCACTAGCAAGTTTATTTTCAATTTAGGATCCAAGAAGACAGAAATCTAACTTCTTTGTTATGACTCAGACCGAGAATGAGTTGGATGATTCTTTCAAAGAAACTAAATGTTTATACCAAGTAGTGACTAAAGGGCTAATGATTGATGCAAAAGAGGAGACCACAATTCCAAAAAATCATGGCTGTGCCTAAGAAGGTAAAAAAGAAACTCGTCTAGGGTTCTCAAATATTATAAGAAATTAGAGGACATATGTGCTAAGGTTGCTATGGCTTATTGGTAAACGTTCAAGTTTTAATCCACAGTTCAAATCCCCACTAGCAATTATAAAACACTACTTTTGCCCTTTTTTCTAATCACTAATGTTGATTTTTTTTCCATTCTTTTATTTTATTCTTTTCCAGAGAATCTAAAAGATTAAAGAATTGAGTGCAAATGGATTTCTAAATGATGTGTTTCTTATATAGGATAAGGGATATGAGGTTTTTTTATTAAGAAGAAAACTCGAGGTCAAGTTCTTCTGAGGTGGGAGAGACTGGTGTAGAGATTAAAGAGTACTTTGTTAGTGGCATTGGTGTAAATAAGTGAAAATAGTGAATAGTATAAATCATATTTTGTCAGACTGACTCATGTAGAGCTGACACATCAGCACTTTTACACAGACGGACTTCACAAATAATAATATTATGGGGATTGATTACACAATGGAACAACAATATATATAATTAAAAAAAAACACAGAAGTTCTAAAACGTTTACAAAGGATGGAAATAACACTGAAATGATTTGAAGAAAACATAACGAGTGTCTTTTTTTTGTTAAAGATAAAACATAACGAGTTATGAATATAAAATCTCGGTAATCATTTCCGTTTAAGAACGATATAATAGATCATTTCTTTCTTACACTTTGCAAAATCAATTGGCTGCTTGGAGAGTTTCTGAGCAAGTTGATTGAATAACTCATCGACAACACCATCTCCAAAATGTTCTTCAATAATTGTAGAGAGAATAGCTCGAAACATAGAAGTGACGAAGTCGTTCGTTAATTGCATAGCATCCAATGGATGATCTTCACTCTCCATCATCTCAATTGTAAAGCTTCCATTTTGCTCAATCACTCCCTTCAATTCACTAAATTCGGGGAAATACACGGGCAAGTTGAACAATTCGATCTTTTCAATTGTCGTTAATCCCTACAAAGAAAACAAAAACACTGATGCATGTTTACTAGCAATTTTTTATAACCCTAAGCATCAAATAAAATATATGATCTATGATTCAAAAACGATATATGATATGCTTTGGATATAAAAAAGAAATTAAAAGTACTTTGGAATTTTATATCTTACCAATGTGGCCATATCCTGAAGACATTCACTAATGATCTCTTTCATAATACCCTGCCATGTTTTATACATGGGCACACCATCGGGCAAACATTGTCCTAATGTAATCATCAATCCACCAGGTACAAGTTCTTCAGCCCTAGCTTTCAGAAAAACATTCATGTCTTTTGTGAATTGGACCTTGTAAGCCTTGGTAACTTCTTCTATCAAATTATTACAATGAATGTAACTTTTGTTCCAAGCTGGAGATTTCTTGTCACATACGTGATCGGGAACTTTCGAAAGCCAGTGAGTCGTATAGGAAGTGTGTCCAATGTGGATGCTGTTTCTTGGTAACACTCGGCCATAGAAAGAGCCTGGAACTCCGACCAAGAAATATTCTTGTTCGGAGGAAGAAGGTTGGGTTCTAAAGAGTGTGTTGAAGTCATTGTTGGGTTGATCGTTGAAGTAAACTTGGAACTCTAAAGGCACAAGACTATTTTCTTGTTTTTCTTTAAGGTTTTTAAGTTTCACAGCATCAATGATATTTTGAACAGCATAAAACGTGTTAGGGCCAATAGAACAACCAAAATCTGCAATTGTAAAAGTACTAAGATCGGGATCTAGATTCCAGAGATCAAATTTTTCTAAAATGTATTGCCTTGTCTTTTCTTCAGCCCCATCTATGGCTGCTTTCTGTATCACAAAATTATGTTAATTAGTACGTGTGCTAGATCCTAGATATATCTAGGGATTTGGATCAGCTTGATATGGTTAAATTCTAAGAATTACAAAACCATCATAATTGCAGTCATATATATATATATATTCATATATATAATATAGATCGATGTAGATAACATTACATACTTGATATGAAGAATTGTGGATGTAACTGTGTTGATCGTCACCGCCGCTCATCGGATACGATTGAGAAGATGTTGGCATGACTGTGTTTTGTGGGATGTCGACAAGCTTTATCTCTTAAATATTGGCAGTATTAGTTTCAATAGATATAATATAACCATGCAAGGAGATCAAAGAAAGTTGCATATTTATACAAGGTTCGAACATGTTAGCATTTAATAATAAGATAATTAATAGTGCCCTGGACAAAGGTGGCGAATTGCATTATTAAAAAAGGTTGGAACAGGTTGGCACTTAATAAAATAACTAACATGCGCTGTACGGGGAAATAAAATATGTACCCTAAATGTTGCTTACAATTCTTAAAAGATAGCTTACAACAATGTTTTAAAAATCGCTAGGTCGGTCGACTAGCCTAAATGTTTTCTATTAATATTTAATATAATATTGTAATCGGTATGATTAGCCCTGTCAAGTGGGTCCAATCCGCGATCCGCGATTCGCGACCCACCAAATAAAAATACGTAATCCGCATCCGTCCAGCTTAAATTTGCGGGTATCTGCGGGTAACCCGCAAATATTTAAAAAAAAATTAATTGTTTATAATTTTAGTAAAAATAATATTTATTGATAAAAATTTAGTATTAAAAAACATAAATACCTCATTCCGGGGCCTAGGCTCGAAGCTTTTTATAAACCAAAATGACTATTTTTTAAGGGCAGAGAGCTAGAATGACCCATAATTTAGCATAAATAACTAGAATAACCCTCGTTTTTTTTTAGGATTTTTAAGGTGTTTTAACCCAAAAGTACCCCTGAACCTTTTGTTAGGAAAAAAATAGTTTTCGAAAATGCCATTACATTTTTTTTTTCCAGTGCGCTAAAGTTGTTGGTATTTACAAAAAATGCCACGCTTTTTTTACAAAAAATCCTAGACCATGTTGCCTTACACTTAATTTTTTTGCACATTTGTTTTAGTTATCGCGATTTATTTCCCGACATTTGTTTTTCATGTTCTAGCACATTTATTTTCAATGTTGCCGCACATTTATTATTCCGCACATTTATTTTGTCTTATGGCAGAGTTACTTAGAACCTGCGGGTTTGTTTTGCACATTTATTTCATCACATTATAGCGGATTTATTTTTTTTTGTTTAGCACTAGATATTGAAAATAATCGCCGCTGATTTATTTTTACAGTTGTCGCGATTTATGTTATCTTGTGGTGACGGACTTATTTGTATATATTCTTGCACACTTATTTCGCCGTTGATGCAGACTTATTGAAATCATGTTATCGCACGTTATTCTATTTTGTTGTGGCGGATTTAATGTACATGTGAATGCACACTTTTTTTAACTTTTGCCGCAGACTTTTTTTTAATTACGCACGAGTTTTTGGTTTGTTATGCACACTAATTTATAACATTGCTGCACATATATTTGTAATGATACTGCACATTTATTTCCTCTTGATGTGGCGGACTTATTTGTATTGTTACTGCACTCTTTTTCTTATAGTTGCTGCATATATATTTGTAATGATATCGCACATTTATTTCCTCTTCTTGTGATGACTTATTTGTAATGTTCTTGCACTTTTTCTTATAGTTGTTGCACATATATTTTTAATGTTACTGCACATTTATTTCCTCTTGCTGTGGCGGACTTATTTTTAATGTTAGTGCACATTTATTTCTTTTTGCTGTGGCGGACTTATTTGTACTGTTACTGCACAGTTTTTCTTATAGTTGCCGCACAATTTTTTGTAATAGTTACCGCACACTTTTTTTAACATTACCGCACACTTTTTTTATAGTTACAGCACACTTATTTGTAACGTTGCTGCACTTGTATTTATAATGTTACTGCACATTTATTTTTTCTTGTTGTGGCAGCCTTATTTGTAATGTTACTGCACACTTTTTCTTATCGTTACCGCACACATTGTTTTACTTTGGCTTCGGAATTGTTTATACTTTTGCTGCGGATTTGTTTAGGCTTTGGATGCGGATTTGTTGTAATTTAGATGCGGATTTGTTTATTCTTTGGTTGCAGATTTGTTTTTTCTTAAGCTGCGGATTTGTTTTACTTTGGTACCGGATATAATTTTGTTTAGTTGCGGATTTGTTTTACTTTGGCTGCAGACTTGTTCTTATGAGTTACTGCAGATTTGTATAATGCAATCTGGGCCACAAGATTTAGGGTTTTCCCTTGCCGTCATCTTCTCCTTCACCTCGTTCCCCTTAGTGTTTTTTTTGGGCAGCTCAGCCATCTACATCTTCCTCTTTCTTCATCATTTCTCTAAAATTTTGACATTTTCTTCTTAATTTTCTTCCCCTTGGCGTAATTTTTGTCCGTTTTTCTTCTTCATCTACACTTTTTTTCCTCTTTCTAGTTTTTCTTTGAAAGGAATGGAACAAATTGTACTTGTATGTGGAAAATGGAGCTTTGAAAAGTGTAGATGGTTGTTTGTTGTTGATGCTAAGCGAGGATCTAGACTTCTAGAAGCTGATGATAGGATGATTTATGAGGATTTCATTGGAATGGTGTTTGAAGATTTTGGGTTGGATAATAGAGTATATGATGTGAAACTGAGCTACATGTTTCATAAGAAGATTATGCAGAAATTGCCCCAAGATACACCTCCCGTATATATTGAGAATTGTAGGCAATTCAAAACTTTTTTGGGCCAATCCAAAGTAGATATGCTGCGGCTTTGTGTGGAAGTGAAGGATAAGACTGATATGAAGAAGACATTAGACGTTGAGGTTCCAAAAGCAGAAGAGAATGATGAAGATGGTAACGATGATGATGAAGATGATGATGAAGATGATGATGAATCGAGATTCGATTATTGTGACGACTCTGATGGAACAGATTCAGGCAATGAGAATTTTTCAGCTTATGGGATATTGGCTGAAGAAGAAGAAGAAAAAGAAGAAGAAAAAGAAGAAGAAAAAGAAGAGCAAGAGAAACCAATATTGCCAATAAAGAAGAGAGATTCAACGTTTTATGTAAGTGAAGGTAAAGTGAATGTTGAATATGCGAAGTTTCAATTGAGTTCTTTGGATTTAGCTGTTGGACAATGTTATGAGTCGAAAGAGGAGCTGGAGAGAAGAATGAAAATTCTTACTGTTGTCCAGAAATTTGATTTCAATGTCGTTAAATCGACACCTGAATTATTATTTGTTAAGTGTTGGGTGAATGGATGTTCTTGGAGAGTACTGAGCTACACCAATAGGAGATTATCCAAGGTTTCATGTTCGACAAGATATCTCCAATCATACATGTTCGATTCTGAGCGTTCTGCAAGATCCCGACAAGCAACTCCTGAGATACTTGGATTATTGTACAAGGATTTTGTTGGTGGAGTTGGACCAACGGTATTGCCAATGCATGTTGCCGATGCTCTTAATAAACGATTCCAAATTAAGGTATGTTGCACATCTATTTTTGACTCGTAGAATCTATGGTCGCGGATTTATTTACTAACACTAATTATATGGTCACAGATTTATTTACTATAACTAATTATATGGTCGCGGATTTATTTACTATAACTAATTATATGGTCGCGGATTTGTTTTCTGTAGCTTAATTATTGGAAGGCATATCGGACACTAAGACATGGTCGCGATTTGGTTAGGGGAACTCAAGAGAGTGGATATGAATTACTACCTGCTTACTTGTACATGATTAAAAGAGAAAATCCCGGATCACACACACGGCTTGAAGTTGATGAGAATCAAAGATTTAAGTACTTGTTTCTAGCATTTAGTGCAAGCATCAACGGATTTCCTTATATGCGGAAAGTGGTGGTTGTTGATGGTACTTTTTTGCAAGGAAAATACAAAGGGACACTCCTTACAACGGCTCAAGACGGTAATTTTCAGATATTTCCTATTGCTTATGCCGTAGTTGATACTGAAAATGATGAGTCATGGGTATGGTTCTTCGAGCAACCGAGCTTGTTATTCCCGATGACGAAGATCTTGCCATTATTTCGATAGGCACAAGTCTATTGAGAAAGGTATTAGAACGGGATACCCAAAGTGTAGTCGTGGAAGATGTACATATCATTTGTACAAGAATATATAGGCCCGTTATAGAGGTCGTGAAGCGTTTGGTTTGGTGAAAAAAGCGCCAATGCTTTCAGACTTGTTGATTTTTAGACCACGTTTAACCAGATTCAAGTGTTGAATCCTGCACTTCATAGTTATCTCCAAAGAGCTGATGTTCGACTCTGGACACGTGTTCATTTCCCTGGCAATAGGTACAATCTTCTTACCAGCAACATTGCTGAGTCAATGAATAACGTTCTATCACAATCTAGGAAATTGCCTATTGTACAACTACTAGAGGTTGTGAGATCGATGATGACAAGATGGTTTGATTCTCGAAGGAAAGATGCATTGAAATTGCAAACAACTCTAACCCGTGGAGTAGAAAAATTGTTAGAGGTAAATTTCTTATCTCCTTTGCTCGCAGGTTTTTATGTTGTTTAATGGTATATGGCCGCTGATTATTTTTGTCTCAGACTATATGACCGCAGATTAATTTTTTTATTTTTTTCAGAGTCGTGTCGAATCTTCTAAGCTTTTAAATGTTCAAGATATTGATGCTAATCAAGTTCAAGTGCTAGGCGGAGGATCTGTACATGTTGTTAATTTGAGAGATAGAAAGTGTTCATGCCGTAGGTTTGACTTGGAGAAGTTGCCATGTATACATGCAATAGCAGCGGCGGAGAGTAGGAAGATTTCCCGTATTTCACTTTGTCATCATTACTATCATAGGTCCTACTTGTACAATTCATATTCTACCGCCATCATGCCTAGGGATTTTTCTTTGCCAATACCAGAAGATGTGGCGCTAAAGGTTTGTGCACCACCTGTACCTCGACAACAACCAGGTCGACCAAAAAAATCAAGAATCAAATCAATCCTCGAAATTGCCATGCAGAAGAAAAGGCCTAGGAAGCAACACGCATGCGGTAATTGTAATGAAGTTGGACATAATCGCAAAACATGTAAAATTGCATAAACTATGGATTTTAAACTCCTATGTTGTTCTTTGGATTGTAAACTCTTATGTTGTACTTTGGATTGATTACTCATATACAAATACGTGATAACTCATATACAAATCAAATAAATCCGCGATAACCTATATAGAAGAGAAATAAATCCGTTGAGATGAGAGAAATAAATACAAGTCTAATAACACACTTCATAAATCCTACAAGTAAACCAAAGTTTAAAGAGAAAAAAACTCAGACTGAGGTGTCATTGAGATGAGGTACTAAGCTCTCTCGACGACGAGGTAATGGGTTACTCATACGTGGTCCTCTCGTCTCTAGAATTTCATCATACAACTCAGCGGCTAATCTTTCCCGAATAGCCTGAATGTTGTCATCGTTAAGCCCCTCGAAACTCCATCCTAAAGCAAGGCACTCAATGTATTTTAAAGCGTAGACGCCGCAATCTCCTGGATTCTCATTGAGTGGAACGTTGGCTCTGACTCTTCGCACCCTATACATATTAGAGTTATACGGGCGTTCTTTCTTCGGAACCATGATATCGAGGAATGCCGGGATCATCCTGCGGAGATGAATGTCAAATGCTGGTAGCTTTGAAACCCAACAATAACAAGTACAACCACAATTAATTAGTAAATACATACCTGCGGAGAAAGTCACATGCCAAGACAATTTCTTTGTCCGTCGTATCAGCCGGGATGGAGTCATAGACGTATATACTCTCCTTGGGGAAGTTAATGTCTACAGCAACCCAGTGATTCTCGTTGATATTAACAACACCGTACAAGTTATCAATGTCCGTATACCATTTCTTCTCAGTAGCCGAGTCTAAAGGAGCTAAACCATTGAAATGGTTCATATAATTGAGGTCAAACAAGAATTTCTTTGACTTTGGCGGACTGTGCTTGAAATCAATAGCAATGGTATCAAGGAACCACTGATCAATGAAGCCTACCCTATCGCGGAAAGGTGAAGGAGAACGCATACACCTTTTGCGGAACATTGTCAACGCTGCAGCAAGGTGCTGTTCAAATAAAGAAGAAATGAGACAAAACCAAATTAAATCCGCAGCAATATAAAAGCAGAATAGCAAATAAAAAAAAAATCAGCAGCAATAACAAATAAAAGGAAATAAAATCCGCAGCAATAACAAATAAAAGTAAAATAAAATCCGCATCAATAGTAGAAATACTTACACTAGTTGCCAACCATCCATATCTTTTGTTCGTCCAATCCTTCCTAGGGGTAATAATCTCCTTAAAGAAGATGACATCTGAATCTTTGCTTCCAAGTTCTTCATCCCTTTAAGAATAAAAAAGAGAAAAGATTAGTATTGATGAAGATTACTAAAAAGAGAGAAGGTCTTAGATATATACTCATTCAATTCTATGAAATCAACTAGCGGCGCCATTTGTTTTCATCAACAGCTGCAATAGGGTCATAGTCATGTCCCGAAGTTTGAACACCTGGAATGATGCGCTTCATCGTAGAGTTACCAATGTATGGAAATCTCGACTCAACGCCAATTTAGGAACTCGCTTCGAATAGGTGTATTTTCATCCATTGTCTTCAGTTGTTTCACCAAAGCATATCCAAAGTAACGCCAACAGCTTTATTATCTGCTGCCAGTTGGATTGGACCACGCTTCAGTGGAACTTGATGCCATTTTCTCCTCTTCCTTATGATGTTGTTGAGTTATGTCTACAACATCAGTATCTGCAAAAATGAGCTTTTTATTTTTCAGCAGAGGAGCATCCCTACTCTTTATCTTCTTCCCCGTCGGAAGTTTACTCACTTCACCCTTGACAACTTTTCTTACTAGAAGCCCATCTGTTGCATCCTTGGTCTCCACTACCAACCATGACTGCATAAATAAGCAACAAAGACCTTTATCAGTACCTAAATAAATCCGCAGCAACATTTATAACTCATCAATACCAAAAAATAAATCCGCAGCGACAATGAAAAAACCCTTATGAATACCAAATTAAATACGCAGCAACAAAACGAAAAACATTTATCGAATAACTGAATAAATCCGCAGCAACATTTAAAACTCATCAATACCAAAAATAAATCCACAGCAACATTACATCAATACCAAAAAAATAAATACGCAGCAACAATGAATAACCTTTATCAATACCGAAATAAATCCGCAGCAACATTTAAAACTCAACAATACCAAAAATAAACCCGCAGCAACATTGAAAAAACGCTTATCAATACCAAATTAAATACGCAGCAACAATGAAAAAACTTTTATCAAACCTAAATAAATCTGCAGCAACATTTAAAACTCATCAATACCAAAAATAAATCCTCAGCAACAATGAAAAAACGCTTAGCAATGCCAAATTTAAATTAAATACACAGCAAGAATGAAGAAACATTTATCAATACCAAAATAAATCCGCAGTAACATTACATCAATACCAAAAAATAAATACGCAGCAACAATGAATAACCTTTATCAATACCTAAATAAATCCGCAGCAACATTTAAAACTCATCAATACCAAAAATAAAATCCGCAGCAACAATATAAAAACATTTATCATTACCAAAATAAATCCGCGGTAATATAAGAGTATGCTCAACTAACCGGTGTTTTACTTGTTGCTTCATCGTCTTGCTTGACGTCTTCTTTCTTAGAATTGGAATCACTAACGTCTATCGATTTGCTCTTCCTTCCTCGCTCTCGGAGATCATTGATATCTTCCTTAATTGTAGCAAGATTCGCATCAAACCCTTCCATTCTTGTCTCAAAACCGTCAAATTTTTTCCCCAAGCTACCAAGTTGCCCGTCAAATTTTTCCCCCATGTTGTTAAGTTGCCCAGCAAAGGTTTCCAACACCTTCATCATTCCAGCAATGGAACCCCTAGTCTCCTCATCATCCTGTATATTTTTAAACAAGAGTTATAATATCATAAACAAAACCAACCAACAAGAGTAATCACAAAAAAACAAGTGTACTAACCTTCGAGTGTTCCTTTCCTTTCTTCTTCTTTTTCTTAGAAGTTTCAGCTCCATCAGACGAAACATCAGACCTCAAAGTCTTCAAATCCTCAACTTTTACACGCTTTTTCAAGACTGGTTCCTCCACAGGCCAAGCATTTGCAACCAATTCACCTCCAATGATATCTTCGATCAACTTGTCAAGTTTCGGATCGAAGTTTTGATCATTGTCACTCCATTGAGGATACTTACCTTCTAATGCAACCGGAAGCATATGCCTCACACGAACCTAAATAGAAGACAATGACAATATTAATCTCAAAATAATAACATTTAAAAACCATTATCAAAACTAAAACAAATCCGCACCAACATTATAAAACCCTTATCAAAACTAAAACAAATCCGCATCAACATTAATATCGCATCAAAAACTAAAAATAAATCTGCAGCAACATGAAAATAACCCATAACCAATATCAACATTAATCCGCAGTAACATAAATAAGAAGACCATATTATACCTATCCATGTTTAGCTTTCTCATCAGCTATTAAGTCCTCAAATCTGAAACGTTGACGACATCCTTTCTAGTTAAGAAGTGGTGGGACATCAATCCAATTCCGCCTAAACCCATACAACTCTCCTAGCGCTGGAACAGATTCAAATATCCATATTAGCAGAGCATGAACACATCCGTTTAATTGGTAAGTGGCTCCTTTGTAATGTCCAACTTTAACCGAATTTACTAAACTAGTAAATCCGGCTCTACCCCAAGGATATTTTTCAAACCTCTCTGTATCAAAGACTCTTATTGCACTACTCAAACAAATCCTTGATCCGTGATTTATACCATATACTCCAACATGCAGAATGCATAACCGTCCTAACATCTTCCTCTTCTCCTTATCCCAACCCTGACAAGTTTTTAAAACTTTCACCAACTCCTCCCAAGTAGGTCCTTCTCCTAATGGAACTTTCATTTCTTTCCACAAAGCTTTATAATCAACGTCACCCAACTCTGATTCATCTGATGGAAATGGGTCACAATTGAGACAAGTGATATCCTTAAACTCATGTAGTGAAAACCTGAGTGGTTGACCATCAATTAAAGACCAAAACTCATGAATATTGTCGACAGCCAGCTGATGTGAGAGGAAGAAATCGACAATCGAGGAAGCCCATATGTACTTGTGCGTCACATCTATGTCGGTAAGCTTAAGAAAAACTCCAACAGATGACTCCTTTAACTCAGCCCACGCATCTTCACCAAGATATTCTTTCATGATCTTGAATTTGGAAAGAAAACAATAGTGGTTCATGCTCTTAATTTGAATATGAGGTTTCCCATCTTTGTAAAGTCTTGGAGGGTAAGAAGAACCCATGTATCTGCAATATAAATACAAACGAAATCTGTTATCAAAAGCACTAAATAATAAAAAAATGTGCGGTTAAAGAAAAACAAATGTGTAGCCAAGCAAAAGAAATGGTGGGACATCAATCCAAAACAAATGTCCAGCCACCAAGCCAAAGAAATGTCTAGCCACCAAGCCAAAGAAATGTCCAGCCACCAAGCCAAAGAAATGTGCAGCCAAAGCAAAACAAATGAACTAAACAAATGTGCAGCCAAGCAAAAGAAATGTGCAGCCAAAGCAAAACAAAAGAAGTAAACAAATGTGCAGCCAAAAACAAAGGAACTAAAAAAATGTTCGGCCAAAGCAAAACAAATGTGCAGCCAAAGCAAAAAAAATGTGCAGCCAAAGCAAAATAACGGAAATAAACAAATGTGCAGCCAAAGAAAGTAAATAAATGTGCAGCCAAATGAAAACAAATGTGCGGCCAAAGAAAAACAAATGTGCGGCCAAAGAAAACAAATGTGCAGTCAAAGAAAACAAATGTGCGGCCAAAGAAAAACAAATGTGCGGCCAAAGAAAACAAATGTGCGGCCAAAGAAAAACAAATGTGCGGCCAAAGAAAACAAATGTGCGGCCAAAGAAAACAAATGTGCAGTCAAAGAAAACAAATGTGCGGCCAAAGAAAAACAAATGTGCAGCAAAAGCAAAACAAATCTGCAGCAAAAGCAAAACAAATGTGCAGTCAAAGCAAAATAACGGAAATAAACAAATGTGCAGCCAAATAAACTAAACAAAAGAAAACAAATGCGCGGCCAAAGAAAAACAAATGTGCGGCCAAATGCAAAATGTGCAGTAAGTAAAGACCAAATGCAAAATATCAAACAAATGTGCGGCCAAATATGGAACAAATGTGCGGCCAAATATGGAACAAATGCGGATTCAAATATCGAACAAATGTCCGGGAAAGACCGAAGAACGAACAAATGTGCAGCCAAGTAAGGCGACGGTTAAGACAAAAATATCTAAACATTCCGGCGATAGTAAATAGTGTATCTGAAAAAATTAAACTCGGCGGAAGAGGAATATGAAACCTACCTAAGCGCGCTGAAGGGGAGAAGACAAGAATGGGCGAGGCAAGGAGAAGACGAAGCGGCAAGGAGAAGAAGAAACGTCGCCGGTGAGGAGAAGAAGAAGCGGCCCTGAAATCGACGATGCCGGTGCCGGCGCTGAAATCGACGAAGGAGGAAGACGATGGGAAGAGGAAGACGACGCCGGCGGTGAAGAACGAGACGACGGCGGCTGCGAAGAAGGAGAAGACGGTGATGGCGATTAGGTCACGAAGGAGAAGAGTTTTTTTAGATTTTTGAAACTTGATTTTTTTCAGTTTTTGGGTTTTTTTTTATTTTCTAGTGTTAATGTTTTTTTTTTTAATGGCAATTTTGTTATTAAGTTAGGTTAGTTTGGTTTTCTAGTCTTTTAACCAAAAATATTGATCCATTTTTTTTCCATGAGTCATTCTAGTTATTTCTGCTAAAATCTGGGTTATTTCAAGCAATTCTCACATTTTTTAATTCAATTTTAATGAGAAAAGCAAAATTGTAATTTGTGCAAGATCATCTTTTTTCTCGGGAAATCCTAAGTGCTTTGATTTTTTTTCCCGTTTTCTTCATCATTTCTCACCTTTATGATATATTATAGAGAGGATTACTAGAATAACCCATAAAGAGAGTTAATAGCTAGAATAACTCATATTTATTTTTAATTGTTAGAGTGTTTCTATTTTATTTTTAATCCCCTAAAATACCCCTTGGAAGCTTTGTAAGAAAAAAAGAATTACAAGAATGCCATTAAAATTTAATTCCAGCATGGCAAAAAATTGTCAATATTTACAAAAATGTCATTATGTCTTTGTTATCGCAAACTTATTTTCTTTTACTACAGATTTATTAAACAAGCTTAGTTATCGCATATTTGGTTAACGTTATGGCGGACTTATTTTAGTTACGGATTTATTTTCCATTACTACAGATTTAATTGACTAACTTGGTCATCGCAGATTTTTGTACGGTATGGCAGCCTTATTTTCAGTTGCAGATTTATTTTCCATTACTGCATATTTAATTGACTAACTTAGTCATCGCAGATTTTTGTACGTTATGACACACTTATTTTTTAGTTGCAGATTTATTTTCTTTTACTTTTGATTTATTAAACTAACTTAGTTATCGCACATTTGGTTAACATTATGGCGGACTTATTTTAGTTACGGATTTATTTTCTATTACTGCAGATTTAATTGACTAATTTAGTCATCGCAGATTTTTGTACGTTATCGCAGACTTATTTCCAGTTACAGAGTTATTTCCCATTATTACAGAGTTATTAGACTAACTTAGTCACCACAGACTTGTTTAACGTCATGATAGATTTATTTCCAGTTGCAGAGTTATTTTTCTTTACCGCAGATTGTTTAGACAAACTAAGTTACCGCAAATATTTTAGAAAAACTTAGTTACCGCAGATTTGTTTTTACGTCATGGCAGACTTATTATCAAATGTACCGATTGTCGTTATCGCAGACTTATTGTAAACGTTATCACAAACTTATTGTAAACGTTGTCGCAGACTTATTGAAAATGTTATCGCATACTTAGTGTAATATTTTTGAATAAGATATTTTTTTAAATATGTTAGATTTTATAATTATTTTTTTTTATTTTTTTTATTTTTGAATTATGTTAAATATTTTGAAATTATGTTAATAATTTTTATTTTTGAATTATGTTAAGAAATTATTTTAAAATTATTTTAATGATATTTTTAAGTATTTTAAAGATATTTTTGAATTATGTTAATCATTTAGTTATATTTTATTAAGATATGTTTTATGTTTTTTATTTATTTTTGATCTATGTAAGATATTTTTGAATTATGTTAATAATTTTTATTTTTGAATTATGTTAATAATTTTTATTTTTGAATTATGTTAATAATTTTTATTTTTTATTTAATTTTTTTAATAATTGTTTTTTATTTTTTATGTTTTAAAAAAAAATCTTTAATTTTTTATTTTTTAAATATGTTAGATTTTATAATTTTTATTTTTTAAATACATTAAATTTTATAATTTTTTATTTTAATAATTTTTTAAATATATTATAATGGCATTTTTGTTATTTTGTTACAAAAATAGGTTAGATGGTCTTTTCCCTATACTTTTCCTTATCATTTCAAAAATGAAGTCATTCTAGTCATTTCAATAGAAATGTGGGTCATTCTATGCAATTTTTACTATATTATAACATAAATCTACCACTGATCAAAAAATTTGTGATACAAAATGAAGTTTTAAATTGTTTTAATTTTTGGCCGTTTTTTCACTATCTAAGGCAAAATCACTGCGGCTCCTTGTTGTATAGCGATTCCTCGCCCATCAAAGATGATCTTTAGAACATTGGCTTACAAGAACAAAAGTTGACCAAATAAAACAAAACTTGGTCAACCTTGTTATGTTATTTGTTAGCCGTTTTGATAGTTTTTGGTCTTTTCGATCTTTTCGCTTCTTGTTATTTTTGTAACTTCGGTCACAAATTTTAAAACCGTATAAAACTTAATATTCTATCAAAAAACAAAGTTAACCAAATAAATACAGCTGACAAACATAGCTAGAAAACGTGCTGATAATAATGATACCAAATAAAAAAATTGGTATCATTTATTATTTCATTGAATAGTTGCCAACATATTTTCAAAACTCGCTTAGTTACGATTAGTAAAAGGACGAGTAAGTCACCTAGTTCTTAAATATTAAACGAGTATTAAATAATACTCCTTCCGTTTCTAATTGATGTTATTTCTAGGATTTTAACACATTTTAATAAAACATCTTAAAAGTTAATTAAATGCATCATTTTTTGTGATTAACAATTTTCTATAACTTTAAACCAATAGTATTCAATTATTTTTTTTGAAGTTTACAATTCATCATCAACATCTAATAAAATCGGCATTGAAAATTAAAAAAAAAAAAGATAACAATTTTTATCATAAAAAAATCCTAAATATAAACAAATCAGCAGAATATTAGTCAAGAATATACATAACATATATGGTATTGTACGACCTGCGCATCGAACCCAAGTAAGAAGCAAAACAGAAGAAAAGCAAAACACTAATCTAGCGATTTTGGACTTTGATCATTAAAGACAATATTGGTCATGCATTGATCTTGGTTGGCTTAGCAAAGAAGGTAGGGTTTTCATTACCAGCCATTATTACAACAATCTTTGGTTCCATATCTAGTGGCTTCAACGCTTGCTTCTTTCCTAGTTTCTTTTGCTCTTCATTGAATAAATTCGAAGTATTTTTCTTGTTATAGCAAGCACAAGCCATGGCAATCAATGAAACCGCAATGAGCCCCAGCATTATCGCCCACGCACAAATCTTAGAGAGAACCGAAGAGTTTATGTTCTCTAACCCGTGATTAACCGGGACCATTGAATCACTAACCATACTCATTGCCTCGTTGATCTTGAAATCTAGATCTTTCCTCTCTTCCACCAGATTTTTTTCTTCTCGAATTTATGGAGGTTGTTTATCATATATAGTTTTACCAGAAAGTGAGACTTTTGCACAGTATTTTGATGCCAAGTTGCCTTGTGAGGTTTTGTCCGAAAGGTGTTTATTCTTTCTTGAACACTTACGAGATTCTTTCTCTCTTTTCTTACCAAGTTTAGATCCTTTGTGTTTGTGAAGATACAGTTTTCTTAATAATCGATTTGTGCGTTTATGTTGATTCTATCAAATTTCTGTACAAGATATATAAATTAGGATTATATTATAATATAGTAATAGATAACCATTTAACTAGTTCTCTCTTATCCCCTTCTCTCATCCTACCTCATTAAATCTAGACAAAAAAATGCCTCTGTTGCAATTTTAATAGGATAAATATTTTGTTAACGATCAAAATATTTGGAAGAAATTAGCTCTAATTTTAGCAGATAATTATTTTGTTAACACGATAAAAAAATATTATATCATGTGACATATATTGATTCACATCTAAATTAATATTTACCGTAGTATAATATATGTTGTCTACATAGTAATGTATTTTTCCGACTAATGATAAATTTTTAGCGATAATTTATTTATTGTCAGGTTATTTGTTAACATAAAATAAATTGGCCCTATAAATTATTTAAAAAAAAAACACAAATAAAGATTAAGAAAATCTGCAATTTTTATTCATGTGATTTGTTTTTATAAGGATTTATTCATGTGAAAAATTATACCTACATGAATCAGGACTCAATTATACACTCATCTCTTATCTTCTTCTCCTTCCTCTAAATTACAATCCGATGATTTGTTACGTTTTGTATTACGGTTAAAGACTCGGGATATTACTTACTTGATACTCAAGCCTCGGATATTATGTAAATATTTAGTATTCCTTTTGTTTCCATATTACCTTAGCTCTAAATCTTGTAACTTGTATAAAGTCAGACTTTGAGGTCACGATAACACATCATCATTATTCTATCATATCAACTTCTTATGGTATCAGAGCTTGAGGTTAATTAATTAAAAAAAAAAAAAAAAAAAACCTAGAAATTCTCTTTGAGAAGAACGCCCCTCGGCTTCTTCTTTCTTTCTCATATTTCTGTTTTCGCTTTGAAAAATAGAGCACCTTCGCCGCTCGGCTTCTCTTATTTTCAATTCTCTGAGTTGTTTGCCTCTCGGCTTCTGCTCTATTACTTTCGATACTATGTCGATGATAACCACTGATTCAACTTACAAAACAATCAATCCCTTTGATCTCACGTCCGGTGATAATCCCGGCGCCGTTATCTCTCAGCCACTACTCAACGGCTTAAACTATGATGAATGGACCCTAAATTTTCGGATGGCTCTCTCTTCACGGAAGAAGTTTGGCTTCCTTGATGGAAGTATACCTAAGCCGGCTGCCAATTCTTCAACTCTTGAAGATTGGACTGCAAACAATCATCTTATCGTGGGATGGATTAAGCTCACCATTGAACCCAAGATACGTTCTTCGATCTCGACGCGAGAAATTGCTCGAGATTTATAGGAAATTATCAGAAAACGATTCTCAGTCAAGAGTGGTGCTCGTCTTCAACAACTCTGTAATGCTTTAGCTACGTGTAAGCAGAACGGATCTTCCATTGACGACTACTTCGGCCGTTTGACGAAACTCTGGGATGGAATAGCTGAATGTACAACTACCAAGCGATGTAGCTGTGGTAAATGTACGTGTGATCTGAATACTGCTCGTGACAAAGAGCTTGAAGTTCTGAAAATTCATGATTTTCTTGTTGGGCTTGACGATGGAGTTCATGGCGTCATACGATCACAAATTTGCGCCATAGCTCCTCTGCCTGATCTCGATAGTATCTATCAAACGGTGTTGCAGAATGAAACTTTGCGATTAGCTGCAACGAAAGAATCTGAATTGATGAGCTTCGCTTCTCAGCTATCTATTTCAGCTCACCAAGCTTCTGCTCCACGCAATGGTTCTCGTGACTTAACTCAAGTTAATAGGGATCCGTCACGTATCTGTACGGCTTGTGGACGACATGGACATGAAGCCTCATCGTGTTTTAAAGTTGTCAGATTTCCAGATTGGTGGGCAGACAGATCTCGAAACAAAAATTCACATGGACGAGGACGGGGTGTTGCACCAAGAGCTAACATCACGCAAATCTCAGCTGCTAACTCTGCTGTTGCAGTTTCGTCATCACCTCTTACCGATGCTGATCGCCAAGGTCTTGTTGGTCTTTCCGATGAACAGTGGCGAATCGTCAAGAGTATGTGTGACTTTAACAACACCAAAACCGAGAGATTAAGTGGTAAGAATAATCAAACTGTCTGGATTTTAGACACAGGTGCGACTCACCATATGACAGGTCAGACGGAATTGCTTCAGAATATTCGCTATATTCCTCCTGTTTTTGTGAAATTGCCAGCCCGAGAAGATGTTGTGTCTTTTCAACAGGGAGATGTTTATCTTACACCCACTTTGTGTTTGAAGAATGTTTACTTGGTTCCTGGATTTCACACAAATCTTATATCACTTGGTCAACTTGTTACTGATAACTTGCTTGTTGGACAAGTCACTGACCGACTTTTGCTTTTACAGGACCAAAGTTCGAGGAAGCTGATTGGAGTTAGTGTTCGTGAGGGAGAGGGACTGTACCGTTTTCATGTGGTCGAGACTGTGACTTCTAATCAGACAAGTGTTGATAAAGAAAGAATTTTGTGCCATATGCGTTTGGGACATGCCTCTTCTCGTGTGATCGCTAAGCTTCCGACTGTTAGTTCTTTATCTAATTCTAGTAATGAGTTGTTTCAAGAAAGTTATGATGTTTGTTTAAGAGCAAAGCAAACTAGACAGAGTTTTCCTGATTCTTTGAATAATGCAAAAGAAATTTTCGATTTAATCCATTGTGATTTATGGGGTCCTTATCGTACTCCTGCGTTTTGTGGCTCACGTTACTTTCTCACCATCGTTGATGATTGTTCTCGAGCAGTTTGGTTATATCTTCTCTCCGACAAGACAACAGTCTCACAAACACTTCAAAATTTTTTGCAACTTATTGAACGGCAATTCAACAAGAAGGTGAAAATTATACGAAGTGACAATGGTACGGAATTCGTATGCATGTCTCAATTTTTCTGGACAAACGGAATCATTCATGAAACGTCGTGTGTCCATACTCCTCAGCAAAATGGACGGGTTGAACGCAAGCATCGTCATATTCTTGAAGTTGCTCGTGCTTTGCGTTTTCAAGGTAATTTACCTATTGAATTCTGGGGGGAATGTGCTCTTACCGCAGCTTATTTAATTAATCGCACACCCTCTCAAGTTCTTCACGGTAAAACACCTTTCGAGATTCTCTATGGGCATACCCCGGCGTACAAACACTTGAGAATTTTTGGTTGCTTAGCATATGCTCATAATGTTCATCACCGTGGGGACAAATTTGACTCTCGAAGCCGCCGTTGTGTTTTTATTAGATATCCTTATGGCAAAAAGGGATGGCGGTTATATGATCTTGATAATGAAACATTCTTTGTTTCTCGCTATGTGGTTTTTAATGAGGGACGGTTCCCTTTTTCTGCAATTACGGATGTTGTTATTCCACAAGATATTCCGTTGCCGAGTGCAGCTCCCGCGTGCGCCAAAGAACCGCAACAGCTGCCTCTTCCAGTTTCGGTATCGCCTAGTCCGGTTCCTTCATCAGAAACTGAACCTTCTTCGTCTAATCCCGCTGCTCCGCCACAATCGGTTTCCGAAACTGTTTCAGAAAATATTGTTGATACACAAGTAAATGAACTTGGTATTGGTAAGCGGCCAAAGCAACCTCCTGCTTACCTCAGCGATTATATAGTCGGTACAGTCTCTGTCTCTCCCTCCACATCACTTTCTCCTCAGCCTTCCTCAGGTACGGTCTATCCTATTTCTGATTATTTGTCTTCTCAGCGGTTCTCCTCTGCATATTGATGTTATCTCATTGCACTAACTACAGCTGTAGAACCGCATTCGTTTAAAGAAGCAATGACGTATGATGAATGGAGGCAAGCCATGAAATCTGAAGTCACTTCTCTCGAGGATAGTCATACTTGGGATCTCGAGGAGTTACCGCCAAATAAACAAGTAATCGGCAGTCACTGGGTCTTTCGTATCAAGCTACGCGTCGATGGTTCACTTGAGCGTTACAAGGCTCGATTGGTTGCTCTTGGTAATCATCAAGTTGAAGGCTTGAATTATACTGAAACTTTTGCTCCGGTTGCAAAGATGACTACTGTTCGTTTACTTTTGGATATAGCTGCGAAGAGGAATTATGAAATCCACCAAATGGATGTTCATAATGCTTTCCTCCATGGAGATCTTGACGAAGAAATTTACATGAAACCACCTCCAGGCTCTACGACTCCAGGGGATAATCATGTTTGTCGTCTTCGAAAATTGATATATGGACTCAAGCAATCTCCACGTTGTTGGTTCGCCAAGTTGGCTGATGCTCTTCTACAGTGTGGTTTTAAATAAACAAGGTCAGATTATTCTTTATTTGTTTATCATCATGGTGGTATCTCTCTTCAAATTTTGGTTTATGTGGATGATTTGATGATCTCGGGCAATTCTCCATCCGCCATTCAAGATTTCAAACATTATCTCTCTACTTGTTTCAAGATGAAAGATCTCGGACATGCTAAATATTTTCTAGGTTTGGAAATTGCTCGAAGTGCGGCTGGTATTTATGTTTGTCAACGAAAGTACGCCATCGATATTGTCACGGAAGCTGGCTTGTTGGGCTGTAAACCGGCTGGGTCTCCTATTGATCAAAACCATCGGTTGTCACTTGCTGAAGGTCCATTTTTGCCGGATCCGGCGCCTTATCGCCGCTTTATTGGACGACTCGTCTATCTCTCTTCCACTCGGCCGGACCTTTCTTACGCCATTCATGTCTTGTCTCAATTCATGCAAAAACCGAAAGTAGATCACTGGGAAGCTGCCTTGAAAGTGGTTCGTTATCTGAAAGGAACACTTGGTCAAGGTGTACTTCTTAGAGCTGATACTCCACTTACTTTAAAAGGGTGGTGTGATTCGGATTACGCAAGTTGTCCATTGTCACGGAAATCACTCACTGGCTGGTTTGTGCAAATGGGTGATTCTCCTATATCTTGGAAAACTAAGAAACAAAAGACAGTATCTTGTTCTTCGGATGAAGCAGAGTACCGAGCTATGGCTGCCTTGTGCCGTGAGTTGAAATGGCTGAAGTCTCTGCTCTTTGAGATGGGTATTGATCACACTTCTCCTATCACATTATTTTGTGACAGTCAAGCTGCATTGCATATTAGTGCTAATCCGGTTTTTCACGAACGTACGAAACACATTGAGATTGATTGTCATTTTGTGCGCGATTGTATGCTCGATGGTCTTGTTCGCGCCAGTCATGTTTCTACCAAAGAGCAGCTAGCTGACATTCTTACCAAAGCTTTGGGACGCAAGGAGTTTGACGTATTTTTGGTCAAGTTGGGCATTCAAAACTTACATGCTCCAACTTGAGGGGGGATATTACGGTTAAAGACTCGGGATATTACTTACTTGATACTCAATCCTCAGATATTATGTAAATATTTAGTATTCCTTTTGTTTCCATATTACCTTAGCTCTAAATCTTGTAACTTGTATAAAGTCAGACCTTGAGGTCACGATAACACATCATCATTATTTTATCATATCAACTTCTTATTTTGTTTGTTTTCTCGACACTAACTCGGACAACATCGACAATAATGGCCGGCATTGGCTGGCAGAGAATCGGAAATTTATGCCATCGAATTCAGATAACGCGTCGTTCTCTTCTGATGCCACGCACCAAGAATCAGGGGTTCCTCAAGTGCCATACATGAAAGCTAGAATTTTCCGATCTTATATCTCCTACAGCTTTCCGGTCTCCCCAGGCTGGAAATTCATCCGGTTATACTTTTACCCGACCTGTTACGGTTCTGATATCAACGCTGTTGATTCCTTCTTCTCCGTTACCGTCAACGGTTTCACTCTCTTGCGAAACTTCAGCGCCTATTTAACGGTAAAGGCTTCCATACCTGAATCAAAATCTATGAACAAAGAGTTTATCTTTTGAGTTGATCAGACGCTGTATCTCGCCTTCATACCGTCTCAGAATTCGTTAGCTTTCGTTAACGGAATTGAGATTGTCTCCATGCCTGACCGGTTTTACTCGAAGGGAGGATTTGACAGCGTGATAACAAACGTCGGCAGCACCGTTGACTTCAAAATAGACAACTCCACGGCTTTCGAGATCGTTTACCGGTTAAACGTAGGCGGACAAATGGTCGACGAGATAAGTGATTCAGGAATGTTCCGGCGATGGCTTTCCGATGATGATTTCTTACTCGGTACGGGAAACGTGCACGAAATACCCGGCGTAAAGATCAACTACACAGAGAAAACCCCGGCTTATGTTGCGCCGGAAGATGTGTACACCACGTGTCGCACGATAGGGGAAATCAACAATCCGCTAAACCTGAATTTCAATCAGACGTGGCTATTCACAGTCGACGCTGGGTTTACCTACCCGGTTAGACTTCACTTCTGTGAGATTGTAGCCAACGTGGACGGATTGAACCAACGCGTCTTCAATATCTTCATTAGAAATTAGGTGGCCAAGTTTGACATGGACGTGTTTCGGTTCAGCGGTGGTCGTTTGCTTCCGATGTATCTAGATTTCAATATATATGTTGTCGGCGAAAGGAACTAGCAAGAGACCTGATCTTCGACTTGACTTGCATCCTTTCAAGGACTCTCTTCCAAAATATTACGACGCTATTCTGAATGGTGTAGAGATTCTCAAACTTAGCAACTCAGACGGTAATCTCGCTGGACCTAATCCAATTCCTAGAGTATCACTAGACTTACCACCAAAACGTGTTCCGCTGCTGATAATCCTCATACCTGTTGGTTCCACAATTGGTTTGGCGACTTTCATTGTTGTCCTCATGTTGTCGATGCGTCAGATGAAAAGGAAGAAGAAAAGGAAGGAAAATAGTGAAGTCATGTTCAAGGTACTACTGAAACAGTACACTTACGGAGAATTGAAGAAAATTACAAAGTCGTTTTCACACACCGTTGGGAAAAGAGGATTTGGAACTGTTTATGGAGGAAATTTTTGTAATGGTCGTAAGGTTGCAGTAAAGGTCTTGAAGGATTCGAATGCAAATGGTGAAGATTTCATCAACGAAGTCGCCAGCATGAGCCAAACCTCTCATGTAAACATTGTCTCTCTCCTTGGTTTCTGCAATGAAGAATCTAAAAAAGCGATTGTGTATGAGTTTTTGGAGAATGGATATCTCGATCAGTTCATCTCTAGAAATAAGTCATTAACTCAAAATGTTACAACACTATATGGAATCGTGTTAGGACTAGCTCGAGGATTGGAATACTTGCATTATGGCTGCAAAACAAGAATTGTACATTTCGACATTAAACCTCAAAATATTTTATTAGATGAAAATCTTTTTCCTAAAGTCTCTGACTTTGGCCTTGTGAAGCTCTGTGAGAAAAGAGAAAGCATTGTGTCATTGATAGACACAAGAGGAACTGTTGGCTACATTGCACCTGAGCTGTTCTCGAGAATGTACGGCAGAGTCTCCCACAAATCAGATGTGTATAGCTACGGAATGTTGGTCCTTGAGAAGATTGGAGCAAAGGATAAAGAACTAGTGGAAGCCACTGTTTCCAACGCTAGTTCGTCTTACTTTCCGGAATGGATCTATAAGAATCTTGAAAATAGAGAACAAACATGGATATTTGGTGATGAAATAACCAAAAAGGAAAAAGATATTGCAAAGAAGATGGTTGTGGTGAGTCTCTGGTGTATTCAACCATGTCCATCAGATCGTCCACCCATGAACAGAGTTGTCGAAATGATGGAAGGAAGTTTAGATGCTCTTGAAGTTCCTCCTAAGCCTTCTATGCATATCTCCACTGAGATTATCCCTGAATCTTCTTCGTTTTCTGATGGGGGAGAAGCTGAATAAATACTCAGATAGTTGAAAATTCTTAGCATGAAAATCTTATTTTTGTTGTTTTTGTTAATCGGATTAAAACTTAAAAGAATGATAGAACTGTAAAAGATAAATAATAAAGTCTTCACTGATTTTTTTAATAATAAATCTCATTAACTATAAGAGGTGAATAAAATCATAATTTTAAGCGACACATTTACACAAAAATAATATATTCCCTCCGTTTCTAATTGATCATATTTCTAGGAAAAAAATTATTTCGAAAAGTTATTATTTCTCTATTTTCAATGCAATTTTTATTAGATGTTGATGATAAATTGTAAACTTCAAAAAAAAAAATTGAATATTATTAGTTTAAAGTTATAGAAAATTATTAATCATAAAAAATGATACATTTATAATCAACTTTTAAGATGTTTTATTAAAATATGTGAAAATCATAGAAATATGATAAATTAGAAACGAAGAGAGTATAAAATAAGGCTCAAAGACTCTTAAACATAGATTTAATTAAAATAGGACAGGGATAATAAATACTTTAAAAAGCTTGAGTGCAAGAGTCCTTCCAGTGGTGGCGTCGGCTATGAAATCGAGCGGCGATTTTTGCAGTTGGGGGCAGTTCACGGTGGCGTTGGTTATGCTACGATCGTGGCTTAGATCTGTCTCTGGCTGGATTGACAAGAAGTCGATGACTTTGCGATAGCTTAACTGCGCATCTCTGGAAATGAATGGTAAAGATCTTCTGAGCCGATGGGGTAAGCGTTTCGTGCTCATCTTTATTTTTTTCTTATTATAATACTGAAACTCTTTTTTTGTATCCATTAAACACCTACACGTGGATAAAAAATAATACTTATTAAAAAATTAATTAAAAACATTTTTAAAAATGCGAAAACATATTAAATGTACCAATGTTGTCAACAAAACCACAAACATTATTTCAATTCAGCTCACAAAATACAATAAAGGAAGTAATACTAAATAAATAAATAAAAACCAACAGTCTGAATAATCAAACCGTTAAACACAATCTTTAGGTTCAGAAAATGAAATAATGTCTTATTCGGGAAAAAAAAATAGCATCATGCATTAATTATATGATATTGTCTTCATTTGTTCAAGCCAGTTGCATTTTCACTGATTCGGAAGCTCCTTGTGCCTTCTCCTTAATCTGCTGGCCCGTCTACACAATTGTTTACACGTGAAACAATTTAATCCCAAGTTATAATAAGAAATCCGATTTTAATAATTTATTTAGGTGCGATTTAATTTAATCATGAAAATTGTTTGGATTTTATGAACCTCTTGCAGAGACTCCTTGGCAGATTGGGCAGCATTGCTTGCCTTGTCCATCATAGTGCTAGCCTTCTCCTGAGCACCATCAACCATTTAATTAAAGAAAACTATATAATGATCAACTAAGTTTGGTTAATGATGATTGTCCAAAATAAACTGTAAATGTTAGTTTTCTATATATATTAAGGATGTAATAATCAGGATCAGCTAATATTATTGATTTTACAAATATTATTTGTTTTTATAAAACCAAAAAACTTTTTAACCCTAATAATTTTGGATCAGCCCTTGTAACAGTATTGTAGTTGGAATAATTTAGGATTACCTGAGTTTGGCCTTTGGCCTGGCCGGCTTGGAAGCTTATGTTCTGGTTGCTTGACATTTTTGAGCTTTAGTTAACGGAAAGATAAGTTTTTTGAATCAAAATGTGATTATGAGATCAAGTTGAGTTATGGTTTCGTCCAAATATTCCATAATTTATAGAGCTCTCATGAAGCATTCATTATCTGACACGTGTCAGTGAAGTGTTGGTTATATTCGTCGTTTGACTCGTTGTTTTGGATATTTTTAGCTAAATTGACTCGTTCTAATGACTGTGATCTTTTTTTAGTTTTAGTTCTTGTTTGATTTGATTAATTCAGCATCACTATTACAAGAGGGATGCATCTTTTTAGGATTTGACGTTTGAATCCAGTTAAAATGATCTTAATCACTAGATATATTGTTTGGATTAATGGATTTTTAGTCGTCTTAATCACTAGTGTTATTTAGAATATTTTTTAAAATAAAAAAAGGTTTAAATTTGATCATAATGATTTTTATCTAAGTTTAGCTTGCGCAACCTTGTCGCCTTACTAAACGACATTGCTCAACAAAGGTAACTCAAACTCTCTCTTAAAAGCATGAATTGAGAAGATTTTGATTCTTTAGAGAACACAAGAAACAAAAAACTCTTAACCATTTCAAAATTGATCATGATCAGTACTGAGCTTGTATGGGCACTCACTTCACAAGGCCTCGCTTTTGTTCATTTCCCGTAATATACTCTTCGATATAAGACATCTATCACCTACATGACTCCAAAAGAATCTCAAAACATCGTTATCACCAGCGTAAGAGGCACTAAGAGACTTATACAGTTTCAAGTTTACCATCAACCGTCGATTATACATTATATCGAACAGAGCAGAAGCTTCAGTTACCTTCCCTGTTCTCCAATATGCATACGCCATGCTCGTGTATATAACACTATCTCCCATTAAACCCTTCTTTTCCATTGAATCAAACAACACTTTGGCGTAATTCACCTGTTCTGACTTACAAATCCTTCTTATTAATCCTCTGTATAGAGCAATATCAGGACAAAGACCTCTCTTTTCAAACTCCTCTGGGAGTTTTGCGATTTCTTCTTGCTTATTCTGGTTATAGAACCCATCCACGAGCCAAGAATAGGTCGAATATCCTGGAGATAAGCCTTTCTCTAGCATAGTAAACAGTTCCTCCTTTGCATTGTCTAGTTCCAGCACTTTACAAAACCCGTGAATCAATGCTTTGTGTGAATACATGTCAAGTTTTAGCCCTGATTCAATCATCTTCCTCTTTACCTTCACTGCAGATACCATATCTCCGATTTTGCTATATGCATTGATCAAAGTATTGCAAGTGATATTATCAGGTTCTATCTTTTTTCCACTCATTTCAGTCAAAAGCCGATTAGCTTCTCTTATTCTTCCATCTTCACATAGCTTACGTAAAATCGAGTTGTAAGTCACAACTCCAGGAGAGAACCCTCTTGCCTCCATTACTTCGCGTAACCTCAAAGCTTCATCTATATCATTCATTCTACAATATCCATCAATCAAAGTAGTATAAGTAACATGGTTTGCCGTAACAACACCTTTGATCTCTCGAAACAACCTCGTTGCTTCCCTCATTCTACCTTCTCTACAAAACCCATATATGAGTGAGTTATACGTGACAATATCAGGAGCAACCCCACTTCTTTCCATCCTATCTTGCACGGATAAAGCCTCGTAATGCATACCCTTTTTGCAATACACCGAAATCAATGTGTTATAGGTAAAAAGATCAGGAAACACACCTTTTTCTTCCATTTCGCTCAACAATTTCTCGGCTTTCTCAGGATCGCCGGATTTAGAACAAGCATGAACCAATACATTATACAAATGAATGTTAGCCACAACACCTAACTTAACCATCTTCTTGAAAATCTTCCAAACTGTATCAGTCAATCTCTCTTTCACTAAACTATTCAGTAATACAGTACAAGCTTGCAAATGAGGTTTTAATCCACAATTCCTAATCTGCTCAAAAACCTCAATTGAATCATTGATCATCCCGGATTTAGCGTAAAATATCATCAACCAGCTTAAAACGTGAGAGATAACTTCTGGGTCTTCTGAAACACTTCCAACCAAAGATCTCAAAACTAAAGGAGATGACAAAAGCTCTCTCTGAGACAATTTATCAAGCAGGTGGTGTGCGGTTTTGAAATGCTTGTGTTTTGTTAGAATTAAAATCATTTTCCAAGATGATTGTAAACTATGTTTGCAACTTGGAAATGAATCAGTCCAGCTAAAGAAACTCCACGAAAGAGAAGGTCCGCCATAGCCAGAATACGAAGAAAGCTCGGAGATTACCTGAGTGATTATCGCTGATGTTAATAATCCCGAATCAACTTTGTGTTTCAGAATATTTTTCCAATTTCCCTTCAATACAGTTCCACAGATGCTTTGTGCAATTAGGGCTTCTCGATTTGCAGACGCCAAATTCACCATTGTTGTTGCTCAGGTGTTGTAACAGAGACGACTTTGAGGAGGTGTAAACCGGTTTGAAATTCATGAGTAGTAGAACCAGACCGGATTATGTACGACCAGCAAAATTGGACACCAACCGAAATTAAGAAACGAACCGAATCGATTGTATTGTATATAACCGGGAATAGGCCGGTTTACTAGAAATACGAATATGTCCTGTCGTCTTGCTATTATTTACAACCTTATCCCTATATCTGCTTCAGTTGAAAAACCTCAAAATCAAAAACCCTAATTTACATCGTCGTGGCTTGACTACTTCTAATTTTTCCGAGAGCGTCGACGCCGATAGTCGCCGACAGAGTTATCACGAGAAAGAAAGAAGATGAAGGAGACGAGAAAGCTAAAGAAGATAAATCTCCCAGACGGTTAGTTTAATTTCTTTTCCTCTTAGTTCGATTCTATCATCAGAATTTGTATATATAAGATTGTGTTCTTAGAGTTAAGTAATTCGATTTGGAAACGGCTTTGAACTCAATTACGTAGGGTTTATCTTATGCAACATAATTGCTTTAAAGTTTAATACGTCAAAGTGTTATGTAGTAATTTTTTTGTTTACTTGATGTAATTGATAAATTCAATGCAGAGGAAACTGATGATAAGAGAGTTGGAAAAATGCAGAGGAAGAAGAAAGAAAAAGTTAGCAGTATCGATCCTCAAGCTACACTTGAAGGTGAAAGTTTTGGCTTTTGATGGAATTAGAAATTCTTAGTGTTATGAGCTGTGTTCTGGTGTTGAATTTAGTGTCTTTTTTTTTGTTTTTTTTCCTTACCAGCTAATTCTAGTGAGAAACCCAAAAGAAAGAAGGTTGAATTGAAGAAGAAGAAGATACAGAAGAGTCAAAATATGGCTGAGGAAATAAATAGCTCTCCAGTTGATAGTAAGCTCAGTGAGAAGATGAAGAAGAGAAAAGTGAAAGGAGGCAATGTTGATATAAGCAAACAATCTCAACCGAGGCTGGAAGGTGAAATTTTTTTTGCTTTTGGCTGATCTGGATAGGAATACTACCCTGTTTTTAGATTCTTGTATTGAGTTTAGTATCTTTGGTTCTTGTTATAGCTACTTTAGATGAGAAAGTCAAAGGAAAGAAGGGCAAAATGAACAAGACAAAGAAGAAAAGGAAGGCTGAGGAAATAACTAGTGTGTCAGTTGATGATGAAGATGATCATTTGACAAGCAATGGTGAGAGTTCATTATCATGTGAGTTATATTTTTCTGTTCATTTCACGTTAGTTCCCTCAATCATTTGCATGAGGGAGAGGGATTTTGGCTCGTTTTAAACTCCTCGTATAATATTTTCTATTAGTAGTATGTGAACTTTACTGTTTTATCTAAATCTGTCATATGATGTTAATCTGGTGTTTTGTGAATGTATTATGTTTGACAGTTGATGGTGATAATGGAACTGAAATAAGAAACCGTAAGTTCAGACCTTTGCTCTCATGAAGTATTTGGTATATTATTGGTGCAGTCACCGTGTGCTTGGGTAATTCTTTTTTAATAAAGTAATTTGTTTTCTTTAGGCAAGTCTAAGAAATCAAATAAGAAGAAAAAGATGGACCTGACCTCTACAAAAGAGAATGAAAGATCTTCAGATAAGATAAACGAAATTGAAGAGGAGGAAGATGTTTATCAAATTTCTTCAGGCGATGAGGATTGCTCAAAGGGAATGAAAAGTATGAACGATTGCTGTTTCTTCCATTATTAGCTGCATATGATTAGATAAGCCTAAAAACTCTTGAATCTGTTTCTGCAATAAGTTGATGAGTCCTCTGTGAAAACTGCAGAGTGGGTTAGTGATTACTATGAGAGTAGACCCGGTTTGGACGAGCTGCAAGAGAGAATCGATGACTTTATTACTGCTCACGAAGAACGCCTCGAACAGGTTCTTCTATCACTCCTACATTTTGAAGCATTTATGTCTATTGTCTACTGGTTACAACCTTGTCATTTTTGTCTAATGCTGTCATATGTATTGAACAGGAGAAACAAAACCGAGAAGCTAAAGCTGCAGAAGGTGGATGGACTGTGGTCGTACATCACAAAGGAAGGAAAAAAACAATAGAAACTGAAACTGGAACAACCGTTGGATCTGTTTCTCAGGCTGCCTTGGAGGATAAGGTAGCTAAGAAGAAAGGAAGTGAGCCCGCTCATGGTTTCTACCGTTTCCAAAGGCGAGAAGCACAACGCAATGGTAAGTCTTGGCTTTTCTACACTCAAAAGCTTCAAACATGGTTTGTGTCAGTTTCTGTTTGGTTTGTGTCAGTTTGAATACGCACCCCTAAGTCACAAGCAGTCTTTCTATCTTTGTGTCCTGGTTCTGATGATTGATTCTTGGTTTGTGTTTTGTTGTTTGTTGACAGAATTATTGACGCTTCAGAGTAAGTTCGAGCAAGACAAGAAGAGGATACAACAACTTCGAGCTGCTCGTAAGTTTAAGCCTTACTAAGAAACAACGGATCCTTACATGAGTTTTTATGGGTTTAGCCTCATGAAACTCAGGATCAGTATGATGAATGTGTTCTTATGATCCATTTTTGGAATTGACAATTTCAGGCCGAGAAACAAAAAGAATACTACTTTTTCCCCTTAGATTAGATTGTATCAAACTTTTTGAAGTCGCATTTCTATTAATTAAAGAGTTAAATTAAAATATTGAATGATATATATCAGGAAATATACACTGGTTTGGTTATGTTCAATACTCCCTTTCTCCTATAACTTGACACTACGCTTTCTCTCTCATTTACTGAATTGATTTTGTAAAGGTGGATATGTCCACCACTTGCTCGTTGTCTTTATTTCTATTTCCTTCGTTCACATAGAATATTCAATTTTCAATTATTTTAAAAGACAACAAAACAGTAACAGACTATACCAGAACTGTCTTATTGACTATAACTGATTGTTAGAATTTTTGAGTTTAGGAGGAGAAGTGTTGATGAGCATAAACAATAATCATAAACACGGCAAGCCCAATAGAAATGTACTCTGAGATAGTTGGCGTAGCAGCGATAGTCGAAGAAATCAGGACAATAACTGAGCCGACTCGATCCATCACGAAAGCCATTTTTGGATGCGTCCTTGCAAATATAGCATTTACTGCGATCAAGAGACAAAGGGCTATGTTGAGGAGCAGAGACAGAATCTGAACTCGGAAGGAGACGTTGTTGGGATTTGCCACCTGTGCGAAGATTGCATTGAATTCAAGACCTGCCGCGAAACAGTATCCAAGAGCTGTCCAGCTAAGTGTGTCCATATGATGAGGATCAGGTACATGGTTGGAGAGATTCAACGGATGTGGGGGAGCTACATTGAGGAAAGAATTGCTCTGCTGTCTTTGTGGGAGACGAGATGGTGAGGAAGAAGATGGTCGTGGTTGTGTCTGATTTAGGGAAGAAGATGACGGCAGTGGTGGTGTTGAGACTTCAGTTGGTGGATCTATTGTTTCCTCAGGGTTCTGGTTTGGTAAAACGAAGAATTGAATTACGAATGTGTGGAAAACTACGAAAGAGACCATATTGTTTCTAGAACAGAGATGATCTTGAAAATTGAACTAGTAAGCCTCTTTGTCTTTGGATCGTACCAAAAATGTCTTCTTATATTTTAAAACCGGATGTGAAGTATTTTTATGACTTATGCTCTGTTTTATTTTTCGTTGGGAGTTGAGAAGCAGAGAAGCGAGGGTAAGGGTAATATATATAGCTTTTAGAAATGGCAATCTTCATATCCCCGCGGCCAATATCACTTCTTATATTCCCTTAAAAGTATGAACAATTAAGCGCAATATTACGGCGCTAGAATTAGCTTCTTATATTCCCTTGAATGTAATAACAAGCGCATATAACTTCTTATTGCGGAACAAACGATTCGTTCAAGAAGTATTCGACCAAGCCCATTTTGGAAACGTTACTGACAGTGACAGTTAGAGCTGGGATTTTTGCTTTGGTGGGAACGCTACTGACAGTGACACTTATTAGAGCTGGGATTTTTGCTTTGGTTGAAACGCTACTGACAGTGACGTTAATGCTCGGATTTTTAACCGAACCGAACCGAACCAAAATTTTGGCTGTTCGGTTCGGTTTCAGTTATAACTCCTTAACCGATTGGTAACATTTTAAATATATTTCGGTTCAGTTCGGTTCTTGGTTAACCAATTTTTTTATTTTTTCGCATAACCGGATTATACCACAATTAGACCGGTTTTACCAAATTTGAACCAGTTTTTGTCAATAACCAAATTGAACTGAATTACCCAAAATTATCCAAAAATAACAAAAAAAATCGGATTAAAAAAAAAAATCGGTCCGAACCGATGATTTATTCGGTTAATTTCGGTGGTGTTGTTAGTTATCCAAAAAAACCAAAAACAAAAAAAAACTGGCTCGGTTCGGTTTCGGTTAACCGAACTCGCAGGCCTAGTGACAGAGACGATTTTTTGACAATTTTATCTTTTTGACTAAGACAAAATTTTAATTCACGGAAAAGTGGACATTTTATGTACATAAATTTTGTCTATATTTATAAAATGCATTATTTATATTTTAACCAAATTTAAAATAGAACTCTAACTTATAGATTTTAACCAAACCAAAAACTAAACTTTAAATTATAAAATAGAGAATTCAAACATAATATCTTAACTACCAAAATATAATTTTTTAGTGGACATAACATAACATAGAGAGTGAAGTCGATTAAATCGATTAATGTACAGTCGGTCATTCATAAAAGGTATTAAAAAAAACTTAACTCTAAATTGTAAATGAGGAACCCAAACTGATTAATGTACAGTCGTTCATCCATAAAAAGAAATTTTAAAAATAAAGAAAACTAAACCCTAAATTGTAAATTGAGGACCCAAACCGATTAATGTACAGTCTTCATCCAAAAAAATATATTTTTAAATAAAAAAACTAAATCCTAAATTGTAAATAAGAAAGACAAACTGATTAATGTGTTGTGTATGTGAAAATCGAAGTCTGGAGTAAAAGCGGAAAAATTGATGTCATTAGGATTGAATAAATGAATGAAAGCTATATTTTAATTTTAGCTATTCAAGCATAATTGTTTCGTGGATAAAACACATAACATATAACTGTCTACGAAAAACTCGTAGACAAAAAAAAAATACAGGCAAAATAGTCTTTACACATAAAAGTGGTTTTTTCGAAAAAAGTGTTTTTTGTACATAACTTTTTTTTAACCCCAATAGTTACATATGTTATAATTTACTTTAATGAAAAAGTTCTATTGTTTTGTTACTTTGGTTAATATGGTTAATTTTATTGCAAAAACAAATTGCTTTATTCCACCTCCGTAAACTTATCACTATTATTTCAAACTAGATTCAGACCCGCACGTAGATGCAGGGTTATATTTATAATATTTACTGTATTTTAATATTTATTTTGTTTGTTGTAAAATTTAGATGCCATAAATGAAATTTGGTTCAATTTTAGAAATAATTAGGTGTGATTAGGTGTATCATGTATGGAAAAATAGGCATGTCCATTTCAGAACTGAAAACCAGTTCAATTTCGTATCCGTTGAGAATTTTCCGTACCATAACCATTTTTTTTTAATTAATTACTTATTTGAAAATATTTATTTTGGGTAAGGGATTAGGTAAGGAAATCATATTTGATACTTGTATTTTCTATTTGTGATGGAAATTATATAATTGTTTTTCATATTTCTCAAAAATTCTCTAAACTTTTTCAAAATAACGAATTTTCTAAAATATATGTCATGAAGAGATCTTTAACAAAATCAGTGAGAATTTGGAAATTGAATTTACCTATTCTAATTTCCCTACTTCGTCCCATTACACAAAATTTTCGTCCCATAATTTATCTGAAATAGGTCGGATAATATTTTTATTTCTCGAATTATCTGTTTCCGTCCGTTATGTGCTATTTTTCGTCCCTTATGTTCTAAATCGGATCCGCACGTACTTGCGGGGTTATATCTATATATATATATTTTTGTAATTGGTATATGATTCATAATCTAGAGACAAACCAGTTTTATATTTTGTTTAGTATCCGGTTTGTTGTAAGGCAAAAGAATGTAATTATAAAATTACATCATTTATTAGTTTACGTAAGTGCAAAAGAATGTTGTAGCAATTTGTAATGTTTTTAAAAATATGAAATTTATAAATTATATGTAATATAAAATTTGATTTATTTAAAAATCTATAGTTATTATTTAAATAAATAGTAATATTTTTTTAATAATTAAGTTATTTACTATTTATTTGAAATTGAATTAACTGCCGCATGATTGGTGCATGAGTCAATTAATATAAGGGTTTTCTGCAAAAAAACCATCGAATTTATTAAAATTTGCAAGCTCGACCTTCACCTCAAAACTGTGCAAGTCAACCCACTCACCTGCAAAGTCACCCGCAATATAGCCACCACGTGTATTGTCGACGTGACACCGTCTTCAGCTGTTAAAAAACTAACGGTTGGCTTAAAACGACGTAGTTTTGTGCTCTTAAAAACTACACGAAGTTTCGAATTATGTTGTCGTTTTTATAACACAAAACGACGGTGTTTTAATTCCTCTCTATCGCGATTTCTTATCTTCACAAAATCTCAAAATCGAATTGGGGCTAAGTTGAAATTAGGGTTCCTTGTCTCCTCTCCTCTCCTCTGCTCGTCTCTGCTAACAATTCCGGTTGGTGTGGTTCGTAATTTCTTCTCTCTTCGCCTCTCATCCTCTCCTCTCATCTTCTTCTCTTCTCTCCTCTCATCTCATCTGTCTCAATCGTCGTCTTCTGCAGGTTTTAATACTTCTTTGAATCTCTAAGTTAGATTGTGTTTCTGTGAGCTGAGACTAAGAAGTTCATGGCGTAGACATTCTTGATACAGAACTATGCATTGAAAATTCAATCATGATATCTGACTATCGTAAAACATTATCTTGGTACAAGTTTATGGATTGGATTTTTTGTGAGTGATAAATTAGTAGCTAATTGATTATCCCTTTTGAGAACTGGTTAAGTAAAGCTTAAAGTGTTGGTATAGGGATCTTATGGTATGTATGTTTCTTTCACGTCGTTTTAAACTTAGAGTAAAGTGCTGATTTCTTTATGTGAAATTCTATGATTGATTTCTGGGATTGTGCATATGATTTCTTCATCTTGTCGAATCATATGAAACTGATTGCTTTGTTTCTTGAATTATTTGAAGGAAATGGGTCTGCATAGTTACAGCTGGACCTCGTCTTCACCGGCAAGTGTTGAATCCGGTGGTGAGGAATACATCAGACAGTATGGGATTTCTCAGACCTGTTACTGTGGTTTAAACCCAGTTATTCTCACCTCTGACCCCGGTCTCAATCTGGGAAGGAGGTATTATCACTACAAGAAATCTACCGCGTAACTGACGGTAAATTCCATCGGAAATCCGTCGGATATCCGTCAGTTTTTTCCATCGCTTCTATCTCGTCGGAAATAAAAATATCGTCGGAAATCCGTCAGAATTTCCGACGGATTTCTGACGGACACCGGAAATCAGAAATCCGTCGGAAATCCGTCGGTTTTTAACCGACGGAACACCGACGGAGTTCTGATTCTTACAAACCGACGGATTTCCGATGGATCTATAACCGATGGAATTCCGACGGATCTATAACCGATGGATTTCTGACGGATCTATAACCGACGGATTTCCGACGGATCTATAACTGATGGAATTCTGACGGATCTATAACCGACGGATTTCTGACGGATCTATAACCGATGGAATTCCGACGGATCTATAACCGACGGATTTACGACGGATCTATAAACGACGGATTTCCGACGGATCTATAACCGACGGATTTCCGACGGATCTATAACCGACGGATATATAACCGATGGATTTCCGACGGATACAAACCGACAGAATTATTGAAATATTTTTAATTATAAAATCGAATATTTAAAAATAAATTTATTAATTTGTAAAATTTGTTTTATAATATAAATTAAATAATTAAAATCTAATATAAATTAAAATTAAAGAAATAATAATAATGCAATAATTAAAAATGAAGTTCAATATTTCTAAAATAATTCAAATAAAAAAGGAAAAAATCTAAAACTACGAGGGCGGGAAGCGGGATAAGAATTCCGGCATTTGTTGCTGCAATAGCCGGTTATCCGCCTCCAATTTGCGGGATCTCTCGCGTTCTGCTTCTTGTTGGAGGTGATCCGCTTCTCGTTGGAGGCGATTCGCTTCTTGTTCTTCTGCGAGCTGTTGCAGTTGCATCTTCATGGCTTCCATCTCAGCGTCTCGTTGTGCGAGCTGTGCGCTAATATCTGGAAACCGCCGTAGAAACGCGAAGTTGCAGAAAAAGAGTCGTCGTCCGGAAGACCAAATACACGACCTTTTGTCTTCAGAGTACACTGCGGTAAGAAACGAAAATTTTGTTACAAATTAGAAATTACAAAAAAATGATATAAATATATATTTTACTTACCTCGTAGACGAATTCGTTAATCTTCTCGATTGGAAGATCGGTCATTGGAGGCGTTCCTTCGATGATTGGCTGAGAAAGGAGGAAGTCTTCCTTCATCTTCTCATAATTGTCAATGATCTCTCGAGCCAGCGGATCTTGGATTTCATGGTTTTTCCTGCTGGTATGCGCATCCTTGAGCAATGTGATAGCGGAAGGTGGGACACCGTCTTGCCAAAACTACAAAAATGAAAATTTAGTAAACTATAAAATTATAAAACTTAAATAACAAAATTTTAATTAAATAAAAAACTTACCAGTTGTTTAGCCCGTGTGACCAAACTAACCGCTCCTAGATTATGCGTCGCCTTGCCTTTTCCTTTGCGATCGCTGTTTCGGCACGCAGAATGAGTTGTGGAGCTTGTCTTGGTCGGTTCTTCACTCCAATAAGTGCATAACCCGCTCCATAGGCCCGGGTTTGAAAGCAGCTCCCTTGGGACATCATTCTTGTGCCACTTCTCCTTCCACTCGTTCAGCTTCCACGAATACATTCTCGCTGCTTTTTTATCGAAGCATCGTCTAACCGAGGCGGTCATGTGGCTGCCTCAAGTAAATTCTTGCTGCAAATCAAAAATTCAAATAAAATAAACTATATTAAATAAAAGTAAAAAAATTTAAAATATGAAGTACTTACCGCAAATTGGCGAAACCACAATTCCTGATCCGCCATCGGCATTTGGTTGTAAGTCGAGTACGGATGACGAAGCATTCCATTGAGCATCCGGTTAATGGACTTGGAAATCCCATTTCCGGAATCTCCAAACCTACAAAAGAAATTAGTGCAAATAATTTGAATTGTAACTAAAGTAATAATAGTAAATAAATATTAAAAATCTTAAAATTAACAAAAACTAACCATGTGTCTCTGCCTACGCAATCCGGATGGAGACGAGGCAATCTATCTCGTCCTGGTTGAGCGACAAAGTCCTCGACGCTCATCTGCGACGGTGCAGTAGGTGAAGGCGTCGGCATAGGCGCTGTCTCCGGGATCTGTGTCTACGGGATATGTGTCTCCGGTATAGGAGAACTCCTCGAAGCGGCAGTACCTCCTCAGCGACTACTACGTCCGCCGTGTCCTGAACGGACAAACCTACCGTAATCCCTAGAAAAATTAAAAAAATATCAAACATTATATGAAAAAATTAATAATAATGAAAAAAAAAAAAAAAATAATTTTTAAAAAAATATTTTACATGCATATTTTGACGAAAATTTAGGCTTCGCGGGAAACGAAAAGAGTTTTGCGGTTACATTTTCATTATCCGTCGGAAATCTGTTAGAAATTTCCGACGGATTTCCGACGGATAGTCAAAATATGCATGTCCTCTGATTGGCCAGTCAATCCTTAAATGGGGACACGTGTTACCACATTTCCGACGGGTTTGTGGTTTTAGTGGTTATTTACGCACCGTTTCAGTAAACATATGTTTATAGTATTATAAATTCATGTTTGCAAACACAAATAACTTATAGAAATCTTTCATTTGACAAATTTCAAAAGTTTAGATGATTATTTCGTATTTGGTAAACTTGTACGTTAACTATATGTTTATCTATGAAACACTTTCGATCGAACCATGTCTAAAAACAAAATCTTTCAAAATATGTTATATATCACATAATTTAGTTTATTTTGTCAAAGTTTGTTCTTAACATTTTCTTGATGTACAAGAAATTACTATTTGACCATGTAAACCCCAAATCCATGGTTACACGTGTCTATAAAAATTAAATTTAAAATAACCCCGAAATCGTCGGATATCCGTCGGTTTTTCCGACGGATTTCCGACGGGTATTTTGTTTTTTTACGAAAACAGGGGTCTGTTTTTAAGGTTTTCCGACGGATATCCGACGGTTTCGGGGTTATTTTAAATTTAATTTTTATAGACACGTGTAACCCTAAAACCGTTTTCCGACGGGTTTGGGGTTTACATGGTCAAATAGTAATTTCTTGTACATTTTAAATTTTAAATTTTTTTAGTGGTTTAATGAGTTGTGTGGGTTTGTTAATGTGTTTGTTTAGGAAAATTTTAATTTCTGGCAAAATCTTATTTTATTAAAATTTGTTAAAATATACAAAGCTGAAGTTGAGCTTATAAAATGCTCGGCAGCTGCGGTTTTCGAGGACCTATGGTTTACACCGTAATGTCAAAATTAATTAAAATAAAAAATAACAAATTTACATCTTTCTGTAATGCGGGAAAATAATACAAACCACGTGTATAACTAATCTTCATTAGATGATGATGAAGATCCCTCAGATGGAATTGAGTCTGAATCCTCATAAAATTCACCTTGTTCTTCTTCTGAGTCGGAAAAAACTAAACCAAATTGTGTGAAATCAACAACAAGATCCAGAGCACAAGAAGGCTCAATTAGATCCATTGGAACAACTTCTGCTGGCTGTAAAGGATCGTGTTCTGCAACTCCATAAATTCTTCCTCGCGGGGTCACTTTAGTAACTGTGCGCCAAGGATCCGTCCGCCGTGTAATTCGAGGGTAACGAATATAGCACACCTAAAAAAACATATTAGTTTTGTAAGTATTATACCTAAATAAGGAATTGAGTATTAATTACACTAATATTAGTACCATACCTGCTCAGCTTGTGATCCTAGAATGAATGGGTCATACGTTTCTAGTTTCCGACTTGAATTAACAGACGTAACACCAAATTGGTCTACATGAAGCCCACGACCAAGTGTTGAATCATACCAATCACACTTGAAAACAATGCACCTCAAGTCTAACATTCCTGGGTACCGCACTTCCAATATTTCCTGAAGAACGCCGTAGTAAACATCATTACCAGATTTCACTGAAATACCAGAATCTGAAGTTTGCATTGTCCTTCTCTCGTCATGAACCCTAAACCCATATCCACGACTGCAGTATCTAGGACAAGAAGTTGCAATGTAGTTTGGACCATTAACAAATTCCAATAACCATGTGGGAAATGTCTGTCCGCTTATTACTCCTTCAGAAACCTACAAAAATAAGTTGACAAATTAGTATTTCAAAATAATTTATTAAATGATTTAATGTTTTTAAACACTTACGTAAAATTGCAACCAAGGCATAAATTCCTCCTCCTTATGGACTTGAAGCTCGTCTTCTGTCTTTTCCATATAGTACCCGCGTATTAATACCATGTAAATCCTGTACGAAAACTAAAATAGTTGACAAGTTAATAATAACATATAAAATAATCAATTATACATTAAATGACACAAAAGAATTTTTGTTTACCTTTCGTATTCCGTAATTTCTTCACAATTGGTTAGGATATACGTATGCAAGTGTTTAAACTCCTCTTGAGATAATTTACGCCTTTTACCTTTGCCTGACTCCCTAACTTGGGAAAATAACTCTGGAACAACGACGGGTAAATCGCTCTCTCACCACGATCATCATGGCGACTAGGGCGTCTACTCTTACGTCTGAACTTCGACGGAAGAAGTAATATTCAGCAAACTGTGAGGCCTCTTTGTTGATGCTCTGGGCGATAATAGATCCCTCTACTCTACTCAAATTCTTAACCTTTTTCTTCAGATGAAACATATACCACTCAAATGGATACATCCAATGGTATTGAACCGAGCCTCCTAGTTCAGCTTCTCGTGGGAGGTGGATCGGAAGATGTTCCATCACATCAAAGAAAGATGGGGGAAATATCTTCTCCAAATTACAAAGGATCACCGGGATATTGGCTTGTAAATTTTGGATTCCCTCAACAGTAAGTGTTCTTGTGCATAAATCGCGAAAGAAAGCACCTACTCCTGCAATTGCTTGGTGGACGTCTTTATGGAGAAGATGAGCAAAAGCGAATGGAAGAAGCCTTTGTATCACAACGTGACAATCATGACTCTTCATTTCAGTAAACTTTCCTTCTCCATAATCGATGCAGTTACGCAGATTAGATGCGTACCCATCAGTAAATTTAACATCGTCGTGAATCCAATCAAAAATTCAGTTTTCTTTGCTACTTCTAACCGGTATAATGGAAATGGACATTGACCATTTGGGAGCACTTCAAGAAAACCTCGATCGCAATATGCTGGTAAGTCTAATCTAGATTTCATATTGTCTTTCGTCTTCCCTTGGACGTTTAAGACTGTGTTCATGATGTTCTCAAAGAAGTTCTTCTCAACGTGCATGACATCAAGATTATGCCGCAATAAATGGTTCTTCCAGTAAGGCAAATCCAAAAATATGCTCTTCTTGTGCCAGCTATGAAATTCACCGACACCATAAATAGGTTCATGTCCATTACCCCCACAATAAGGAGTCGTCTCAGCACCAAAATCTCTCAACTGCTCCAATAAAGTTTCACCGTCTATCTCAGGCGGTGGACCATCAAAAACTTGCCTACCCTTCGTAAACATTGTTCTCGAACGACGATACGGATGATCACTCGGTAAAAATCTCCTATGACAATCAAACCAACAACTTTTTCTACCGTGCTTTAGTTGGAATGCATCTGTGTTGTCTTGGCAATACGGACACGATAATCTCTCATGTGTTGTCCATCCAGATAACATACCATATGCTGGGAAATCGCTTATGGTCCACATAAGCACCGCACGCATCTTAAAGTTTTGCTGGGTCGAAACATCGTACGTTTCCACACCATGCTCCCATAGCATTTGTAACTCATAGATCAATGGCTGGAGGAATATATCAAGTGATCTCTTCGGATGCTCAGGGCCGGGAACAAGAATCGATATATATAAAAATTCTCTACGCATGCACAGAGATGGAGGCAAATTGTAAGGGGTTACAATTACGGGCCATAACGAATACTTCCTTCCATGCTTCCCAAATGGTTTAAAACCATCTGTACATAACCCAAGGTACACATTCCTTCGCTCATACGCAAACTCCGGATACAATGATTGAAAATGTTTCCAAGCTTCTGCGCCTGAAGGATGTGTAATATCTCCATCTTGACGATGTTCTGCATGCCATCTCATTGGCTCTTCTGTGCGCTGAGAAGTATATAACCTCTTCAACCTCTCTGTTATTGGTAAATACCACATACGTTTATATGGAATTTGAATTCTGCCACTACTTTCCTGATACCGTGGTTTACGACAAAATCTACATCTTTTGCGGTTTTCATCTTCTCTCCAATATAGCATACAGTTCTCGATGCATACATCTATTACCTTATACGGTAACCCAAGACCAGATACAAGTTTTTGTACCTCGTAGTATGATCTGGGTAAAAGATTATCTTCTGGCAATAAATCTTTCGCCGAATCTGTTATCGCATCAACGCAATCCTATGCCAAATTGTAATCCGTCTTAATCGTCATCAATCTACTTGCAGCTGATAAAGGCGAATGACCTTCTTTACACCCTTTATATAGTGGCTGCTTTGCAGAATCTAACATATGAAAAAATCTTCTTGCTTCTACATTAGGTTCTTCGAACCTATATCTTTCTTCACCGCTAAACTCGACATTTTCTCTAAACGCATCATTCACCATCTGCACGCTCCCTACACCTACATCTACTTCCGTGCTACCTCCTAAACAATCTGAGACAGTTGGTTCACTAGTACTACCATACTCAACATTTGTTTCTCTATGTAAATACCATATCTTGTAACCCGGCGTAAACCCATTACTATACAAATGATGCCAAACTATCTCTATCGCAACATTACGAGAATTCCTACAAATTGAACATGGACATTTTAACTTACCTGATTTTTGAACACGTGGTTGCTTTCCCGCCACTTCCATGAACTCGTATATGCCTCGTGCATACTCCTCGTTCAAGTTGTTCGTCTCCGGATCCATTAATGGTTCGTCCATCCATGATCGAAAATATCTAGACATATTTTTCACTTTTTTTATAGAATTCGTATTAAGTAAACAAGAAATGAGAGAGAGATATGAAATTAAGATTGTTTTGTAATGGGATGGAGGAAGGGAGAAACATATATATAAACTCATTTCCGTCGGCTTACAACGGTAAATTCAACGGATACATTAACGTTCATATTATCCGACATTTTTCCATAGGCCATCGGAAATCCGTCGGAATATAACGGTATAGATATCCGTCGGATTTCCGTCGGAATAAAACGGCACGGATATCCGTCGGAAATCCATCGGAATATAAATTTCCGTCGGAAATTCCGTCGGAATATAATGGATCCGATTTCCAACGGAATTTCCGTCGGAAAATTCCGATGGATTTCCGACGGATTCCCAGAATTTTATAATCTCGGGAATCCATCGGTAAGCCGTCGGAAAATCCGTCGGTTTTGCGGTAGATTTCTTGTAGTGTATGCGTGCAAGAATAGAGGTAAGTGATCTGAATGTTAACTAAGTTTGAAAATAAACTCGTTTATTGAGTTAGATAAATTAATGGTCTGTTTGTGCAGCTAATTCTTAGGATTTTTCATGTTTACTCTAGGGAGGGGGATGCCATATAAGAAAATGGTGGGATGATGCTGTGATGGAAGAGTTCCAAGAAATAAAGATGGAGAAAGAGAGTCTGGAGGATAAGGTTAGGTACATAAACACAGATTCTGAAGGCGCACTTGTTGATCCCCAAATGATGTGGAACAATGTTCTCCACAGCCGAGATGAGGTATACCGCCTCCATCAATTGTCCGAAGCTGCTGAGGCGAAGGTTGAGGAGCTAAAGGTACATGTGGAGGAGCTGATGAGCCGTGATATGAGCTTAGAGGTTGAAAGAAGTGGTATGGCAGTGAAGGAGATGAAGATGTTGACCGCCATAGCTGTATCTTTGGCTCTTGTAGCCTTCTTGATTCTCCTCTGGAAGTAGTAGAGTTTTCTTTTGTAATGTGTCTTGTAGGTAATCTCTTAGGGTATTAAACCTTTTTAATGTTCTCTTTCGGTCAAGACTTTTAGTGTTGTAATGCTTAATCTATGGTTGGTTGTGGCCCAAAAAATGTTTTTATATATTTGAATTAATGTTGCTTATGTATCAATTATTAGAAAATCAATCGTTTGAAATTTTGATATACATTGAACAAAAACGAAGTGGTAGTTTTTTGATATACATTTTAGTCGTTCCAATAAAAAAGCTAATAAAAACCCAGATCACGAAGAAAAAAAAATTACTTCTCTCGAAAAAATAACAAAAATAAGCTATTTCTCTCGAAAAATCCCTAACATAAACCATCTGCAATCAAATAAGTTTGATACAAGTTCAAAACAAAACCAGCTTAACACAAGCAAATAAGTTTAATACAAGTTCAAAACACATTAATGTTTCACCAAAACATTACCTAGTTCAAAATAGCAGTACAAAAGTCATTGTTACCATGATTGACTACTACAAAAGACATTGTGAGAATCTGAACTACAATCTATGGTTGGGATAAACTGAAACGAGACCGCGTTTGAGGACGAGATGCTCCACCACCACCACGAGATGCTTCACCACCACCACCAGATTTAGACAGATTGATAACCTAAAACCCAGAAATAAATCATGCAGATATTGAACATATTGCAACGACTTACCTCTAATTCGATGATGTTAACCTTAAATTGAGCCAGATGGGAGGAGAAATCACGAGAGGAGAGAAGAAATCGTCCTGCAGAAGACGACGATTGAGACAGATGAGAGGAGAGAAGAAATAACGATTAAGAGGAAATGAGAGGAGACGAGAGGAGAGGATGAGAGGAGAAGAGAGAAGAAATTTCGAACCTCACTAGACGATTGTTAGCAGAGGAGAGCAGAGGAGAATAGAGGAGACGAGGAACCCTAATTTCAACTTAGCCCCAATTCGATTTTGAGATTTTGTGAAGATAAGAAATCGCGATAGAGAGGAATTAAAACACCGTCGTTTTGTGTTATAAAAACGACAACATAATTCGAAACTTCGTGTAGTTTTTAAGAGCACAAAACTACGTCGTTTTAAGCCAACCGTTAGTCTTTTAACAGCTGAAGACGGTGCCTCATCGACAATACACGTGGTGGCTATATTGCGGGTGACTTTGCAGGTGAGTAGGTTGACTTGCACAGTTTTGAGGTGAGGGTCGAGCTTGCAAATTTTAATAAGTTCGATGGTTTTTTTGCAGAAAGCCCTTAATATAATATTGTTTTATACTTATTATGTTTAGTAATTCCTCGATCTGGTTCTTAGTAGTCAAATAACATTATATTTGTATTCAATCGTTGTATGGAAGAAGACACTATATCGATATGTTTATGAAAGCTTTGTTTGATTTGCAGAGGCGAAAGTAGTTCAAATATGATTTTAGATTTTAGCCAAATAATCCTTATTTGGAATCTATTCCAATACGTGAGGATAAAGCCTATATATGAATTCAGATAACAGCAATGATTTCAAAAGATTTTATCTATGATGTGTTTCAATTTTATCGAGTTTGAAATGAGAAATATGAACTATTTGATTTTATTGTTCCAGAGAGATGCACAGACAATCACACCATCAATGTTGAGTTTCAATCAATTGAGCGCTTGAGAATTCGGATCAAGTAAGCACTGTTTATCTTCTTCTTCTTTCCATAAGTTTGTTCATTGTTCTTTTAGTTCATCGAATGTATCATACTTACTCTATTTTGTATTTTGATAAAACACAGAAAATCTCCAAATTTGTTGCTTCTGGAATCAATTTGATGAAGCATCCACTTTATTCTTGTCACCTTCAATCTCTTCCTTTTCAATTTGACCTTTGATTGAAGAAACACACGGTTTCTTGGAAGTTACGACTGCTCTGATGTATGTGAGTTATGAAGAATGTTTGAATGATTTGTGAGTTACGAAGATACAAGTCGTACCCATATTTATACTAATAAGAAAGTCGGCTAAGGTTGCGAGGTAATATTCGTTTTTTATTCGGTTGGAAGATTGAGGATATTTTAGTTTACGTTATCTACTAATATATTAAGTAATTAAAGTTTGAAAATTTATAATTTAAATCCTAGATTCGTGTATTCTGTTTTGTTTTGTAGCGCAATCCGGGTGAATAAATTCTATAAATCCTTACTATTGGGCCTTCCTTACTGTTGGGGCTTAAAAAGCAAACTGGCCAACATTGGAATTTTATAATTTCTAGAAGACCCGACGCGAAAATCCAAGATCATCTAGCCTTGCCGTCTTTGATGATCTTGAAAAAAAAGAAGAAGACATGTTTAAAATATTATAAGAAGAAGACATTTTTAAACTGAAGATACTGATTTTGATTCCAATATTTTTGATCATCTGATGGTGGTAGCGATGGTGGTAACGATGGTGGTAACGGTGATCATCTGATCAAAAATATTGGGATATTAAAAGATTAGACTTGTTAAGATTTTGGAATCTTGACAACATTGGAATCTTAACAACATTAGAATCTTGACAACATTGGAATCTTAACAAGTCTAATCATTTAAATGCACTGTGTCCTGTGTCCCCATCGATTTATTGCTCTAACCGGTTTCTAACAATGCTTTTCCTTTTCCATGCCTTTTTCTTTAACCAGATCAAACCCAATCCTCCTTATTCTCCTCTGTTTGGCTCTGCTCTTTTGATAGATTAAAAGTTGTAAGTTTTACTTGGAGAGATTTATTCGGCACATTGATATTTATTGTAAGTTTAATTTTCGTATTTATGTTGGATTTCTTTGGTTCAATGTCGAGGCTTGATGTTTTCCTTGATTTCTTCTTCTCCATCAAAATTCTAATATGAACTTTCCTGGTCAATTCAAATGATACTATATATTAACCTTTTTTAATCATTGACGTAAGCGATTTTACAAATGCTGAGAATAGGTGATTATAGAATTTATGCCATAAAATATACATACATAACTCTTCTTTTAATCTTTCTCCCATAACATCAACACCAACAAATCTCTGTGTTGAATGGTTTCGTTTATAGCCATCACAAGTCATTCTCGGCAAATGTAACATCCAAAGTGGTAACAAGATGTAGAATTGGATCTTCATGATTAAAAAGCCAGTAAAGTGAGGTCAAAATATCAAAATATCTACATCTAAACTGTGGTTCTGTGTTTCTTCATTGCAAATCAATCTGTTTCACTTAAGACTTCTTCTAAGGCAAATTCACTCAAGACCATTACGAGAATGAGCCAAAAATGTGATTTGGAGAAATGATTATAACTTTATAAGACAAAGCCCGGCCCAACTAATTTCAAGTATTGGATCCGAGTTTGTCCAGAAGCTTGCTTCTTGAAAGAGAGAAACGTCGAAAACAAGACAAGACAAGAATTAATCAAACTTCAAAAGCATTAAACATAATAAACTAAACTTCAAGAATTCTCCTTCAACTAATCATCTTCCTGTTTCTGCTCGCTCCTCTCTTCTCTTCTTTCTTAATCAAAGGTGAGATTTCTTGCGTTGACCCATTTCACCTATCTGGAATTTCATCATCTAGCTTTATACTTCGCGTCTTCGATGGTACATGTTGGTTGGATGATATCCGTATATTTGATTTGATTTCTTGTTTACTCAATATTTTTTCAGTACATGGCTGATCCTAACATCGTTGTCAACGGTGACTTTTCTGCTGGGATTGAACCTTGGTCCCCGAACGGATGCAACGCATCTTTAGTAACCTCTGAATCCTCAAGCGATGTCTATGTTGTTGTAACTAACAGGAAATATTCTTGGCAAGGCCTTGAACAAGACATCACAACCCGTATATCTCCTGGAATTACATATACTGTATCAGCTTGTGTTAGTGTCTCTGGCTCTTTCCATGATTCAGCTAAGGTTCTTGTCACCGCGAGGCTCGAGTACAAAGACTCGCCTAACAAGTATTTGTCTATCGGAAAGTACGTTTTGATAGTTATTATCTTTCGAATTTGATTGAACTTTTATACATATTGCTAATGAATTGGAACTTGCTTGCAGAAAATATGCCTCAAAAGATAAGTGGGTTGATCTAAATGGAACGTTTTCGATATCGAATATGCCCGATCGTGTTGTTCTCTATTTGGAAGGTCCAGCTTCAGGGACAGATCTTCTTATACGTTCAGTTACCGTTATAGATTCCACTTCTAGTGACTTGCAGGTAAATCTCATACCAGCCTTTGTCATATGTTACTTGACCATTTTGGGATTATTATAGTTTCACTTCCCTTGTATGCAGAGAGGCCGAGCATCATGCTCAGCTCCTGAAGCTGATTATCACATCTCCCTGAATTCGAGCTTTTCCGATGACCTCAATCATTGGTATGGAAGTGGATGCAAACTTATGTTACATGACTCTCTAGCTGATGAGAAGATACCACCGCATTCTGGAACGCGTTTTGCTTCTGCAACAAAGCGCACACATGAGTGGAGTGGAATCACGCAGGATATTACAAAAAGAGTCCAGCCAAAACTCGTTTATGAAGCATCTTCTTTTGTTCGACTATCGCGTAACAATCACACCGTGGAGGCCACTTTGTGTGTTAAATACCTTGACAAACGTAAAGACTCCTACATGAGCATTTCCAGGTTAGGCTCTCCATATAACAACCTTTTTTTCCTTACCAAATGTGAATCTTTCCCCAAATGTATTGCCTGATACAAGAGTTTGTTGCCATTTTAAAGTGTTCAGGCGCAACACGACGATTGGGTACAGTTAAAAGGAAAGTTCCTCTTGAATGAAACTCCAACTATAGATAAAGTTGTTGTTTACATTGAAGGACCACCACCAGAGATTGATGTTTTCGTCCACCATTTTGTTATAAAGCTTGCAGAGAAAAACACTCCTTCAGGACGACCAGATATTGAGGTTAGACATATGAAGTTTCTTGCTTTTTAACATTAACCATCTCCTTGGGTTTAAAGAATCAGAAGTTGTTTTCTTTTTTTTACAGAAAGATATTGCTTTTGGGATGAACATAGTTTCGAATAGCGACCTAAGTGATGGAACAAAATATTGGTTCCCTTATCATGAAAGCTGCCATTTAAGTGTTGGACAAGGCTCTCCTACGATATTACCTCCGATGGCGAGAGAGTACTCACTTAGAACAACACTACCTGGAAGATATGTGCTTGCAACAAACCGAACTAAAAAATGGGCGGGTCCTGCTCAGACGTTAACTGATAAAGTGAAGCTGTTTGTAACATACCAGGTCTCAGCTTGGGTTAAGATTGACTCAGGTGGAGATACCAATCCACACGACGTGAATGTCACATTCAATGTTGATGGTGAATGGGTTAATGGAGGAAAAGTTGAGGTCACTGATGGCGACTGGTATGAAGTTGTGGGTTCGTTTAGAATCGAGAAGCAAGCAAAAGAAATTATTCTTTATGTCCAAGGCCCGTGTGCTGGTGTTAATCTTATGGTTGCAGGTCTTCAGATTTTCGCTGTTGATCGTAAAGCACGGTTGAAGTATCTTAGAGGACAAGCTGATAAGGTAAACCTACGAATCATTTTAATCATTACAACTTCTAAAATGAAACTTCACTTTGCATCAATGTTGTTTCTCTGTTATGCAGGTTCGTAAACGCGATGTTTGCCTTAAGTTCTCAGGTTTAGCTCCTAGTGAACTGTCTGGCGCAACGGTGAAGATCGAACAGATGCGTAACAGTTTCCCCCTCGGTTCATGCATTTACCGAAGCAATATACATAACAAAGACTTTGACGAGTTCTTTACTAACAATTTCAACTGGGCAGTGTTTAGTAACGAGCTGAAATGGTACTGGACTGAGCCAAAGAAAGGAACCTTCAATTACCAGGATGCGGACGAGATGCTCAGTTTCTGCAAGGAGCGCAACATAGAAACTCGAGGCCATTGCATATTCTGGGAGGTTGAGTCCCATATTCAATCGTGGGTCCAACAGCTGAGCGATTCCGAGCTAAAAGCAGTTGTTCGTAAGCGTGTAACTGATCTTCTTACCCGTTACAAAGGGAAGTTCAGACACTACGATGTGAACAACGAAATGCTCCATGGATCGTTCTACCAAGACCGACTAGGCTATGATGCAAGAGCAAACATGTTCAAGATGGTACATGAGTTAGATCCGTTAGCGACTCTGTTTCTGAATGAATACCACATAGAAGACGGGTATGACTCGAAGTCATCGCCTGAGAAGTACATAAAACTTGTCCAAGAGTTGCGGGAAAAGGGTGCGCCCGTGGGAGGAATCGCGGTTCAAGGACATATAGCCAGTCCCGTTGGACACATCGTCCGTTCTGCACTTGACAAGTTAAGCACACTCAAGTTACCGATCTGGTTCACTGAAATTGATGTGTCCTCGATTAACGAACATATAAGAGGAGATGATCTTGAGGTGATGCTATGGGAAGCGTTTGCTCATCCAGCGGTTGAAGGAGTATTGCTTTGGGGATTCTTGGAGCTGTTTATGAGCAGAGAACATTCGCATTTGGTGAATGCGGATGGTGAAGTTAACGAAGCTGGGAAGAGGTTTCTTGAGATCAAACGCGAGTGGTTGACTTTTGTGGATGAAGTGATTGATGATGAAGGAGGATTGAAGTTTAGAGGTTATCATGGGAGTTACAAAGTGGAAGTTGTTACTTCAGAGAACAAGTATGAGAAGAGCTTTGTTGTTGACAAAGCCAATTCTACAATTGATATCATTGTAGATCTTTAAATTTTCATAATACTGATAAGTGAAGACCAACATTATACATGTTTATTGTCGTGTGGATACAAGCCCTAGTCTTTGTTTTCTTGTGCAGATAGTTTTATTGAAATGATTTTTCTTTTGTATTTTTGTTATTGCGGCAAAATAATAGAATATATCTTCGTAACCCTAAGTCCAGCTCTTTCTTGAAGTTCACGGAAAATCTAGACTTAAAGTTTTAGCTGATCTATCATGTTCATGACCATGATGATTCTCTTTCCGAGTCTAGGATCAATGCTGCGATTAATTGTAGGATTCGCCTCGAACAGGGTTGCCTTAGCTGTTACGGCAACATCGAGCTAAACCCTGCTGCTGGAATTCTCAACTATGGCCAGGCAAGCTTCAAATTTCATCCAAAATCACACAAAATATGAGATGATATAAAACGATTTTGCCGTGGATTTTGCAGGGACTAATCGTGGGAAAAAAAAGCGTACAGAGGAAAAGATGGTAGGGTTCTTCTCTTCTGTACAGAGCTAAACCCGATGCGTATGAAGCAAGGAGCTGAGAAAATGTTTATGCATTCTTCTTCTGTTCAACAGTTTATGGAAGGTGTTAAGCTTGGGTGTGGTTGCAGCATCAGAGTACACGTTTATTGTGTTTCGTTCTCCTGTTCAAAACTATTTGAAGGTCTTAGCTGCTTCTTCTTCTTTTTTACTACACATATTGATCTTGAATTTGATTTCTTGTATAGGAAGGTACTGTGTCGTTAAACCTATATTGGAGGAACTGGTGGCGTAAAGGCAATTTCCAATTACGGTCCAGTAAGTTAGTTAAAACACTATTTTCGGATACATATGGTTTCAAGTAGTAAAAGTGAGTGTTGTTTTGGTGGTAAACTGTAAAAGGTGCTGGAAGCGATGAGAAGAGCAAAAGCAAGAGGGTTTTCAGATGTTTTGTATCTTGGTGTAGAAACCGAGAAGAACATAGAAGAAGTCTCTGATTCTAATATATTCCTTGTGAAGGTTAAACATACTCTATTTAAGACAAAAGTTGACTGCTATTTTTTTTTTCTTTTTTTATGATGGTGTTGTATACTAATTGAAGTTTCTTGAGTATTTCAGGGAGATACAATAGTGACTCCAGCTACTGATGGAACGATTCTCGGAGGGATCACGCGTAAGAGCGTCATTGAAATCGCCTTTGATATTGGTTACAGGCAGAGGCGTGCCTCATGTACAAAAAGTAAGACATTTGGGTTCGAAATTTTTATTTTTTATTTATTTAATATATTAGTAAAATATGTATTTTAATATTATTTTAGTTTAAAATTATATTTCACATATTAAAAAATAGTGTTAAATATTTATAATATTTTACAAAATTATTTTAAATTTTATTATTTTATAGATTAAAATAATGTTAACTAAGAAAATAGATTATAAAAAACATAAATTCATATTTTTCTAGTTTAAGAAAATAATATAAAATTATTTTCATAGATTGTAAAATAGTGTTAATTATCTCTAATTTAGTATAAAACAACATGTAAATGTTTTAATATTAAAAATATATAAAACAAATTTTTTGTTCTTTAGGTCTCTAAAACTCTAGGCACGGCTCTGGTAACAGGGTTAGTAGTCATTCCACATACAATAAAACCTCTATAAATTAATAATGTTGGGATCATAGAATTTTATTAATTTATAGAAGTTATTAATTTATCGATAAATTAATAATTATTAATTTATAGAGAGTTTTTCTGAATTTCCAAAAATGTTATATAAAAAGTAGAAAAATGAAGATAATACTTCAATGTGTTTTAATGCATTTACACATTCGGAAATAATCATTACATATATATATGCAATTTGAAAAGATAATATCATATATTTTTGATATTCTAAGAAAAATATAGATAAACTCCAACAAAATTATAAATTTACGAATAAATAAAAATATTAGAATCATATTTCACTAAAATATCTTATATATATACAATAAATTTATATGATTATTAATTTATGTTATTAATGGGATCGTATATTTACATAGAGATTTCAAAATTTTTATTATCTTATTATCTTATCAAAATATGTCAATTATCACACCAGCCCAACTCGGGACCAGACTAATTTATTAATTTAGGAAAGTTATTAATTTATCGAGTATTAATTTATAGAGGTTTTACTGTATATGTTGCTTTAACATTGTTTCCATTCTTTAGTCAAAACAGAGCAAATACTCTGTTTCCTTTCTTGAGGGAAAACAGAGCACATACAGTTTCAATTTGCTTTATTTAGGTTTACATTTTAAACTTCAAATTTGATTTCTAAAGATACAATTACACGAACCATATATAAATATCTATCTAAATACTCCATGTAAGTTTTGAGAAGTGTGTAATGGACAGGTAGAAGAACGAAGTTGCTTCTGTTGGAAGCATCACGTTTCAGAACACAAGGTCTCTTCTTCTTTCCCCACATATTTGTATTTGCATTATTGGATAGACTTAGATTTATACACATATCTGTTGATAAATAATCTGCAGGACTGAGTACAAAGTGGGAGATGGGTTTATTATTAGACAGCAAATTCGATATATTCTTGTCTGAATACAAACTGGTTCTATCCAAGACACTAAGGATCGGGTTTTGCAGATTGCCTAAGTTCTTTAATATAAGAAAACATTGTTATGTTGCACTCTTTGATCGATCAAAAATAGATTTAGCAACTTTATTCTAGTTGCAAGTTAAACTAATGACATTTTCACAAATGTTTGTCTCAATTTTTGAGATTTATTTATTGCAGTTGCAGATAAATCTTAGATCATGTGCAGTGGGTAGAGACTCTCACAGTTTCTCAAATATAGTATTTTAATACATATAATTTAATTTAATTATTTATTTAAAATTTTAAATAATAAAAAACAGACAAAACTAATCATATGTTGACATGTGTGAAAGTAGTCTCTCATGGGATTCTCATTTGAAAATCAGTTCTCATTTTTCTCTCATTCTTTTATTATTTTTCTTTTTTATATTTGTGAGAACTTCTCTAAGAACCTCCCACTGTTCCTGCTCTTAGTTCAGCTCTGCTTTTGTGATAATATCGACAGATCGTATTAGTATTTTAGTAGTACTATATTATTACCTCGAGATTTCAATATTAAATTGTTATAAATTATTTATAAATACTAATAAGAATAAAAATATAATCATTTTAAATGGTAACTAACTATATAAATATTTTACTATGAATGTAAATTTATTTCATAAATGATAATGTTATCATCAATATTATATAATTTTAACTTTAAATATTAATATATAATTTTTAAAGGAAATTCATATAAATATATTAACATCGGCTAGTAAACTTGTCACTATTATTTCTTCTTCTTTCTAGTAAAAGTTGGTACAGTCTTTCATTTACTATTTCAAATTGAACATTTAACGATTTTTTATTCTAAATAAAATTCTATTATTTTTTCTTTAAAACTTATCCTTTTTCAATTATTATTATTTTTTAATTGATAAGATTAGATTTTTTTCTTATTTTCTAGTCATCTTAAATCCTTTCAAAGTTATATTACTTCTTTTTTTTCCAACATATTAAAAATAATTTCTATTTCCGATAAACATCTGTATAATTTTTCTTAAAATATTTTATTTTAGAGTGTGATTGTTATCTTAATATAAATAACTTTCTCTATCTTAAATATTTAAAAATATTATAATTTTCAGTATTAATAGACACATAATCTTGATTTATTTTTTAGAAATAACTTATATGAGTGTGATACTTAAAACTAAAAAAAAGCCTTTAATTTCTTTTTTAAAACTTAATCAGTCTTACATTTCATAGAAGTGTTTTTCTTCTTATATTTAGTAACATATGTTATTGAAAATTTACCGTCAGAATTACTTTTTAAACTTTTTTTTCTATTTCAAAAAAAATTTTATTTGTTATATTTTCTCAAAAAAATTTATTGAATGTGAAATTTATTTATTCAAAAGTTGAAATGAGATTTACAGATGATCGAGCAAAACTAAAAACGAAGAAAGACAATTTAGGAAAAAGATAGCAAATGAGAGTGAAACTTCAAGATGGAAGCACATCATATTTTGAAATTTCAAACCAGACGGTAAAAAATAGAAATCAGTTTGGACTTTTGATTCTTCATGAGAAATTGTTTTTATTAAAGATTTTTTTCTCTTATATATATCCATGATAAACTTTTTTATTTCTAGTCATTGAAACTTTATATATATATATATATATTCTATTATTTAATACTTTTTGATAAAATAATATAAAATATTATAAATACTTAAAATTTCAAGTACTGATATACACAAAATATATAATATATTATAAAAGTATGGTTACATGAATATGTGAACTAATCATTATTTTAAACATGTTACTTTAAAATTCATATATATCACAAATAAAAATTTTGTATTCTTAATAAATCTATCTTTTTAATTCTTAGAAAATTATCATTGTTTCCTTTAATTTGTCTTTTAGTTTATTAGTTGATATAATAATGATTAGTGTGCATCAATTTTCTATACAATTTAATTCTTTTTAAAGATTGTGTATCAATTAATTGTGTCATTAAATTTAGTTTGATGATGAAAATACCCTAAATAGAGAGAAAAGTTTCTCGTTATATATAAGATTAACAAGTTGTAGGGTTCATATATTTTTGATTTTGATCTTTTATTTTCTTATGGGGCTTAGTTGTGATTCCTTTATATAAAATTTTAACCTTTGAAGAATATATACGAAAAGAACCATGAAGAACAACACATTTTATAAATCATAGTGAATCTTAAATAAAAATATAAAATTATTGATTAAACAGAAAATAAAATATGCAAACTGCATTATCGTTGATCACAAAGGATATATACAATTGTGAATGATACCCTTTTGTGTTCAAGCTACTTCAGATATTATGCTACTCAATTCAGATATAATTTTACTATCTACATTTGCCAAATTCCATGATTGAAGCACATTTATCTCTTGTCTTCACCAACCCATAAGTCTCCTCTTAAGCTCCATCCTACAAACCAAACCATAGTTAATGCCGGCAACATTTTCTGGTACAAGAAAACCGATACTATTTATATGACAACGGATTAAACCGGAGATACAAACCGCTACTGACTGACCCGAAATGTTAAACCAGGAATTATATATATATAGCAATGACTGAACTAGAGTGAGTTTACCTCATAAGTTGGCGGTCTAGAGCACCGGTGGACATCATACCACGGTTCTCATATGCCCGTCGGATAAGGTATGGAACCGCAGTTCCCACTGGTCCGTATGGCATGTACTTGCTAACGTTGAAACCAGCCTTTTTCAATCCAAAAGATAACGCATCTGACATCCCGTAAAGTTGTGCAAATTCAATCTTCCCGTTTTCTTTATCGATCCCGAGCTCACTTGCTTTCCTTGCCCCTAATTTACCTATCACGAATCACAAATAAGAAAAACCATATAAGTTTAACAAAGTCTATGAACAATTTCATCCTAAAATCTCTAGGGTTGATAAAAAAAAGCCGAAACGAATAGAAAGAACCAAACCGAACCAAACTTGGTTTAAATGTAGTAGAAATACAATATTAGTTCATTTATAACTTTGAGCAAATATAAGCCGAACCGAAACTTTTTAAACCGTACCGAACCTTAACAAAACCCGCTTCTACTTAGAACATTTTTCCCAAATATCCAAAAAAATTCAAACCAAACACACAAAAAAATATATGTTCATCATTACTCTTATTTTCAGTTTTCAATTTTTTCGAATGTAGGATTCTTAATTAATTAGCTTGGGTTAGTGATTTAGCAGAATCGGTATTATGCGTCGCTAGAATGACGCCAATGCCTGATCCATTCGAGGCTTTCTCCATAAGGAAAGTCATACACTCATTATAGCAATCGTGTGTATGTTGAATAGTGTCATGGACCGGTGACTTGTAACCCAAGGAATCTGCTAACCTAGCTTCACTAGACATATAAGCACCTCTAACCAATTTAAACCCAATAGGAACATTCATTTTCTCGGATTCTCGTAATGCCAAGTGTAATCTTTCTCCTGCATCTTTCAAATAGGCTTGAATCGTGTTGTAAACAAGTCGATCTTTGTCGGAATTGAACATAATCGCTGACCAATACGCCATGTAATCGATCGCTGGTTGGAGAATTGTGTCTTCGGCATCGATTAGTAATGGTACGCTCGATTCTTGACATCTAAGACAGATGGATTTGATGCGTTCGTGGACTTTTTCAAGCTCTTGTTCTTCCTCTACGGTTAGTGGTTCCGGTTCGGAGGTTGTGTGGTAGAGAGGACTTAAACCGGAGAAAACCGGAAATGAATTGAGTTTCCATGGAAGTTTGAAATTTGGGTTCTTGTATTGCCACCGGAGCAAATCGCTCACTCGTTTCAGGAGATTCATTGGACAAATCGCTGTAATCTTCACCACCACTGAGCTCAACTATTCAGACAAAGAACCAATAAATTTCAATTAAATTATTGAACCGGTATAAACCGGGATTGTTGTAAACGGAAGAATATTCCTTGAGTTTGACAATTTGGATTTTCCATAGCTGTCCTCGTTGCGTGATTAACGTGCTAACTTCAAGTCCGACGAGAAACTGACGGGGCTCTGATTATTACATTCATAATTTTTAAAAATATATTTTTAATTCAGACAAGTTGGTGCTCTTTTTTGCTTTTAGGTTTTTTGTTTATACTTTTTAAGGTTTTTAAAATGCGTTGGTCCCCTTTGTCTTGGTTTTGATTGGTTCCATATTACTCCACGTTTTTATATATTTCCATATAATATGTATACAGTGACCTGTTTATAGATCCAACTTGCACAAATTGATTATATCATACATGTCACTAGCTAATAGGTTTGATATGTATATAAAATGGTTAATTAATTATTATTCTTCTCAACCAAAAAATTAACGATCGGGTAGCAAAGCAATTCGAGTAAGAAAAACGTAAAACTGATGAAAATATGTGAGAATATTGTTTTAGAAAAACAGAGAAATGAATAGATATCGAAGAACTTTTTGAGACTGTAAAAATTAAAAAGAAAATAGAATCGAGATTTGAGAGTCTTACGTGAGACGTAGGTAGGGTTTCAGCAGCTTCGACGGTTTCAATGAACTTTTGGATGTTGTTATCACACGCGCCACCGTATTCGGCGTGTTCAACGCCGTACATCAACATACCTTTAAGTCCCGTCGACTCGTACATGCTCTTCACGCGCCTTGCGGCAGCAGCGGCGTCTTCTCCGGCGCAGAAATGGTCGTAAAACGTTCTTTTCACGAGACGAAGGACTAGATCGCGTGTAAAGGTCGCGTCCATGAGTTTTGAGCTCATGAGCCACGAGCCAAGATCGACCATAGGGCCTATGGACGTGGCATGAAGAACAGAGGTTGAGCAAAGGAGGTTGGAGATTGAGACAGAAGCAAATAGTCGAGCTTCATCGGAGAGATCTAGGTCAACGTCTGGTTTTAGTTGGTCAAAGGAAAGAATCTCCGGGATTGTGGTGGTCGGAGGACCGATGGGGCTCACGGTGGAGAAACGGTGGATGAGACTTGGTCGGAGGAAACGGTTTGCCATTTTTGAAACTATAAGAGAGTTTTGATTTCTTTCTTCTTTTTAATTTGGGTTTTTCGGATCTCTCCTTTTTACTTCACAAGCGTTTTTGTGTGTTGTGATTTGTATGTATGTATGTTATTGCAACATGTATTTATATACACACACAAGGCTTTACGTGTGCATATATGTGGTAATAGATTTTTTTTTTAATGTGTGTACATAGATGTCAATATATGTTATTATATGTGGTGTAATAGTGGAAGTTAATCTAAGCGAAAAAAATCGATTAGATTATAGGTATCTTAGGAATACTCTTCTCCATGCTATAAAAACTGGTTAATGTTATGAATACTTTTCTTCGCACTGGAAAGCTCATTTATAAAGGAGAAACTTCTTTAACTAAAATTAATATCAATATTCAATAACAACTTTCTAATACAAAAAAAATATTTATAATAAATCCAAAAATCCTAAAAAACTCTTAAATAATAAAAAATAATTATCTAAATATTAAAATAAATAATAAAATATATTTAGAAGATATTTGGAAATTATTCAATAAATAATAAATAAATAAAAATAATAATAAATATCTGGCTGCATCAATTTATCTGATTAGGATAATATAGAAGATTTTTGTTTCTTAAATTGGGATGGAATCGGAGTGGTACTAAGCAAAAACTAGGAGAGAATCTTTTCAAAAAGTGAGAATTGTCTATATTTTGGTTTGACTAGAGTTATTGAATTTGCCAAAAAAAAAATGATGGCTAAGTCATTTAAGCTTTTACGTTTACTTGCTCTCATTAATATGGATTTATTGTATATATTCTAATGGATTCATATTGCAATTTGCATAGCAAAAAACCACGTGGTTTTTTTGCTGTTGACGTCAAAACAACATGGTTTTCTAATTTTAATTGCAATTTTATTGAGCATATTCCGCATTCATTATATCAAAGAAACCGTAATGAAGTTAATGAGATTAAATAAGATCCGGATTGATACATCCCAGAACTTACTAAATATGAGAAGTACATATATGCATGTCATTGCAGATAAGGATTTAACAATGAATTGGAGTAGTACTCTATTTTTTTCCTAATAAAACTCTAATTAATATAGTGAAGTGCAAGAGAAGAATTTAGCCGGAAATTTTGTGCCAGAGCATATTTGTTTTGGAAAAAAAAAACACTAATATATTTATATTAAGAAAATCGAGTCAGAGACAGCAAGGAATTGACCATATGATATGTCATTGCCTATTTGGCCAATGGATAGCTCATGACTTTTAAATTGATGTGACTATTTAATAGAAAAAACATAAAAATTAATTGTGAAGATTTGTCTTCGCGAGTCGGTGGATGCTGAATAGGATGCAACATTGGGACTTGAACTTCAGAATCTTTGACTTTACTAAAAATATTGGAATCTCGAGATATAAAATCATTGCATGAATTTAGCAAGATTCTCTCCCCTAAAAATGTAAATACTAATCTACGTTGCATGAAACTGCTAATGATGTTGCGTTCATCGGAATTGGGAGCTGAATTGGAAGTGCTCCAAATCACTAAAAATGGCCTCATAATTATGTTTACAAAAATGAAGCATTTTGAAGCGAAGAGAAAGCCCACAATTCAAAATTGAAAACTTCGATGGTATTGATTGGAAGCATCGATGGTACGTATCTTAGGAATATGTGCATGTTGGAAATTACTAATTTGATTAATTAGATGAGATTAAGTTAGGGAGATTTGAGTTTTGGGATATTTCTTTTAGTAAACGAGAGTTGAAAGCGATTATATTTGATAGAATTGATTGAAATGAGAATGATGATGACGGTCTCAACATGTGACTTTGAACGTTACTATTTTTTTTATCTTCAAATTAATTATAATATTTAAATGATGTATTGGATTTTATTGTTTAAAACATTATATATATATATATATATGTTTTTAACATGTATCCGCTTATTTTTGTTTACACTAAAAATAATAGCATTTTTTTGCTCATGTATTTTTTGGTTCTGAAAAACTGCCTACAAGATTCTAACATCTTTTCGTTTGCCCAACACAAATGAGCTAAAGTGACGCATTATAAATTTAGAATTAAGGATGTTAATATTGAATTTTGAATATGTTAGTTGCACATTTTTTTTTTTGAATATGTACGATTGTTCCAAAAAAATCTGATCAAAATATTATTATTTGATTTGAATCTTTATTTTTTTTAAAAAATTTCATTCTTGTTCTTGGTTTAATTACTTAAGTAGAGATAATTAATTAGAATCGATGAATTAACTGTGTTAAAAAAAAACCAAAATTTTTGTCTTAAAATTTTAAATGAGACACATATTACTCTGCTTAATCTTATAGTTTTACATTCCAAATTTCCAATTTTCTAATTTTTAAAAACCAAAATAAATATAAAAAATACAAAAAAAAAAAAAACTAATTAAGATATTTGTAGATGGACACGAAACCCACAGATTTTTTTGGGTTACCATGTTCGGGAATCAAGTTTTTGTTTTTTTTTTTAAAACATGCTCAAAATGGGATCGGATCGACCCGCGTTTTTAAGGCATCGCGACATCCTTAACCATAATGATTCACCAAATACCTATATCTTGTTGTATTCAAAGCACCTATATTTGATTTCCAAGTTTTCAATTTCTTGTGGAAACAAAAGAGATAAACTCGTGAATAATAGAGAAACTATGTGTAGTTCTTTATCTCCAAGAAAGTTTGAAGAAGTTGAGATAAAGTATTGGCAAGTTATTAAAGAACTTAAAATGCCGACATTTTCTGTGTTATGTTACTGGGCTTAACTATTATTCTTGTATGATTCGAGATCCCTAAAGCTTAGAATGAGGCAAAAAAATAAGGATACATACTTAGCTAGCTCTCATTAATTAATACTTTATCAAACTTCTTCCCTATAGATTTACTTAGTGCTAGGTTTGTATTGAAATTATCCCACAATTGATAATGTTCAAAGGTAACGCGTATACAAACAAGAAAACAAGTAGAGTTCTTATCCCACAAGGACAAATTGAGCATGTTATGAGCTGTTAGCTTTTGAAAAAGCGATAACTTCAATTGCATTTAATCAAGAAATCCAAATCTGACCAAGGCGATGACACTTATAATTTGTAGCATATACCAATCCAGCAAAACAGAGTGAAATGTAGACAGAAAGTTTGTTTATTGAATCCGAGTTTAACAAAAATGTCATCCGTTGGAAAAATATAATTCCAAATTTATTTCATAAATGCATATAGAAGCAGTTTGGATAATTCTTATCACTTAATTAAAACTAAAATAAAATTGTTATGTTTTTTTATTTATATCACCAGACTCATAAAACACATATAATATTTTAATTAATTAAAACCCCTAAATAAATATTTTTTAAAACTTAATACTAATACTAATAATAATAATAATAATAATAATAATAATAATAATAATAATAACAATAATAATAATAATAATAATAATAATAATAATAATAATAATAATAATAATAATAATAAACATATTACATAAGATAGAAATTTTCAGTCAAACTATCCCACCAAAATGTAATTTCATCATTTTTTTTAAAACCCCTTGCTATCACGATATCCTTCCATGTATCTACGAAATAGTAATCACCTCTGTTGACTTTTATTAGTGTTACATGGTAAATAGGTCCTCTCACATCTTTCACCATCACCTCAACACTGTTTTTCAAATTCTGGATTAATTCCCATTCCATTTCTGGAATTACAAAATGTTCAAACTCTCTTTTCGGTAGATGAAGCCGACCATGATTATCAAGGTCATAAGCTTTTAGTTTCTTCTTTATGATTTTTAAGTTATTTGTTTGTAAACTCAATTCCCAATTGAAAATTTCTGCCATTCTATAACTGAGTTGGTATTAGTGATTTGTTTTTTGGGAATATGTGAAAGATTATAGTGATTTTTAAAAAGAAAGCTCATCATCTATATATATAGTTCTCATAAACAATAGTCTTTCATTTTTTTCTTTTCCCTTTTTTCTTCTTGATACTTTTTCCTTTAAAAGAGTTTACACTTAATTTTCTTTAGATTTGTTTAATCATCCTAAAAGTCTTTTAAACATTTTTTTCAAAGTTTACAATATCTTTTTTCTTTTGTATATAAAAGTTTTGTTCTTGATATCATATGATATAGATTTTATATAACTTTAGATTTGTTATGTCATCCTAATAGTCTTTTAAACATTTGTCTTCAAAGTTTAGAATTTGTTCTTTTTCCTTTTCATCTAAAAATTTTGTTCTTGATATCATATGATATAGATTTGATATAAATTTAGAATTTTTAGTCATCCTAAAAATCTTTTAGAGATTTGTCTTCGAAGTTTACATTTTCTTTATTTTTTCTTTTTTTTCATATAAAAGCTTTGTTCTTGTTATCATATGACATAGATTTGATATAACTTTAGATTTGTTTAGTCACCCTAAAGCCTTTAAAAGATTTATCTTCAAAATTTACAACTTTTTTTTTCCTTTTTCCCCTAAAAGTTTTGGTTTGATATCATATGAAATAAAACTGATTGTGTTTCTTAATTTCGAGATTACAAAAATAATTACCAATAATCAAGTTAATATACTTGTCAAATTATATTACTTTTTTTAGAGATTTAGTTAGACAAATTTATACATTAATTATCGTATGTAGTATTGAATCTGGGTCACACATGTATTAGTTAACACTTAACATGTTAGAGGTTATTATTTAATTAATTAAAACTCAAATGATTACTTTAAAGTAAGGCCAATGACTAAGGGAACAAGTATTATGAAAAATTTACATTTAAGTTATAACAAATCTGAGTTTACCAAAAAAAAAAAAGTTATAACAAATCTGAAAGAAATATCCTACTCATGTTTTATTATTATTATTATTGTGGTTTGTCAATATATCACTTAATAAACATGTTAAAAAAGAAATGTGCCAAGATGCATAAGACTGACAGAGATTTCAGATGCTAAAATAGATTGTTACAAACAGGACGGAGCAGATAAGACATAAGAGTGAACGGCTTGACGTTATACTTAGGCTTTAAGTCTTTTGTGACTACGAAAAGAGACTTAATGTTTAGTATCAAACTAGCTTGCATCATGTCTTAGGAGATTCATAGTTATTACTTTTTTTCTTGGTTTTTGCACCTCTCTATTTAGGTTCTTGGTGACCTCCAAATTTTGCTAAATAACTTATCTTGCCATCTATTTTAGCATTTTCATTTCAAAATCCAAATATCAATCAAAGGAATATAGTAATTGTCACTGTAAGATCAATACACGACTTTAAATTAAACATGGAAAGCTACTGCGTTACCAATCAACCAAATCTCGTGTACATGTGGATTGACTTTGTTACAGCTTGCAATAAATCAGAACCTTTTTGTCATTACGAAGGTTCGGTTGAAAACTAAAACACACAATGTAACAACATTAGCTATCTAGGAGAAAAATATCCTCAGAGACCATATTAAAGTTGTTCAATCACCTCGATGATTGATTTTTTGAGCTTGGAACATCTCAGCAACCTGAAAATATGTAGCAAGAAAATTGAAAATTATAAACCAGCCTAGTTAAAACATATGTGTGTGGTTAGGATGAGACTTGACCTGCTCAGATGATGTTGCTTCCTCTAGCTTCTTGTCTTCCAAAACCAAGGAATAAGAAACTTGAGAAACATGCTAAAAGACGAAATGTGCACCAAGGTGAATACCGAGGTTAGAAATGCTCTGATATTCTTCTTTATCAACATCGTAGCAAGCTAGTAAAATTGAACCATAGAAACCTACAAAAGCAAATACCTTTGTTAACCAAATATGAAGGGTCAAAATGTAAAACATAAGATTTTGACGAAATTGTTTTCAACTTTGCGTTTGCCTTTTCTATGGTGTGCACCAATTGGTACAAGATCTAAAGAGTCCCCAATCCTGTATATATAAAATCTAGAGTCAGTAAAGGACTCGTCACTCGTATTCGATTAACAAAATTGTTTATATGAGTATTGCCTATCCGTATAGTCTTTCTTCAGTTTTAGCCAATTATTTGAATACTTTGAAGGCTCATAGGTTGCATCCGAGTTCAATGATTTAATGACTAAACCTTCACAGCTGCAAAATAAATTTATATATATGTACGAACAACTGGAACATCATAAAGATTACAAGGTAAAGTGAAGAAACAGAGAAGTCTCAGATATATAACCAATGCCAACAGAATCATCAAAAAACTTTTGTATTTCATCGATATCGCTGGATGTTAGAGCCTTTGTAAACTGGAAATACCCACAATCTTCCTCAAATGAACCGTATAGCTTCTGCTAGAAGTACGGTGCACAGAAATGATACACACAAAATGCTTCACTGATATCAAAAGTAAAAACAAAATCCTTTTATACGGCTCACCTCTCGGCGAATATTAAGATTCTCCTGGATAAGTTGTTGGCCATTTAGATATAACAAGTCAAAAGCAAAGATGCATAATGGCACCTTGATATCTCTGGCCTTCACATCTTTACGAGCTCGAGTGCTCAAATCCTTAAAAAAGAAAACAAGAAATATAAAAACCTAGAAAGCATCACATAGTTAAAGTAGCTATCTTCAATCCAAGTAAATTAACCATATCGAAATGAAAGAAAACAAAAAGAAGAAGAGAGTATTATAACATACTTCACATGAATATACAGAATTGAAGAAAACAACTTTGGTATTAGCTTATGAGTTACCTGGAACGAAAGAATTTTATTGTTCTTCCTCGTAATTTAGAATAAAAGATTTCACAGAGGGCTTCTTTAATCTGCATAGAGAAGATTACACTAACTTCAGTAAGATCGGTTCTTTCTAATGTTTTCAACAACTTACACATCAAAAGTCTACCTTGATAACGCAAGAATAACATCGGGAAACTTCTCAGTGTTTCTTTTACCATTTCTACTGTAAATCTTGAATGTACCATCTTCCATGTAATGTATCTGCAAGTAAATGATTGATGATAAGCAAAAAAACATAAAATAACTCTGGTTTATGAATAGCATTCATCATCCGATTTAATTACCTGTGCACGCTCTCCATCGTATTTGTATTCACATGTGAAAACTTTGTTCTGGAATTTATTCAGTAACTCTTCTACATCTTTGATTGGTTTTGAAAGCATTGATCCAATTGGAACACCAAGTGTAAAGTTACAATTTTTAGGAAGATTCCACATACCACCGGTTAGAAGAGCAGGAACAATAATGCCATAGTCAGGAAATAAAGTGAATACTTGTTTAACAATCTTTGCAGCCTACAATAACAGAGCTCACAAAACTCAGAAAGAATTGATTTTGATATGAAAATCCGAAAAGCGAAAGAAAGAAAAACCTCTTCTAAAGAAGACTTGGTATTTGGGGGTGGCTTTGAGTGGTCTTCAATATATACAGCTGCTTGTCCCAAGGTAGCTAAGACAATCGAACCCGAAAACCCTAATTGCAACTTTCCCTGCAACGCAAGTCAAACAGAGCGGAAATAAAGAACCCAAAAGGAATAAGCAACATTGCATTGTGACGATTGATCTGCGCGATTACCTGAAGTAAACGAGTTAAGTAAATAGCTTCACGGTCTGTTGCTGCCATAAGAAGTGCCCACATTCTATATATTCTTCTTCCTTTCAGCACTAGCTTTTCCACATTCCTGCGATAAATTAACAGGCAATAGTCTCACTACGGAGTCACACAATAGAAGGTTGATTGATCTGAATCATTCATAACAAAAAAATTCAAGCATTCAAACAATCATATGGCTTTTAAAATACCTTAGCAATTTGTCGAAATTTATCCAAAACCTTGACAACAGTTATAGGTTCAGGCTTTCACACCATAGTCTGAGAAAAACGTTTTCCTTTTGCTACAAGCATTTCTAGTACAAGCCACAAGTCTCCGAGTTCCTATAAATTGACAGAACTCAAAAACCCTTAGAGCAAACACATTCCACTAAAAACAACCTCATTGATCAACAACATACCTTATTTTGCTTCATAACCTCATCACAGTTTCCTCATAAGCTTTGGAGATTGAATTGATAATGGAATCATCACTAATTCCCAATACTAATCCTTCATGAGCAGGGGAAATCTCATTTGCTGCAAGATAAAAAGTAGCGACTAAATCTTCAGGAGTAGTGGCAATAACAGTTCTCAACATGTTACATAGTATATTAGCGATTGTCTTCGAAGTTTACATTTTCATTTTTTCTTTTTTCATATAAAAGCTTTGTTTTTGTTATCATATGACATAGATTTGATATAACTTTAGATTTGTTTAGTCACCCTAAAGCCTTTAAAAGATTTATCTTCAAAATTTACAACTTTGTTTTTTCCTTTTTCACATAAAAGTTTTGGTTGTGTTTCTTAATTTCTAGATTACAAAAAAAGTTACCAATAATCAAGTTAATATACTTATCAAATTATATTACTTTTTTTTTAGAGATTTAGTTAGGCAAATTTATACATTCCCAATACTAATCCTTCATGAGCAGGGGAAATCTCATTTGCCGCAAGATAAAAAGTAGCGACTAAATCTTCAGGAGTAGTGGCAATAACAGTTCTCAACATGTTACATAGTATATTAGCGATCAAAAGCTAATGAGAGAAACATAAATGGAACTTTCTTCCCATTCTTCCACCAAAACACTTTCTTCGGATCGAAATCAAAAGGTTTAACCTTTTGACTTAAAGGCCCTAACTTTGGGGATGATTCTGCAGTTTATGGCGTAACCAATCTATGTTTTGTGGAATCAGAAACAGAATTGTTCGCCAAGTTAGCGACTTTGGTTTGGCAGATTTTCGATTTCTTCCTCGAGCTAGATGAAGTAGAAGTCTGAGGCATCTTCTTTTTCTTGGCGGCTGTGCGAGCAGCAGACATGAGAGCATCGTTTACGGACAGGCGAGACGAAGACATTGAATCTGTGGTACGAAGGTAAGACGCAAGGAGGAAACTTGACGGTGAAGAAATTGAGTGAAACTAGGGTTTGAGTACAGATTCTGTAAGAGACAAAGAACTAAGCACAAAGACAACAAACTTAAAGAAAATATTGTGAGAGCAAAACCCAAAATTGTGAGGAGGAGACGCTGGAAATAAAGAGAAATTGCTAAGGTTTTTTTTTTGTTCTAACAAAATTAATTACGATTTATCAAAAAAAAACAAAGTTAATTACGAAAATTGTAGCTAACATGAGAGTTTTTTTTTTTAAAAGTTAACACAATATTTACGGATAAACTATGGATAGCAACAAAAAAGAAGAAGAAAAAAAGACAAACTATATGGAAAATACTAACACTTTGTTTTTGGAAAATTTTCAAATGCCATTTTGATAAAATATTTTATTTCATTTTATAAATATTTTAAGTCTTGTTTTCTATTTAATAGATATATTTATGTTTTAAATATGTAATTATTTTAAAATAAAATTAAATTTGAAAACGGCTAAATATATAAGTTTTAAAAATATTTGTCATAGTATATTTAAATATACTATTAATTACCGATTTTTTTTAACAAAAAAATATATTTACTAAATTTTAATTATTCATATGAAGAAATGTATAAACAATTTTAGTGGCAATGTGATGTAATTTTGATTAGATTTAAATCCATTTCTATAAATGTAGTTCTCTAATAATAGTATACTAGATTTGTATCTGTGCTACATCCGAGGAATAATGTTTATAAACAAATTGATATAATACTTGATCTTTTAAAATAATTTGTTGTAAAATTTATATGGTGTTAAAGGTATATTTTATTAATTTTCATAATCATGTTCAATCTCATTTTGGTTAAAGATCCATTAAATGTTATAGTTAATCCGTATTATTTGTATAAGACTCAAAACATAATTACGTAGTAGTGTTTATGTAATATAATTTTTGTATGGTCCGTGCTAGTCTAGAATTGTCTAGTAAATGTGACCGTGTACTTCTCCTCTCGTGGTATCTCTCATATTTCTAGTAAGTTTTTTACTCTCTATTTTTGAGTTTGGTGGGAAAGAAACACACAAAAAAAAAGACTTTTTTTATCCAGGCGTCTTTAGTCATGGACCTCATTTTAATCAAATATGAGTTTCTTATATACTTGCAAATGCCCATTTAATATACCGCATATATTGTGATCTATATCCACTCGAAACTTTATTTTGGGTTAAAATCTATATTACTGAAATGTAGTATGAGCTTTTCTATCTAAGATGACAAAAATAGTTCTTATATATACATATATATATTAAAATACTTTGTAGTCAAAAGTTTTTCATAATTCTTTGAAGGTAAATCAATTTACTAACTCGGTACAAAAATAGTATATATATTAATATGCAACAAAAACTTGTGGACTCAGATGTTTCTCTTATTCAATGCATGACTCTTATTAGATTTTTGTAGTTTATACAGATACTTTACTAAATCTGGAAACACAGTAAGTCAAAATATTGGTTAACAAATCTTAAGGTATTTAATTTAGGTGAATTTTGTAGTTTGATTTTCTAAAATAATAAATTATATTGACCATATAAAACTAAACTAATTAATGTTAAGATAAATGTTATAAAATTTATAAACTATTTGATGAGATGGCATATTGATCTTGTAAAAGCCTACCTAACTCGTATGTCTTTTACTCTTTTTTTTTTTTTAACTATAAAAGCCCATTCACTCACACAATCACTTGGCATCCAGAAGTAACCTAATCACCAAACATAAAGCAACATAAGTCTAGATTGATGAGAGATGATGCAGCAAGAGATGCTATGAGAATGTATGGGTTTGACGAGCTTTTCATTGATGAAACTATCAAAGCATTGTTAGAGGTATTTGCATTACCTTTTAAGTGTTCTTTATCATTATTATATGTATGGGTTCATCTTTGTGGCCAACCACCTACCAATCCATCATGAATATTGCTCAAATTATCTTCTTTGGCCAAACACATCAGATGATTATGAATATACATGAATATTTCGCAGTGGACAGATAAACTGAAACAAATCAAGGTTGTATTGTTGTACTTTTACCAGTATTCACACGCACACAGATTGAATCGAACGGGATGCTAGTGCCATAGAGATCCGATCTCAAAAAAAAGTAACAAACTGTTTGTCCTTGTTTATGTTATTGGTTTCAGCGACAAAACAATTTGTTATGTTTTCTGACCAGATCTCTACGGTAATAGCATTTTGTTCAATCCAGTTTGTGTGTGTGAATATCGATAGAGCACAATATTTGGAGTGTTACACAATCTCGATTTCTTTAGGTTCATATGTCAGCTGCAAAATATCTAGATATATTCATAATTATGTGATGTAGATTTAATTTATCATATGCATGAATCTTGAGACTAAAATTTGTAACTTAAATTTATAAATTTTGATAAACTGGTATAAATTTCTTCAGTAGTATCAGAGTCTACATGTATATATAGTTTCGAAACTAAATCTTTATTTAGTGTATATATTATGCAAAATAATCGTGTTTTGTTGGTTGATTCCGATAACTATAGTTGATGAATTACTTATTCGACATACATGAACCGTTTATAGTATGTGGTTACGCATGGTAATATAAGGTGTATGCATGTGAATATCGGTAAAAACACAACAATAATCAACATAAGTTCTAGTTACAAAGAAATGTGATGCCTTTTTATTCATATACTAGACAAATTTTCAAATATATTTTTAATATATATTTAGCATGCATTACCAGAATACACGTTCCTTTTAAATCCAAATACACATCCATTACATAGTAACCCGAAATATGCAGCGCAGAGAAATATCTTCATACTTTGTTAGTTAACATAAATTATTATTAGTATTTTAGATTATATTTATTTTATGTTTTTAGCATCTTGTTTATCTTATTTATTATTATTATATATAGTTTGTGTTATGTTAACTATAATTACTAATATATATAAAATATGATTTACTATTATAAATAGAACAATCATATTGTAGTTTATATTAACATGAATAAGATAAAAACTATAAAAAATTAAAAAAATTATGCACTATGTAAATTAAGATAATACAAATTATTTATGTTTTTGTCGGGTAAGGCTCGTGTTAATCAAATTATTTTTTGTTATCAACTTAGTGTAAGGGTATCTCTAACTATTTAGTTATCCAGACCCATGTATTGTATGTATCCTCAAACAAAGCAAAGTTATTTTTTTTTCTGAGAAACCGAAATTGTTGTTGTTCTTCTTCAATAACGAAAATCACAACAGATCAACAAAAATAATAGCATTTTTTGGTTCATGTATCTATTATTTATGAAAAACTGCCTACAAGATTCTTACATTTTTTCGTTTGCCCATCACAAATGAACTAAAGGGATGCATTATAAATTTAGAATTAAGGATGTTAATATTGATTTTTTATCCGCCTGGTATCCAAAATCCGGATAGAATATTAAGCTCATGGATCTGCTTGTTTGTGTTAAAAAAATATGGACTTCAAACAAGCGGGTTTTATTTACCTTGTGTTTTATTCGGATTTTCCTTATCGGATCATGAGTACCCATCATACTTTTTTGGAAACAAATTTGTGATTAAAAAATAATCTGGAAACTGAACCATGTTGAAATCTTTGGCTTTCTTTCTGTAATTTGTTATTAGGGATTGTGTTACTTAATCTACTTGTTAGATTGATGATGCATTAATATAGTAATCTAATTCATACGTATGTAAAGGAAAATATAAAGATGTGTTGTTGATGATGCATCAGATTTCGTATATAATATATAAGCGGTTGAAACATAGTTTGAATTTTGAATATGTTAGTTGCACAAAAAAAATCCAGAAAAATCTGATCAAAATATTATTATTTGATTTGAATCTTATTCTTGGTTTAATCACTTAAGTAGAGATAATTAATTAGAATCGATGAATTAACTGTGTTAAAAATTTAAATGAGACACATATTACATCTGCTTAATCTCATTTTACTTTATAAATTTCTAATTTTTTAATCCAAATTAAATAAAATGGTTAGATCATTTTCTGCGTGATGCAATGTATATATATGTGAAATTTTTCATCTTAAATAAGAATATTACACTACATTTTCATAATATAGATTCTAGCCCATAACAACTTGATCATTTCTGCTCAATACAACAACTTTTTCATTTGATTAATTTTAATAATAGGTTATTTCTCCGCAATTACAACAACTTTTTCTATAAATTAATTTACATACCGGTTATATTTATCCTATGTGATGCAATTATAAATATATACGATTTTTTATCATCTTAGATAAGAAAACCACACTACGTTTTAGTAATATAGATTTTAGTCCATAACAACTTGTTTTCTTAAGTCGTGAGGATATAGATCATACTAGGTATGGACAAAATATTTGTTACATTCGATTTGATTCGCTATCTGCTTCGATTTGATCCAAAAAAGTAAAATATTTGTGACATTACGAAGCAAAGCAAATATTAAAAATAAATATCCGTTAAAAACGAAGCAAACCACAAATACTATAATTTTAAGAGGCGAATATTCACTCTGCTTCTATATATATATATATATATAGATAATTACATATATAATTATATAATGGTTATATTTACATGTAAATTTTATGAATTTTTAGTCACTAAATTAGTTATTTAACATATTAAAATTAAAATATATATATTTGTATGAAATATTGTTATTTTTAGATTAAATTTTGATTTTTCTATATTTATTTTTACTTGTATTATTATTTTAAAATTTTTTTGAAGCGAATCAAATATTGGATAAATAATACAAATTTTAACGAATATTTGGTGACCTAATATCTGGTTAAATACGAAGCGAATACTAATAGAAAAACTGCTGATTCGAACGGAGCGAAGCGAATCACGAATACCATCAAATTTCTAAATATTTGCTTCACGCCCAGGCCTAGATCATACTATGTACCACTTACTAAATGGGCATTTGCAAATATTTAAGGCTCTTCTAGAGATGGATTTTGACACCATCTTCTGCTTCTTTCTTTTTCAACTGCCATATTTTCACCAACAAAAGTGCAATAGCCTCTGGTTAATTTCTTGTTTGTCTTGTCTCCAGCCCAATCTCCATTACAATATCCCACAATCTAAGTGTGGTCGTTCTTCTGCATCCAAATGTCCTTGCTAAGAGTTTCCTTTAGGTACTTGAGGTTTCTTTCCACCATATTCCAGTGGTAGACGGTGGGAGCTTGCATATGTTGGCTGACCTGGTTCACAACCAAACATAAATCAGGACGAGTAATTGTGAGATAAATGAGCTTACGCACAATTCTTTGGTATTTTCCAATGTTGTCATATGGTTCCCCCTCAGGTTCCTCTTCACGAGAGTCTTTGTATTTCTCTTCAAAAGCCGTCTTTGCTGGTTTAGCTCCAATATTTTCTGTTTCACTAAGAAGATCAAGTGTGTACTTTCTTTGAGATAGAAATACTCTTTCATCAGAAATGACATAATTCTACGCCAAGAAAGTACTTTAGTTCACCTAAGTCTTTGATATCAAAAGCAGATTTAAGAGAAGATTTTGTATTTTGAATACCTTCTTTGTCATTGCCCAAAATAATGATATCATCAACATAAAGAAGGACAACGACAATACATAATTCCCCTATTTTGTGAAAAGCGAATGATCAACTTCAAACCTTTTAGAGTCGATGCTCCTAGAGTCGCAACTCAGAGCTGCTGCGTTCAGGTTCAAAATTCAAGTGAGAATTCGATTGAAGTTTATTTGTTCTCAAACAATAAATAACTTCGAGGCTCGCAAGCTCTCGTCACAACGTTTAACCAATCTCCACTAATAACTAAAACAGAGACTTGTAAACACACACAAGCTCTAACACGTTTATGAAATCTCAATTTCAATCTGTTAGATGTTTATAGAACAATAACTGATTCAAAGAGTTAAGAATGTAGGAGCAAAAAATCTGCAACACTATGAAATTTATTGAAACAAAGAACATAAACGCTAAGGAAAAAATGAGTGGAGGCGAGATAAAAATCTTTTTTCTTAATTAACTCTTTGATTTTTATCTCACTACGGGTGATTCAAAGAGTTAAAGAAAGATATTTTTGTCTCGCCTCCACTCGTTTCTTTCCTTAACGTTTATCTTTAGTTTCAATCCATTCTGTAGTGTTGCAGATTTTTTGCTCCTACACTTGGAACAAATCCAATCCTTCTTCAAAGTAATATCTTATGTGATCTCCCCATACCTATAATTCGAGCCAGAATCATACCCCAATCACCAAAGCTTATACATTTCTTCCAACGTTAACCTCAAAACATTAAATCAAACCTTCTCACACAGTACTTCTTCGGACATCTCTTGTCAGGCTTCTTGGTCGCGCAACATCCAACAACGTCCATTTTCTTTGGTCAACACTGAAAACACAACTTTAATAATCACAACATTACCTTAATACCATAAAAGATGCCTATTTAAAGACGACCATAGATACATGGTGTTTAATTCTAAAAGATTGAGGGGTAAACTGTAGACTATAAAATGCCATTAAGCTACTCCTTAGTGGCTGTGTCGTGTTGGTTTGGAATAAATTCTCTCTTCCCGAAACTTCTTGAAGAAGAATTTTGAAGAGATGTATCAATGGTGATTCCGTCGTTTTCTAGGTATTTTGTCTTCTCACATCTTTAGTATATTTTTTACATTTGACTTTTTTGTTTAGTTTAACTGTTTAAGTATCAAGAGTTGTTTAATAATTTCTATAGAAAAAATGATTTTACAAACATTCTTCTAATGACTCTAGGTTTGGCTTTCGCGTTGACATCGATAACAAAGAGCTTCAAGCTTTCTGCATCTCTCTCGCAAAGAAAAATCTCATTTAAATTTTTTTTATTATTCAGTGAAAGTACAGATTTCTCAACAATCCGAATAATCAAGAAAATTCTCAATGAAAACTCGAAATCCAGAAATGGCATATTTAGGCTACACTGAGATGAATTCAAGTGAGATTTTGCTTAGCGAGAGAGCGCAAAAAGCTTGAAACTCTTTATCGTCAATGTCACGGAAACCAAACCTAAAAGTAATTAGAATAATGTTTGTAAAATCATATTTTCTAGAAAGGAATCATTATAGAAACTATGAAACAATTCTTGATACTTAAAACTAAATAGAAAAGACAAATGATGGAGTAAAAATTATATTAAACATATGAGAAGACAAAATACCTAGAAATCGTTGGAATCACAGGCCATTGATACGCTTCAAGTTTCTTTTTCGAGACTTTTGGGTAGAGAATTTATTCTAAACTGACATAACACAATCACTAGAGAGTAGCTTAATAACATTTAATAGTATGCAGTTTATTCCTCAATCTTATAGAGTATCATACATACTATGTCCTTTCTATTTTATAGTCAAAACTTTCTACTCAAAAGTTTATACATACGCATTCAATTAGTAACTTATATAGCGATGAAACAAGTTTTTTTTCAAATGCAATTATGCAAAAAAAAAAATCACAACATAATTATATCAAAAGTGTTCACTCGAATCCACAAATCAAATTTAGATCTCTATTTATAGGCAACGTTGAATACACACAATCAGTCAATATCCACAATATTTGATCCGCAAAGGACTTTCTAAAGCTGCAACTACCAGCCTAAAATACAATCGATTAAACCTACTCGAGTAAATATAATCAATCTTAAACCTAAGTTCAACTAGCAGGTCATATATAATATATTGAAGGAGACGATTGGTGGGTTGACTACAGCATGTAAGAAACAGTGGGTTTCTTGAGGAACACATGCAGATGCAAAGCATGAAAAACATCAAGTGCTGTTTTGTATTCTAAAATATTTTTGAGTATAATGTGTAGATAATCAAAAATCATAATACCAAATTAAGAGAAGAAAAGAACACGGAAGAGAGGTACCTCTTACCAACAAAAATGGTGTTTCTCTTGGTGACGCAGATGAGATACCAATTAGGGTTTCAACTGTCTGTGACCTGGAGCTCCTCAGAAATTGACGGCCGAGGGCTCGAGCAATATTCATGGTGGATGTAGGTTACAAAGATGAGAGGATATCATCTGTGTTTTTATAAGGAGGGATTTATAAGGAGGATATTCATGGTACTGTAGGAGTCTTTCAAGATAATCTTGACCACGAGGTCAATCATTTGTAGATTTTTTACTTAAATAGAACGACGTTTATGCAAAGAATATATTATTATTATTTATATTATGAGGAATAAATTTTATAATGTAGTATAGATTTTTTTTTGTTTTGTGGGTCAAAGTAATAGAGTATTTTTTAACATTTAAGAGAACCTATAAAATGGCATGCATATTTTTGAATTTCAATATTGTTTTCCAAATCTTCTCCATTCCTTCGGTAGGAGCCTTCCAAGATAACGTTGACCATGCTTGTAGATTATTTTACTTAATGGGAACAACGTTTCTACAAAGAGAATTAGTATGCTATTATTAGTTTATGAGGAATAAATTTTAAAATGTAGAATAGATTTTTTTTTTTGGGGTCAAAGTAGTATAGTATCTTAATATTAGCTATTATCATGGATATATATTTATAAAAATAACTAATAATCTGTTAAAGTTTACATGAAATGTTATTGGTATAATGCACACAAAAAATACTAAGACTAATGGCAAATAGTATTATTATATTATGAAGATAATTTTTCAATGTAGTGTAGTTTTTTTGGTTAGTAGTATAGTATTTTTTAACATTTAGGAAAACATATAAAATAACATATTTTTGAATTTCAATACTACTTTCCAAATCTTTTCCATCCATTTTTAATAACCTCGAATTTTGGACCTAAATTCTAATCTCCGTGGAACCAGAGTTAGCCTTTAGGACATTTCTTTTGGAAAATGCCCATCATTTCAATGGAAATTGAACTAAGGCACAATGAAAATCTTCTCCATTCCTTCTTTTAGGATCGGTTTTTTTACATACTTAGTGTGATTTATTCTTGATGGATCCGATGGCCTATCGAAGAACGTCGGTTGGTGTTCCCATAGGATAATTCGCCCTATGGTCTCATAGCAATATTCAATTTTTAGCTCTAACACTACAAGAAATCTACCGTGAAACTGACGGCAAATTCTGTCAGAAATCCGTCGGATTCGGCAAAATCCGTCGGATATCCGTCGGTTTTTGCCGTCGCTTCTATCTCGTCAGAAATAAAAATGGCGTCTGGAATCCGTCGGAATTTCCGACGGATTTCCGACGGAATACCGAAATCAGAAATCCGTCAGAAATCCATTGGTTTTAACGCCGTCGGTAAGCTGTCGGTTTTAAACCGACGGAACACCGATGGATTTCTGATTTTTATATACCGATGGATTACCGACGGATCTATAACCGACGGGATACCGATGGCTGAAAAACTGACGGATTTCTGATATTTAAATACCGAAAGAGTTCTGACGGAATTCTGACGGATACAAAACCGACAGCTTACCGACGGATATAAACCGACGGATTTCCGACGGATACATACCGACGGATTTCCAACGGAATTATTTTTTTTTTTTTAAATATATAATCGAATATTTAAAAATAAATGTATTAATTTTTAAAATTTGTTTTCTAATATAAATTAAAATTAAAGAAATAATAATTATATAATAATGCAATAATTCAAATTAAAATTCAATATTTATAAAATAATTCAAATAAAAAACAAAAAAAACTAAAACTACGAAGGCGGGAAGCAGGATAAGAATTTCTCCATGCGTTGCTGCAATACCAGGTTATCCGCCTCTAATTTGCGGGTTCTCTCACGTTCCGCTTCTTGTTGGAAGCGATCCGCTTCTCGTTGGAGGCGATCCGCTTCTTATTGGAGGTGATCCGCTTCTCGTTCTTCTGCGAGCTGTTGCAGCTGCGTCTTCATGGCGTCCATCTCAGCGTCTCGTTGTGCGAGCTGTGCTCTAATATCGGGAGAATCGCCGTAGAAACGCGAAGTTGCAGAAGAACATGCGTCGTCCGGAAGACCAAATACATGACCTTTGGTCTTCGGAGTACACTACGGTAAGAAACAAAATTTTTGTTAAAAATTAGAAATTACAAAAAAACGATTTAAATATATATTTTACTTACCTCATAGACGATATCGTTAATCTTCTCGATCGGAAGATCGGTCATTGGAGGCGTTCCTTCGGTGAGTGGCTGAGAAAGGAGGAAGTCTTCCTTCATCTTCTCATAATTGTCAATGATCTCCCGAGCCAGCAGATCTTGGATTTCATGGTTCTTCCTGCTGGTATGCGCATCCTTGAGCAATGTGAGAGCGGAAGGTGGGACACCGTCTTGCCGAAACTACAAAAATGAAAATTTAATAAAATATAAAATTATAAAACTAAAATAACAAAATTTTAATTAAATAAAAAACTTACCAGTTGTTTGGCCCGTGTGACCAAACTAACCGCTCCTAGATTGTGTGTCGCCTTGCCTTTTCCTTTGCGATCGCTGTTTCGGCACGCAGAATGAGTTGTGGAGCTTGTCTTGGTCGGTTCTTCACTCCAATAAGTGCATAACCCGCTCCATAGGCCCGGGTTGGAAAGCAACTCCCTTGGGACATCATTCTTGTGCCACTTCTCCTTCCACTCGTTCAGCTTCCACGAATACATTCTCACTGCTTTTTTATCGAAGCATCGTTTAACCGAGGCGGTCATGTGGCTGTCCCAAGTAAATTCTTGCTGCAAATAAAAAATTCAAATAAAATAAACTATATTAATTAAAATTAAAAAATTTTAAAATGGAAGGTACTTACCGCAAATTGGCGAAACCACAATTCCTGATCCACCATCGGCATTTGGTTGTAAGTCGGGTACGGATGCCGAAGCATTCCATTGAGCATCCGGTTAATGGACTTGGAAATACTATTTCTGGAATCTCCAAACCTACAAAAGAAATTAGTGCAAATAATTTGAATTGTAACTAAAGTAATAATAGTAAATAAATATTAAAAATTTTAAAATTAACAAAAACTTATCATGTGTCCCTGCCTACGCATTCCGGATGGAGACGAGGCAATCTATCTCGTCCTGGTTGAGCGACAAAGTCCTCGACGCTCATCTGCCTCGGTGCAGTAGGTGAAAGCGTCGGCATAGGCGCTATCTCCGGGATATGTGTCTCTGGTATAGGAGAACTCCTCGAACCGGCAGTACCTCTCCGGCGACTACTAAGTCCGCCGCCGCCTGAACGGACAAATCTACCGTAATCCCTAGAAAAATTAAAAAAAATATCAAACATTATATGAAAAAATTATACATCATGAAAATAATAAAAAAGTATCAAAAAAATATTTTAAATTCATTATTAGTCCAAAACAATTATACTTTTATAAAAGAATGAGTAATTTATGGAAATACTTATAAATTACTAAAATCATCATAAATTTATATTTATAAGTATTAATTCCAAAACCATTATAAATTTGTAAATACATGATTATTACATGAAATAATTATACATTATCAAAATAATTAAAAATTTTGAAAAAATTATTTTAAATTCATTATTATTCCAAAACAATTATACATTTATAAAATAATGAATAATTGATGGAAGTACTTATAAATTACTAAAATCATCATAAATTTATATTTATAAGTATTAATTCCAAAACAATTTTAAATTTGTAAATCCATGATTTATAAAAGAATGAATAATTCATGAAAATAATTATAAATTACTAACATGATTAAAAATTATAAAAAAAAATAATCATAATTTTCTAAAAATTATTATTCATACCAAAATTAAGAAAATTTTAAATTTGAAAATAATTATAAATAATTCAATAAATAAATAAATTAACAAAACAAATAATTTCAATAAACATAACAAACCTAAATCTAACAATTACAATCCTAAATCTAACATTACAAACCTAAACCTAAATATAATAATTACAATCCTAAATCCAACATTATAAACTTAAGAACTTACATGTTTGGGGGATTATGAGACATAATGATGAAGGATCGACGGATGTAATGGAGAATTGATGGATTTTATGGTTTTTACGGAAATGAGGAGGAAGAAGATGAAGTCGGCTTATATTACGATATTTCCGACGGATATATACGTCGGAAATCCGTCAGTTTTTAAAAAATTAAATTACGCACGTTCTCGATAAGGTTTCGGAAAGGATCACGCACCTTCTTGATAAGGTTTAGGCATCGCGGGAAACGAAAAGATTTTCGCGGTTACATTTTCATTATCCGTCAGAAATCCGTTGGAAATTTCCGACGGATTTCTGACGGATAGTATAAATATGCATGTCTTGTGATTGGCCAGTCAATCCTTAAACGGGGCCATAACGAATACTTCCTTCCATGCTTCCCAAATGGGTTAAAACCATCTGTTCATAACCCGAGGTACACATTCCTTCGCTTATACGCAAACTCCGGATACAATGATTGAAAATGTTTCCAAGCTTCTGCGTCTGAAGGATGTGTAATATCTCCATCTTGACGATGTTCTGCATGCCATCTCATTGGCTCTGCCGTGCGCTGAAAAGTATATAACCTCTTCAACCTCTCTGTTATTGGTAAATACCACATACGTTTATATGGAATTTGAATTCTGCCACTACTTTCCTGATACCGTGGTTTACGACAAAATCTACATCTTTTGCGGTTTTCATCTTCTCTCCAATATAGCATACAGTTGTCGATGCACACATCTATTACCTTATACGGTAACCCAAGACCAGATACAAGTTTTTGTACCTTGTAGTATGATCCGGGTAAAAGATTATCTTCTGGCAATAAATCTTTCACCTAATCTGTTATCGTATCAACGCACTCTTCTGCCAAATTGTAATCCGTCTTAATCGTCATCAATCTACTTGCAGATGATAAAGACGAATGACCTTCTTTACACTCTTTATATAGTGGCTGCTTTGCAGCATCTAACATATCAAAAAATCTTCTTGCTTCTACATTAGGTTCTTCGAACCTATATCTTTCTTCACCGCTAAACTCGACATTCTCTCTAAACGCATCATTCACCATCTGCAAGCTCCCTACACCTACATATACTTCCGTGCTACCTTCTAAACAATCTGAGACAGTTGGTTCACTAGTACTACCATACTCAACATTTGTTTCTCCATGTAAATACCATATCTTGTAACTCGGCGTAAACCCATTACTATACAAATGATACCAAACTATCTTTATCGCAACATTACGAGAATTCCTACAAATTGAACATGGATATTTTAACTTACCTGATTTTTGAACACGTGGTTGCTTTCCCGCCACTTCCATGAACTCGTATATGCCTCGTGCATACTTCTCGTTCAAGTTGTTCGTCTCCGGATCCATTAATGGTTCGTCCATCCATGATCGAAAATATCTAGACATATTTTTCACTTTTTTATAGAATTCGTATTAAGTAAACAAGAAATGAGAGAGAGATATGAAATTAAGATTGTTGTGTAATGGGATGGAGGAAGGGAGAAACATATATATAAACTCGTTTCCGTCGGATTTCCGTCGGAAATCCGTCGGCTTACAACGGTCAATTCAACGGATACATTAACGTTCATATTATCCGACATATTTCCAGCAGCCGTCGGAAATCCGTCGGAATAAAACGGCATGGATATCCATCGGAAATCCGTCTGAATATAAATTTCCGTCAGAAATTCCGTCGGAATATAACGGCTCGGATTTCCGACGGATTCCCAGAATTTTCAAATCTCGGGAATCCGTCAGAAAATTTCTCACTATGAATGCTCTAAAATCCAAGTGAGTTTTGGCATATCGCTCAAATGTTAGCTACTAGGGTAAACATCGTTCTTGCTAATTATATCCAATATAACTTTTGGCTGTATTCAATAATTTTATCCAATAATTTTAAAAGTCAATCGTACTCATGAACGCCGCTTCGGATTCAGATATGGGTTTTCTTGGACTCTACGCAGACCACATACTTTTGCATGAACATGAGAATGAAATTCATGTTTTGCATCAACAATGGCTATTAGTTTTGTGTCATTAGGGTTTGAGTGCCTTCTGTTCTTCGTGTAGGACACGTAAGATGACACGGAGGTGGAGTTATCAGAGTATAGAGAGCTTCGGCGATCGGATTCTCTTGACTGGTCCAATAACAAGGGCACTGGAGTATTTTTTTTTTGTTTTGGTTTTGTTACTTTTGCATCTGAAACGGAAACAAGAAACAGAACAGAAACTACTTCTTTCATTTTTTTGTTTGTAGAATTCATAAGAAAAGACAAAGAAACCCCAGTAATTTGTTCTTTGTATTTATTGGGATTTCGATATATTTTTGTTTTTTTTACAGCAAAATAAAAAAAGAGTTACAACACGAGAGCTTTCTGAGAGGTCATCTATACTAGTACTACTCTTACTCAAACACGTTTAACTGTAGAATTTTTAAAGGATTCAGTGTATTAATGCTGATATAATCCCACCCAATATATAGAATAAAACTCTATAGGGAAAATGAATTTAAAAGTTGAATAATTTTGGACATATGGGTTCGCTGTGAATAGTCGATGAAGTATAGAAAACTGCATTAATGAAAGAAAGTTGAAAACATATTTACGTAGATATAGTCATACATATGTTTGTTTATTAATGGAAACGTAAGTACGTAAGGTGAAAAACATCATCTATCATTCGTATAGATCTTCAAGAAACCTGTATTTTTACTGAGAATTGGTCATATATGATTTATTATATTTTTTATTATCTGAATTATTTGAATAAAAATGATCAATTAAATTACATATATGTTTATGTAATTTTCACTACAAGAAAACAGTCTCATTTCTTACGAAACAAAATCTAATTGTGAGATAATTTATTGAAAAATCTTTAGCAGATGCATGATGAGATTGTCGAATAAAAATATCTAACTTGAGAAAATAATCACTATGAACCGACATTATACACATAAAAAGATAGAAAGAAAGGAGATAAATAACCAGTTTATTTAGATTCATTGTGAAACTAAAATTTTAACAAATTACAAAATTGTTAGTTATTTTAAAAAAGCAAGATATAAATTATAAAGGTAAAAGTACATGAATATTATATAGTGAAAAGACGTGACCTTAGACGAAAAGATATAAAAAGACGCATTTTCAAAATGAAAAAGTTACCGTATTTCTTCTTTCGAAAGGCAATCTCCAAATCATATTTTCTCCTTCGGATTTTCTGCAATTTTTGCACGCCGGCGTCGACCGTATTCTTTCTAATTAATTTTAATTAATTTAGGTTTTATCTAAATAAAAACTTCAATATTTGGGGATGACAAATTGAAAAGGTACGAGTCACATGACTGTATATTCTTTTTTTTCTGAAGAAATTTGGTTGATCTGTATTATCATCGTTAAGCACCCATATTCTAGCAGTGGTTCTGGGTTTCCGATGATAAAATTTCCCAAATGTTTTATTTTCCAGCATTCTCATCTTACGGGAAATATTGTTTTCTCTCCTTCAATGGAATTGGCGAATCGTCAACGGTTTAGAAACCGGCTATTCATTACCTTATGGGTGACGGTTGTTATGATCTCCGATACTGGTGTATAGGTTTTTTACCAAAAATAATCACCTTCAAATTTGAAAGCGGTTAGAAATTTGGAATTATGGATTAATTAAGAGGTACGCCGTTTATCATATATATATATATAATAGTTGATAGATTATAATAGTGGGAATTTTGTAGTGCTTTCTACTCTGGATTTCTTCTTTGTTAGTTATTTTTATGTCTTTCTTCGGTAGAGTTTGATTCCAGCAACATTATTAAATGCGGTGGTTCTACCGGTTTATCTATTGGTTTGTTAAAGCCTACACGAATAATACAAATTCTTAAAGAGACAACCACTGGATATGGAATTTGTTCATGCATTGCTGTTTTGAAAATTGTGAAGTTAATGTAGTGTTTCATAGTCGGAGAATAGTCAAGAATCATAATAGATTGAGTGCGAGTACAGAAAACGAAAATAGCATATTTATTTATCAGTTACCGAGTAAGAGACTTTTGGAAAAAAACATCGTGTAAATTTGTTTTATAATTCTTTAGCTTCATTGATAAAACTGAATGTATATGGATAGTCTCTCTATAATTTTATAAATTTTAGTTCAATGTGATAATAATCAAATAGACCATAAAAAAATATAAATAAATGACAGTTATTGAAATTTTTATTATTATATAGACAGATTAATGTCGGTAGAGTCTTTTGACTAATAATTTCTTTAATTCAGTGTCATGTTAGGTACAATCTTCATGCGATTAACTTTGTTAGACCAAACAAAAAGCTTTGGCAACTTCTCTTTTATTCCATCATCTCCTCCTCATCACAGCCGTTCGGTTAAACCCACGATCCTCTATTTCCTGCGAGGCTTTTGTTTATCTGAAACCCTTAACCATGATTTGATCCATTATAAAATATAGTTTAAGTGAACTGTATGAAAAGGAAATTGAGAAGTTTCATGGTCCTAAACAGTAAACTTCTTTTCTTTCCTTTTCTTATTCGACAAATTAAGCTCAGTATATATTACATATATATATATATACATATATCTATATATATATACCCATCCTCTCTCACGTTCTAATTTCCATATCCAATCTCAAAGATAAGTGAAACCTTATTACACTCTTTCCAAAAACCTAACCACTTATGGTTTATACAAGATCGATGAAGAAGAAGAAGAGTGCATAGGCAAAAGCAAACAACCAAACTTATTCAAACCTTCCCTTTGATCTCACGTTACAAATATTGCGACACCTGTCATTAAAAGACAACATTCGTGCTTCCGCTGTCTGCAAAACATGGCATGAAGCTTGTGTTTCCGTCTGGGTTGAAGACCTGACACCATGGGTTATGTTTCTTCCTCTAGACAAAGAAGAATACGAGCTTTACGATCCATCACTCCGTAAAACACATATTTCTAAGTTTCCTGAGTTACGCAGTTCACATATACGTTAATCTAAAGACGGTTGGTTACTCATGCACGATTCCTTTGGGATCAATACCTTCTTTTTTAATCCATTTACACATGAACGTATTCAAGTGGCTTGGCCTCATCTGTATCTTAGTGATGCAGTAGCTTTCTCATGTGCTCCTACATCGAGTAGTTGTGTATTATTCGCGGTGTGTGATATCACCAATACTCTCAGTACTATCCAAACATATCTCCCTGCCATTAGGGAGCGGACTACTTTGTTCTTCCCGAATCGGTTACCACTTGGACATAGAGATTTCGAAAATGTTGTTTACTCCAATGGAGTCTTCTACTGTCTCACCAAAACAGGTTGCTTAGGGATGTTCGATCTCTCTAAGAGTTCATGGAATCTTCTTCCTCGACGGCCTCCTAAACGCCTTGAGGCCAGTCTACGTTTCATGACAGAGTACCAAGGAGATATCTACCTTGTATATAGTCACGGCCACCAAAAACCGACATATCTTAGACTAGATCTTACAAACCGGAAATGGACTGAAAATATGAGTTTGCCCGGTTTGACGTTTTACTTAGGCTGTCAATCTGCTGTGACGACGAATAGAGACTTAGTGGATACCCCAAAGGTGAATCAAAATTGTATGTCTAATGTCTGGATAAAGCCACCCATAAACGTCTCAAATTTGTTCAAATCTTAGTAAGTTCATAGTTCTCTCTCTCTTTTTTTTTTGTTTTTTTTGGTGTGGGTTCAATCAAAAGCACTATCTACAAGATTAAAATTACAATGGCATTGATTTTAGGGGTGGGCAATCTTGTTTACCCTTTGGTTTCTTAGGTGTCTTGGTATTTTGGGTATATAAAATGTGGATATTCCTTTGATATAGGCATTTATGAAACTGTAATATCAAATTTAATACAAAATATTTGCCTTTTAAAAAGTATATATTCGTTAAAACCTTTTTCTTATGTTTTAGTGATGTATTTTTGGTGTTTTGTTGGACGCTTACAATGCTTTCTTTTGACAACCTTGTGGGTGCTGACTGGGTTAATCATAGCTTTTGGTGTACATGAGTATATATATAATCAAACAAAAGGTTAAGAAAATCATTTGTATATATGTTCAAGAAACCGGTTTTTTTTTCTTTACTGAGAATTGGTCATATACGATTGAACTTTATTATTTGAATAAAATTTACCAATAAAATTACACTACAAGAAAAGAACCGCATTTCCAACGGACTTTCTAACGGATTGAATTTCTGATAGAAATTTGATGGAATTCAAACCATAAAAATACCATCGTTTTCCAACAAGATATTTCTCCGTCATTGGAAAAATATACATTAATGTAGCCATTTTATAGCAGTTCTATAGCCATTTGAAATTTTCAAAAAACCAACAAATTTTCTACGGTAACACACTTATAAATATGTTTCCACACTCCCACACTTATTTACAACACACAAAAGCACTAATTAGTTTTTTTATTATTTGAAGAAAAATTACAATAATATTACATATCAAGATGCCATCTCATCAAACATTTTAGAAATATTATAACCTTTATCTTAATTAACATTAATTATTTTGGTTTTATATGGTCAGTATAATTTATTATTTAGTTATATATATATATATATTTAGTTATTATTTAGTTATATGTATATATATATAACTAAATAATACTGAAAAGTTTGTGTTTCAATGATATTCTTAAATGTTTATAAGGAATAAGCAGTTAAAGAAACTTAGGATTTGGTTTCTTTACACGTGTACTCCTTGGTTCACTGTTGTTTTCCAACACTAACACAGATTTCTTTTTCTTCTTTGCACGTACTTCTCTAAGTAGTTCTTCAAGTTCTTGACAAAGAGGCTCAGGAGTTAGCATAATCATCTCATCATCAACAGTCTCCTCATTTAGATCTGTTTCTTCTGTGTCACCATTATGAGAACTCTTCATACCTAATAATGATTTTACTTAAGTTAAAGAACAACCATCTACTTATAAAATTGTTACAACAATAAGTTTCTCAGTTTAATACCATGATCAGAAACCATGGCATAATCAGCCCTTAGTTTCTCTGCATTTTCATTTTCTTTTATTTGTTGCTTCTCCAAACAATTAGTAAGAAGCACATCATATCTACCCTCTTCAATAAGAAACCATCCATCTTCGCCATAGATCTATAATTGAAAAGTAAGAAATACCTAAAACAATACATATAATAATGATAAAGAACACTTAAAAGGTAATGCAAATACCTCGAGCAATGCTTTGATAGATTCATCAATGACAAGCTCGTCAAACCCATACATTCTCATAGCATCTCTTGCTGCATCATCTCTCATCAATCCAGACTTCTGTTGCTTGTTACTGCGTTGCATTGTGTTTGGTGATTTGGTTACTTCTGGATGCCAAGTGATTGTGTGGGTGAATGGGCTTTTATAGTTTTTTTTTAAAAAAGAGTAAAAGACATATGAGCTAGGCAGGCTTTTACAAGATCAAGATGCCATCTCATCAGAAATCTTAGAAAATTTATTATCTATCTTAACATTAATTAGTTTTGTTTTATATGGTCAATATAATTGATTACTTGGATATTTTTTTTTGGTCAAAGATTATTTAGAAAATCAAACTACAAAATTCAACTAAAATTTAATACCTTAAGATTTGTTGACCAATATCCTGACTTTAGTCAAGTATCTGTATATTTATCTACTTTATAAAATATAATAAGATTCATGCATCGAATAAGAGAAACATCTGAATCATCAAATTTTTGTAGCATATTAATATTATATTTTTTTACCGAGTTAGTAAATTTATTTACCTTCAAAGAATGATGAAACTTTTGACTATAATTTTTGACTAGACAGAGAAATGAAATAAAGGTTTACATTTAGGTTTTCTTTATTTAGATTTAGCATCGTTTTCTCTACAATTCTCACTGAATAATCAAGAAAATTCTCAGTGAAAACTCGTAACCCATAAATATGCATATTTAATTAGGTTACACTAACATGAATTCAAATGAGATTTTACTTAGCGAGAGAGACATAGAAAGCTTGAATCTATTTACCGTCGATGTCAGCGCAAAAGCCAAACCTACAAGGCTACAAGTAATTAGAAGAATGTTTGTAAAAAAAAATTTGATAGAAAGGAATCCGTATATAATTTACTAAACAATTCTTGATACTTAGAATAAATAAATAAAATAGACGGAGTAAAAATTATACTAAACATATGAGAAGAAGAAATACCTAGAAATCGTTGGAATCACCATTGATACTCTTCAACATTCTTCTCCGAAAAGTCTCGGGTAGAGAGAATTTATTCTAAACCGACACTACACATCCGCTAGGGAGTAGATTAATGGCATTTTATAATCTGCAGTTTACTCTTAAATCTTTTAGAATTTCACACCATGTCTCTTCTACTTTCTAGTAAAAAAAATTAAATATTTGCCTTTAATTGGTAATTTAGATAACAATGATACGACATTTTGCTAATGCAATTATGAAAATATCTTGGTGTAAGAAACTCCATCGCATGTTTTTTTAGACCACGTATGGAAGTAATAGGTATCGTTCAGATAATAAATGATGCATTTAGAGAAAATATGCAATTGACGGGTGAAGATCGAGATAAGATTGAAGAACCTAATTTAGAAGCACAATTATTTTTGATATGGTAAATGCAGTTAAGCAACCACTATATAACGGATGTAGAGAATGATATTTGTCTTTATCATATACAAGTAGATTGATGACCATAAAGATAAATTACAATTTGATTGAAGAATGCGTTTAATGTTATAGCATATTTTGTGAAAAACATTTTGCCGTAATAATATTTCATCAACTTCATACTACGAGGTATATAAATTTTTAATTCGATGTGGTTTGCCGTTTCAAAAGATAGATCTATGTATCAACAATTGTATGATAGACGGGAGAGAAGATGAAAACCGTAAAAGATATCGACTTGTACGTTTTCATGTGTTGCCATGTATACATGTCATCTTATTGATCTAGAAGGTGCTATATTCACAGTTTAATAATATTCAAAATTACAAATATTGTAATCTGCAAATTACAAATATATAATCTGAAAATTCCAATCATTTATTTAAATTTTCATTTAAACAAATTAGTAACTACTAGATTATTTCCCAGCAATTTTAGTTAGGTTATTTCCCGCTAGTGCAACAGGTTTTTATTTATTTAAAAAATTGAAACAACGGCTAGATCATTTTCTGCAAAATATAACCAATTTTTTCAATTTAATTAATCTTGATAAGGTTAAATGATTTCTCTTCCGATGCAACAATAATTTTATTTGATTAATTTTATTTTATTGTGTACATAGAGTTTTTTGTATGTTTGTGTGTTTGTTTTCTTACATTATTTTTGTATTTGTTTTTTTTTAATATATTTAGAGTTATATAAACATGTTATTTTATTCTTTTGTGGTAGATATTAAATAGTTATTGAGAAAAATATTGTGAATTCTATTTGTAGGTGAGAAATAGTAAAACTTAAGATTTATATATACAAGAACTTTTTTCATCTTAAATAAAAGATATATATTACGTACACTACTTTTTTTTTCTTTTTTTTTTGTTAAAAGGGTTTATTACGTACACTAAATTTCAGTAATATAAAGTTTAGGCCAAAACAAACTATTTTTTCAAGTCCAGTAGGTATAGATCACACACTGTGGTTTATATATGTTTTTTTTTTTGATAAAAACACTGTGGTTTATTAAATGGTCCTTCACAAGTCACAACTATATAAGAAACCCATGTTTGATTAAAAACACGAATATGACTAAAGACGACTTGAATAAAAAATCTTTTGGCAGACACTAGATAACTGGAAGTACGAAGCTGTTAATCATGCTGGTAATCAAGTAGCAGTTAAAACTACGTCTAGTGTTATGGATTATCATTATTATCAATCCTACGTTGCAAATGACGAGCTCTCTTGGTTGAGTACTATCATCAGCTCGGAAGCAAGAGGTATAATTTATGATCCTTGACTTAGCATTGAGGGAGTTAAAATCTCCATTTTCAGACCATCACGAAGTTTTGTTATTTATTTTTCCACTTGATGAAGGCTCTTTGTTCGAGCTGTTTGTGGTTTTCCTCTGTTTTGAGTAGTTGCCAGCTACCTATTGGTGTTGGTTGTACTATGTTTTTTCTTTGTCCTTTGTTCGTCCCTGAAACGTTTTAGTTATCTAATACAAGTATCATATAACGATTACACCTACTAACGAGTAATATAACGATTCATAAAGAGTTATTAAACAAACAATCTTTTAAAGAAAACACTACGTACAAGCATAAAACTCTTCGAAGTATTAAGCTGTTTCCGGACACACTGATGGAATTCATGCTCAAAAAATTATATCCGAGAAGGTGTATTTTACAACATGGACATAGAAATAACAAAAGATAATAAATTGATATCCATGTACTAAATAATTCAACATAATCATTTAACAATAGCGTTGTCAATGGTCCAAATGTTAGAGACTATTCGAATACTAGTAATGGTACACATTTCAACTAGATCTAATATTGCAACCAACCACACTAATACTATTTGAATATTGACAATGATGCATAATTTAACTAAAACTCGAAACCAAAACCATGTCAAACAAAACGAAACATGTTAGATTATGTTTCACTTTTAATACTACTATTTATAAATTACAAATCCTATAGTCAAAAGCCTGATCCAAATTTCGAATTGAATCACTTAATAATAACAACCACAAAATGAGAAACTTTTATTTTGTGTAATATTTTTAAACAATAATAAATATTTAATTATGCGCATAACGTGGGTCAGACTTTTATATTTTTGGGACATATATACAAACATCTCTTCATTTTGATCATAGGAGCGAGCGCCCAAGTTCTTTTCAACTTTTGAAATGTTTGTTTTTTCTTTTCTTGTTTTTTTTTTTTTTTGGTTTTCTGTTAAACTTATTAATGTCGGTTTTGAGCCGTTTTACTTATAATTTCTTTTAATCAATGTCATGTTAGATAATAGAGATCTTCGGGCATATTAACTTTTTAATTAGATAGATCCCCCAAAAATAAAAAGCCTTGACGATTTCTCTTTACTTCCATCATCTCCTCCTCCTCATCAAAGCCGTTCGATCAAACCCACGATCCTCTGTTTCAGGCGAGGCTTTTCTTTATCTGAAACCCTAGGCCCGGCCCCTTAAGTAGTTAGGTTTTACATTTTGATCCTTCATATGTTGTTAACAAAGCTAGTTGCTTTTGTAGGTTCTATAGTTCAACTTTACTAGCTTGCTACGATGTTGATAAGGAAGAATATGATCAGAGCATTTCTAATCTAGGTATGCACCTTGGCGCATTTTTTTTTTAGCATGTTTCTCAAGTTTCTTATTCTTAGGTTTTGGCTACTATAGGTACTGGATTTTCTGACGCCGATCTTGAAGAGTTGTCTTCTCGTCTTTGCTCGAAAGTGATTTCTAAACCACAAGTAGGATAGTTTCTTTCTTCTCTATGGCACCTTTTACTTGCTGTATTATCATATATGTCTCTTGCTTGAGTTTTTGTTGATTGTAATGATTAAAATATCCAGCACAACTACCGCGTTAACGACAGTGCATAACCACCCGATGTTTGGTTCGAGTCCACTGAGGTAGGCTTATGTATGCTTGTACTAATATTTGCAAAATACTATTCAACATTATGGGTCAAAGCTAAATAATATGGTTGCTTAAAAGGTGTGGGAAGTGAAAGGAGCTAACTTTGAATGATTGATATTTTGATTTTGAAATGAAAACGCTAAAATAGATGGCAAGATAAGTTATTTAGCAAATTTTGGAGGTCACCAAGAACCTAAATAGAAAGGTAAGAAAACCAAGAAAAAAGTAAGAACAATGAATCTCCTAAGATGTGAACGTTTACAAGTAATCAAGAGATGATACAAGTTAGTTTGATGCGTTCTCTGGCTAAACATTAAGTCTCTTTTCGTAGTCACAAAAGACTTAAAGCCAGTCTTATGCATATGAAATCTCAGTCAGTCTTATGCATCTTGGCACATTTCTTTTTTAACATGTTTATTAAGTGATATATTGATAAACCACAATAAATAAAAAAAACATGAGTAGGATATTTCTTCCAGATTTGTTATAACTTAAATGTAAAATTTTCATAATACTTGTTCCCTTAGTCATTGGCCTTATTTTAAAGTAATCATTTGAGTTTTAACTAATTAAATAATAACCTCTACCATGTTAAGTGTTTACTAATACATGTGTGACCCAGATTCAATACTACATACAAAAATTAATGTATAAATTTGCCTAACTAAATCTCTAAAAAAAAAGTAATATAATTTGATAAGTATATTAACTTGATTATTGGTAATTTTTTTTGTAATCTAGAAATTAAGAAACACAACCAAAACTTTTATGTGAAAAAGGAAAAAACAAAGTTGTAAATTTTGAAGATAAATCTTTTAAAGGCTTTAGGGTGACTAAACAAATCTAAAGTTATATCAAATCTATGTCATATGATAACAAAAACAAAGCTTTTATATGAAAAAAGAAAAAATGAAAATGTAAACTTCGAAGACAATCGCTAATATACTATGTAACATGTTGAGAACTGTTATTGCCACTACTCCTGAAGATTTAGTCGCTACTTTTTATCTTGCAGCAAATGAGATTTCCCCTGCTCATGAAGGATTAGTATTGGGAATTAGTGATGATTCCATTATCAATTCAATCTCCAAAGCTTATGAGGAAACTGTGATGAGGTTATGAAGCAAAATAAGGTATGTTGTTGATCAATGAGGTTGTTTTAGTGGAATGTGTTTGCTCTAAGGGTTTTTGAGTTCTGTCAATTTATAGGAACTCGGAGACTTGTGGCTTGTACTAGAAATGCTTGTAGCAAAAGGAAAACGTTTTTCTCAGACTATGGTGTGAAAGCCTGAACCTATAACTGTTGTCAAGGTTTTGGATAAATTTCGACAAATTGCTAAGGTATTTTAAAAGCCATATGATTGTTTGAATGCTTGAATTTTTTTGTTATGAATGATTCAGATCAATCAACCTTCTATTGTGTGACTCCGTAGTGAGACTATTGCCTGTTAATTTATCGCAGGAATGTGGAAAAGCTAGTGCTGAAAGGAAGAAGAATATATAGAATGTGGGCACTTCTTATGGCAGCAACAGACCGTGAAGCTATTTACTTAACTCGTTTACTTCAGGTAATCAGCAAGATCAATCGTCACAATGCAATGTTGCTTATTCCTTTTGGGTTCTTTATTTCCGCTCTGTTTGACTTGCGTTGCAGGGAAAGTTGCAGTTAGGGTTTTCGGGTTCGATTGTCTTAGCTACCTTGGGACAAGCAGCTGTATATATTGAAGACCACTCAAAGCCACCCCCAAATACCAAGTCTTCTTTAGAAGAGGTTTTTCTTTCTTTCGCTTTTCGGATTTTCATATCAAAATCAATTCTTTCTGAGTTTTGTGAGCTCTGTTATTGTAGGCTGCAAAGATTGTTAAACAAGTATTCACTTTATTTCCTGACTATGGCATTATTGTTCCTGCTCTTCTAACCGGTGGTATGTGGAATCTTCCTAAAAATTGTAACTTTACACTTGGTGTTCCAATTGGATCAATGCTTTCAAAACCAATCAAAGATGTAGAAGAGTTACTGAATAAATTCCAGAACAAAGTTTTCACATGTGAATACAAATACGATGGAGAGCGTGCACAGGTAATTAAATCGGATGATGAATGCTATTCATAAACCAGAGTTATTTTATGTTTTTTTGCTTATCATCAATCATTTACTTGCAGATACATTACATGGAAGATGGTACATTCAAGATTTACAGTAGAAATGGTAAAAGAAACACTGAGAAGTTTCCCGATGTTATTCTTGCGTTATCAAGGTAGACTTTTGATGTGTAAGTTGTTGAAAACATTAGAAAGAACCGATCTTACTGAAGTTAGTGTAATCTTCTCTATGCAGATTAAAGAAGCCCTCTGTGAAATCTTTTATTCTAGATTACGAGGAAGAACAATAAAATTCTTTCGTTCCAGGTAACTCATAAGCTAATACCAAAGTTGTTTTCTTCAATTCTGTATATTCATGTGAAGTATGTTATAATACTCTCTTCTTCTTTTTGTTTTCTTTCATTTCGATATGGTTAATTTACTTGGATTGAAGGTAGCTACTTTAACTATGTGATGCTTTCTAGGTTTTTATATTTCTTGTTTTCTTTTTTAAGGATTTGAGCACTCGAGCTCGTAAAGATGTGAAGGCCAGAGATATCAAGGTGCCATTATGCATCTTTGCTTTTGACTTGTTATATCTAAATGGCCAACAACTTATCCAGGAGAATCTTAATATTCACGAGAGGTGAGCCGTATAAAAGGATTTTGTTTTTACTTTTGATATCAGTGAAGCATTTTGTGTGTATCATTTCTGTGCACCGTACTTCTAGCAGAAGCTATACGGTTCATTTGAGGAAGATTGTGGGTATTTCCAGTTTACAAAGGCTCTAACATCCAGCTGATATCGATGAAATACAAAAAGTTTTTTTGATGATTCTGTTGGCATTGGTTATATATCTGAGACTTCTCTGTTTCTTCACTTTACCTTGTAATCTTTATGATGTTCCAGTTGTTCGTACATATATATAAATTTATTTTGCAGCTGTGAAGGTTTAGTCATTAAATCATTGAACTCGGATGCAACCTATGAGCCTTCAAAGTATTCAAATAATTGGCTAAAACTGAAGAAAGACTATACGGATAGGCAATACTCATATAAACAATTTTGTTAATCGAATACGAGTGACGAGTCCTTTACTGACTCTAGATTTTATATATACAGGATTGGGGACTCTTTAGATCTTGTACCAATTGGTGCACACCATAGAAAAGGCAAACGCAAAGTTGAAAACAATTTCGTCAAAATCTTATGTTTTACATTTTGACCCTTCATATTTGGTTAACAAAGGTATTTGCTTTTGTAGGTTTCTATGGTTCAATTTTACTAGCTTGCTACGATGTTGATAAAGAAGAATATCAGAGCATTTCTAACCTCGGTATTCACCTTGGTGCACATTTACGTCTTTTAGCATGTTTCTCAAGTTTCTTATTCCTTGGTTTTGGAAGACAAGAAGCTAGAGGAAGCAACATCATCTGAGCAGGTCAAGTCTCATCCTAACCACACACATATGTTTTAACTAGGCTGGTTTATAATTTTCAATTTTCTTGCTACATATTTTCAGGTTGCTGAGATGTTCCAAGCTCAAAAAATCAATCATCGAGGTGATTGAACAACTTTAATATGGTCTCTGAGGATATTTTTCTCCTAGATAGCTAATGTTGTTACATTGTGTGTTTTAGTTTTCAACCGAACCTTCGTAATGACAAAAAGGTTCTGATTTATTGCAAGCTGTAACAAAGTCAATCCACATGTACACGAGATTTGGTTGATTGGTAACGCAGTAGCTTTCCATGTTTAATTTAAAGTCGTGTATTGATCTTACAGTGACAATTACTATATTCCTTTGATTGATATTTGGATTTTGAAATGAAAATGCTAAAATAGATGGCAAGATAAGTTATTTAGCAAAATTTGGAGGTCACCAAGAACCTAAATAGAGAGGTGCAAAAACCAAGAAAAAAAGTAATAACTATGAATCTCCTAAGACATGATGCAAGCTAGTTTGATACTAAACATTAAGTCTCTTTTCGTAGTCACAAAAGACTTAAAGCCTAAGTATAACGTCAAGCCGTTCACTCTTATGTCTTATCTGCTCCGTCCTGTTTGTAACAATCTATTTTAGCATCTGAAATCTCTGTCAGTCTTATGCATCTTGGCACATTTCTTTTTTAACATGTTTATTAAGTGATATATTGACAAACCACAATAATAATAATAATAAAACATGAGTAGGATATTTCTTTCAGATTTGTTATAACTTTTTTTTTTTGGTAAACTCAGATTTGTTATAACTTAAATGTAAATTTTTCATAATACTTGTTCCCTTAGTCATTGGCCTTACTTTAAAGTAATCATTTGAGTTTTAATTAATTAAATAATAACCTCTAACATGTTAAGTGTTAACTAATACATGTGTGACCCAGATTCAATACTACATACGATAATTAATGTATAAATTTGTCTAACTAAATCTCTAAAAAAAGTAATATAATTTGACAAGTATATTAACTTGATTATTGGTAATTATTTTTGTAATCTCGAAATTAAGAAACACAATCAGTTTTATTTCATATGATATCAAACCAAAACTTTCACTACAAGAAAACACATTTATAACAACGGAAGAATCAGTTGTTAATTCGACGTAAAGATGGTATTACAACGGATTTACGACGAACAACGATTCGTCGTAAACAGGTCATCGTAATGGCACATTCGATGTAACTTCATCGTAAAATATAACGAGGAACAACAGTCGTTGGTAATTACGTCAGAAAAAATTCGACGTTAATTCAACGCAAATAGGAAGTTCGTCGTAACTGCGACGGTAATTTTACGACGAAATACCAACGATTCTATAATATAAATGTCGTTAATTCGACGTAACTTTACAACGATTTCCCAACTATTATTAAATATAGACGTCGTTAAAGCATCGTAATTTTAATTAGAAATTAATTAAAATTTTTGATTGTTTTTTTAATATAATTAATTTTTGATTGTTTTTTTTTAAATATAGAATTTATTTTTTAAAATATTGAATTATTAATTAATTATAAAATAATTTAATTAATAAAATTATGATATAATTAATAAAAAGTTCTAATACTTATATTAAATTACAAATTTATACAAAACATAAAATTCTAAATGTCCAAATTTATATCCGAAAATAATGATCATCGTCTGCATCTGTAGAATTGCCCACTGGCGGCTGCTCGGTAGGTGCACTCGGCTGGGGTGATTGCTGTGCATGTAGGTCTCAAAGCTGTTGTTGCCGCTCCAACTCTCGAGAAAGGTCGGGATTAGTGGCCGCCAAAATTCTGAACAAGGCGTTAAGACCCTGAACTTGGTTCCTCATGGTATCTTGTTCGGCCCTCAAAGAACTAATCTCGGCGTTTGCAGCTGCTAATTCAGAACGAAGCTGGACCGGATCATCTACGACTGAACGAACATGCGAAGAAGAAGCAATTCGGACGTCATGAACCGAACCCATACCTAAAGAGCGACCTTTCTTCTTCGGAACAACCTGGAAAAAAATCGTCCATAAACAAAATATAAAAAAAAAAATTTAAATTTTAATTTGACAATTAATCTTACCGATTCGAAGATCTGATAAGCTTCTACCATACTTATCTCCACGGGAGTCCCATCCTCGGATAGCTGAGAAAGTTGTGTCTCGCGCTCAGTGATCCTCGTGGTGAGCTCGGTGTGGATCCTCTCGGATCTGACATCCACAAAAGCTCCATTCTTTTTCTTGTGGGTGTGCTTGAACAATCTTGGAAGAGAAGGAAGCGGTCCTCTCTTAGCCTAGAAATGAAATTATAAAAATAAAATATATTAATTTAAATAATACTAAATTTTAAAAAATATACGAATTAATTTTTTTCAAAAACTTTTTACCAGCTTGATGCGGGCACCCGCAAAAGGTGTTTGGCCGGATATATGGGGAGTCGGTAATAGTCCATCCGGACCAAGGGTAAGACGGGACTTTGAACACTTCCTGGATTTGATAACAGAATCCGGGGCATTCCAAACCGTACAAGTCCCTCCCATACAGCATCGGTGATGTAGATGGGTTTCGGATCTCCTAGTTGCCATTTCTCCTTCCAGTCGGAGACCGTGTTAGCAAGTCGCTTCATCGCCTTTATGTTGAACTCTTTCTTCACTCTCTCGTTTATGGAAACTTCCCAATTCCATTTTTGCTACAAAAAGATTAATTAAAAAAGTTAAGTAAAAACATATAAAATAAAATTATAAATTAAAAATTTAATTTATTTTTAATAAACATACCGCAAAACATTTGAACCATGTTTTCCTGATGTGATCAGGTACGAGAGTCCAGTTGGGATGAGGCTCAATGAAGTATCCCTTGATAATATCAGAAACGCTGCGTCCGACCTTATTATCCACACCAAACTTAAACAAATGTAAAATTAAATATGTATGAGTAATTAAATATTAATTATTAATGGTTAAAATTTAATAATTATATAAATAAAGAATTATAATTTACATACCAGAATGTGTTCGGTGGCCGGTTAGGATCCAACTTGTCCAATCCTTCTCGTCCTGGTTGGACAAGAAGATCCTCGACGGTATACCGTGCATATGGAGCTGTAGGAGGAACTAATAAATCTGGATGTGATGGATCCTGACCCTGCTGAGTCTCTGGTACAACAGGAGGTGGTGGGTCCTGACCCTGCTGAGTCTCTGGTACCGTCTCTGTAGAAGGGGCGGCTGAAGTAGATGGTACGTCAACAGATGCGGTAGCAGAAGTTGATACTTCTGCTCTAGTAGTGGTCGTGTCGGAACCTAAAAACGTCTCACTGTAATGTGGACGGTCGCCCCGTCGTCTAGCTAATGCGGAACTCCTAACCATATCTACACATACATTTGAAATAAATAATATTAATTTAGTTAACAATTTAAATTAAAATATAATCATTCTAATTAACTTATCAAAGCATCTACTTAACAATTCTAATTAAATTCCTTCTATCTAACTTAAACCATTCAACTTAACAAATCTACAATTAAAACTAAATAATAAAAAAAAAAAAATTTTACCTCAATTTCGGATGTAGAGAGAGAAAATCTAGAGAGATAGTGAGTTTGGATTGAATAAACGTCGGAAAGAGGGGGCCGCGTCCTCATATATATAGATTTTGTGTTCCTCGTTAATCCGTCGTAACATTACGACAAATTTACGAGGTCGCCTCGTTAATACGTCGTAACAATTACGATGAATTTACGAGGTCACCTCGTTAATACGTTGTAACAATTACGACGAATTTACGAGGCGACCTCGTAAATTCGATGTTATATTCTTTAATACGAGTAAAATAAACATTCGTCGTAACGGCCTCGTTATGTTACGACGAATTAACGAGGCGGCCTCGTTCATACGTCGGAACCATTACGACGTATTAACGAGGCGGCCTCGTAAATTCGTCGTAATATTATTTAATACGAGTAAATTAAAAATCCGTTACTAATTCCCATATTCCCTAACCTTTATAGAAATGTAGAAAAACTTTAAAATTCATAAATTGAAATTGAAAATATATAGAAACATTTAATTTTATATTGGATACGAAATTAAACATACATAGTTTTTAATATTATACGATAGTTTAACATAAATTAAACATACAAATAAACTGGAAGCATTTTAAACATAAACATAAATATTTGTTTCCTTCCATTTATCATTACGTAATGAACTACTCAATTTCTTCAGTATCATCCGACCCAACCTCATCTTCATGGTTTAACCAATTGTTTGGATTTCGATTAACACCACTGGGACCACTTTCTTGTATGAATGTTGTAGCAACGTTTTCTATAGATATTACCTGCAAAATTAACAAGTTAATAATAATACTTATAAATAATATACTTTTAACAATAAAATTGTAACTTACATTGGTTATGTTATTCAGAGTAATGTTAAGATATGTTGTCGCCTGTTCAAACTTAACAACTACAACCTCCTTTAGAAGCAACACTGAACCCTCCTTTATGTGCGGCCCATATTTGTTATCAGATAAAACGGACCTATGAATGCTCGTTTGTATAGTACCAGTCGGATCCTACAAGAACACCAAAAAGTACAATTAATAGTTACTAAATATCAAATTGATTAATTAAGAATATCTAAAGACTAAAACTTATAATACAGTTTACCTTCATTATAACCATCGCATCCCCCAATCCATTATGAACCATTTTATGAATCACAGCTACCACAAAAGGAACGTGATACCATTGTGGTACACAAATCTTATGCAGCTCTTTTACCAGTGTCCACCTACATGTATGTCCACCTATATTCAAAATAAAATAAGTCAAATATATATATATATATATTTGTTTATTGAGCAATCTAAAAAGAACATTGTATACTAATAATTAATTCATGACATTACAATTTACCTTGTTGTGTTAGGTATTCAATTGTAGTCTTCCAAGGGACACCCATGAAAAAAAGATCTTCTGGCTCAACAACACAATTAACCATCCGTACATGTCTCTCATAAGAATTAAACATAGACTCGCTTATACCAGCACATTCTTGAAGCATTGATCGTTTAAGTTTTCTTCTTGCTCGTTCATCAGCTTGTCTCACACCTGCTGGACCAGGAACAAAAGATCTATCATCATCCATAATTAATTAGTGTTTTGCAAATAAATTTGTTACTTAGAAACGTTTGTTGTATTGAAATAGAAAATGAGAGGATGTGGTATTTATAGAAATATTCGAACTTGTAAGTGTTTCTTTACGAGGAAATGAGGAGGCCGCCTCGTTAATTCGTCGTAAATGTTTAAATTTTTAACAACGTTTTTACGACGAATCCGTTGTAACTCCGTCGTTAAATTCTCTATACACCACGAACCTAAACCACAAACATATGTGGTTCAGAAATTATAAATTATAATTGTAATAGTTAAAATTATAAATTTTAATCATTTATAAAATTTATAAATGTTATTTGAAACTTAGAACCAACCATAAACATAAACCACTTAGTTGATAAATTGAATTGAATAATATTTTATATTGGAAATGTTAACTATTACAAAACACATACTATAAACATTTAATTATTCTCATCAACTAAGTTGTCTGATGGCTCACTTGAATCTGTGCTTAGATTGTCACTTTCAGCAAACTCTTCATTCTCGTTGTCTTCTTCTTCATCATCATATGGGATGTCTTCAAATACTTGATTGTTGCGATCTATAAGTAAGATCTCATTTGTAGTTTGAATCGGTGTCGAAATATCACTACATAAATCTTGTTGCAATGCTTCTTCTCCTACGATTCGACCTCTAGGCTTCACCTTAATAGCTGATAACCAAGTGACTCCCGTGGTCCTAACTCTGGGATACGAAATGAAGCTTACTTGGTCTGCTTGAGATGCTAAGATGAAAGGTTCAAACTTGTTGTACCGTCTTGCCGCGTTAACATCCACAACTCCAAGTTTATTGGAACGAACACCTATGCCAACTGTTGGATCGAACCAATCACATTTGAAGAGTACACATTTCATCCCCACTAACCCAGCAAATTCAACTTCCATTATCTCTTGTATAATTCCATAAAAATCGATCTCTCCTTTCACACATACTCCATAGTTAACGGATGTACGATGTCTACCGTAGTCATAAGTATGAAACGCATATCCTCGAGTAAAATACATTGGAGCAGTGGTTATCTTACTGATTGGACCTTGAAGCAAGTCATGAAACCATGGTGGATAATATGGATCATCATAATCAACCTGATAAATTCAAAGTAAAAAATTATTATCTTTATCATTAATTAGTCTATCATGACTAATTAAATAATGAAATTTAAGATCGTACTTGAGTTTTCAACCACGTAATAAAGTGTTGATCTTTCCGGTTGTTGATTTCATCATCTGATATTCCCTCAATTGATTCTCGTACTTGATCCACGAATAAGCTGCAATTATTAAATTATAAGATAAATGTGTGTGCACAAAACTCATACATTACTATCTAAAACATTTTATATGTTATATATATACCTTTCAAATGACCGCATTTCCTCATAATTTACGAGAATATATGTGTGTGCGCAATGACGATCTTCAGGAGATGTCCACCAAACTTCTTTTACTTGTCCAGATAGGCGTCCAATTTGCGAAAATATGTTTGGAACACCTTCTACTGCATAAGTTTGTGCCACACCTCCATCGTCATATCGTCGAGGAGCTCTTTTCCGTGTCTGAACTTTCGGCGAAAAATAGTATGATGAAAAGTGAGATGTTTCTTGAGTTAAACTCCCTGCAATAATTGACCCTTCTACTCTGGCAAGGTTTTTTGCTTTCCCTTTTAAATGTTTCATGAAACGCTCAAACGGGTACATCCATCGATACTGAACAGGTCCACCTAGTGCCGCTTCATGAGGAAGGTGGACTGGAAGATGCTCCATAACATCAAAAATGCTGGGGGAAAAATCTTCTCCAAATTGCACAATAATATGGGAATGTTAGCTTCAAGTTGTTGAATGTCTTGTTCCATCAAGGTACGTGTACTAAGATCCCGGAAAAATATACCAATACCTGTTAAACGTAATATTATTTAAGTTTATTAGAAATATATATAATTATAAGCACATATATATATATATGTATATACCTGCAAGTGTTTCATTAACATCTTCATCGATTATCTCTTTAAGTGCAAATGGAAGTAGTCGTTGCATAAACACATGACAATCATGACTCTTCATCCCTGAAAATTTTGTTCCTTCTTCAACACATCTAGAGAGATTAGAAACATAACCATCAGGAAACTTCACATCTTCTTTCACCCATTTGAATAACGCTGTTTTTGCATTTCCCATCAACCTAAATATTGGAAATGGCACTTCACCCTCGTCTGTAATCTCCAACTCACTCCTAGAACAAATAGCAGGTAAGTCCATCTTTGAGTTTTTGCTATCTTTTGTCTTCTTTGCCACGTTTAATATTGTGTACATGATATTATCGAAAAAGTTTTTCTCAATATGCATGACATCAAGATTGTGTCGTAGGAGATGATTCTTCCAATATGGAAGATCCCAAAATATGCTTTTCTTGTGCCAGTGGTGATGTTCTCCGTATCCGTCTGGCATATTACGTTGAGTATGCCAATTACCTCCACGCCTTACAGTTTCTTGAGCACCATAGTGATCAATTTCCGCTTCAATTTGTTCTCCTGTTAAATACACTGGTGGAAGAGCACGTACAATAACATTTTTCCGAAACAATTTCTTGTTCCTTCTATAAGGATGGTGCATTGGGAGGAACCGACGATGACAATCAAACCAACTAGTTTTCCTTCCATACTTACGATGAAATGGATCAGTTCTCCCAAGACAATACAGACAAGATAATCTTCCATGTGTTGTCCAACCTGACAACATCCCATAAGCAGGAAAGTCACTTATCGTCCACATAAGCACAACTTTCATAGTAAAATTTTTTTTTACCGAACAATCATAGGTTCGAACTCCACAATGCCATAACTCCTTCAATTCGTGTATTAGAGGTTGGAGAAACACATCTAGTGACCGCTTCGGATGTTTAGGACCAGGAACTAGGATACTAAAGAATAAAAATTCCTTTTCCATGCACATCCCTAGCGGAAGGTTGTAAGGCGTGACAATTACCGGCCACAAAGAATACTTTCTACCAGATATCCCAAATGGACTGAAACCATCAGTGCATAATCCAAGATAGACATTTCTGACGTTTCTAGCAAAATTAGGATATACCGTTTTAAAATGTTTCCACGCCTTTGCATCTGATGGATGTGTGATCTCCCCTTCTGTTTGTGAATGTTCTCCATGCCATCTCATCGATGCAGCTGTCCTTTCAGACTGATACAATCTTTTCAACCTTTCTGTTATTGGTAGGTACCACATCCGTTGGTACGGTACCTTATTCCTTCCGGCGCCTTGAGGTTTAAATCTTGGCTTCTTACAGAATCGACATTCCTGTAACTGAGCATCATCTTTCCAATAGATCATGCAATTATCAATGCCAACATCTATCATCTCAGAAGGTAACCCAAGACTATAAACCAGCTTTTGAATCTCATTGTATGATTCAGCAGACAAATTGTCTTCTGGCAAATACTCTTTGAATAATTCGGCCCATGCATCCATACAAACCTCCCCTAGATTATGATCAGTTTTAATGTTCATCATCCTAGATGCCAATGATAATTTTGACAAACCTTCTCTACATCCTTCGTAGATTGGCTGATTTGCAGCATCCAACATTTCATAGAACCGTTTCGCATCTAAATTAGGTTCCTCAATTGTATTATCAGCAAATGATGAAGTGGTTTGATTAAATGCATCTGTAACCATGTCATGAACCCTATCATGTTGTACATCACCCTGATCTACATGATAAGGATGGGCATAGTTATGCAAATTACTAGGTTCATCTGTACCCACAGCTTCAAAATTACTATTATTACTACTTTCTGCTTCATTCTGACCATAACCTTCCCCATGTTGAAACCAAATATAATATTGGGGCATAAATCCTCTATTCAACAAATGCTTCCAAACATTTTCAATAAGCGCAAATGTTGTATTTTTACACTTTCGACAAGGACAGAACATTTTACCAGTTTCTATGGTGAGTAGAGTCTGTCCGGCCTTATACATGAATAGCTCAAACCCATTCATAAACTCTTCAGTTACGTTTCCCTCGGAATCTCTATGCTTATACATCCATCTTCGTTGCTTCCGTATATCATCTACAGAAGACATTTTTCGTGTTTAGTTTCAATGTGATTGTTGTTTGTGATGTGTGATGTTGAGATAATGAAGGTGTGGTATTTATAGGAATTTTTCGTGTTTGGTAGGTAGAAATATTACAACGATTTTACAACAAATCATGTTAACGAGGAGGTACCATCGACTTTACGACTGATTTACGAGGTAAACTTCCATCGTACCAATCCTAGTTTTACACGTTTTACTTATCTAATAAATATACCTTGTAAATTCCTCGTTAAATTTATTCGTCGTAAATACGTTGTAAACTTTGCAACGTATTTACGACGAATACAAAGTTTATCTCGCAAATTCCTCGTAAAATAAATTCGTCGTAAAAACGTTGTAAACTTTACAACGTTTTTACGACGAATACAGTATTCGTCGTAATTGCGTCGCTAAATAGTCGTTTATGTACATATATTTTACGACGAATAGTTTACACGTAATTTTATGACTAATTTACGACGAATCTGAAATCCGTTGTAATGTCGTCGTTAATCCGTTGCTAAATTACGACGAAAATTTTTTGATGTAAATTTCCGTCACAACTCCTATGTTTTCTTGTAGTGTTTTAGGGGAAAAAGGAAAAAAAAAGTTGTAAATTTTGAAGATAAATCTTTTAAAGGCTTTAGGGTGACTAAACAAATCTAAAGTTATATCAAATCTATGTCATATGATAACAAGAACAAAGCTTTTATATGAAAAAAAGAAAATGTAAACTTCGAAGACAAATCTCTAAAAGATTTTTAGGCTGACTAAAAATTCTAAATTTATATCAAATCTATATCATATAATATCAAGAACAAAATTTTTAGATGAAAAGGAAAAAGAACAAATTCTAAACTTTGAAGACAAATGTTTAAAAGACTATTAGGATGACATAACAAATCTAAAGTTATATAAAATCTATATCATATGATATCAAGAACAAAACTTTTATATACAAAAGAAAAAAGATATTGTAAACTTTGAAAAAAATGTTTAAAAGACTTTTAGGATGATTAAACAAATCTAAAGAAAATTAAGTGTAAACTCTTTTAAAGGAAAAAGTATCAAGAAGAGAAAAAGGGGAAAAGAAAAAAAATGAAAGACTATTGTTTATGAGAACTATATATATAGATGATGAGCTTTCTTTTTAAAAATCACTATAATCTTTCACATATTCCCAAAAAACAAATCACTAATACCAACTCAGTTATAGAATGGCAGAAATTTTCAATTGGGAATTGAGTTTACAAACAAATAACTTAAAAATCATAAAGAAGAAACTAAAAGCTTATGACCTTGATAATCATGGTCGGCTTCATCTACCGAAAAGAGAGTTTGAACATTTTGTAATTCCAGAAATGGAATGGGAATTAATCCAGAATTTGAAAAACAGTGTTGAGGTGATGGTGAAAGATGTGAGAGGACCTATTTACCATGTAACACTAATAAAAGTCAACAGAGGTGATTACTATTTCGTAGATACATGGAAGGATATCGTGATAGCAAGGGGTTTTAAAAAAAATGATGAAATTACATTTTGGTGGGATAGTTTGACTGAAAATTTCTATCTTATGTAGTATGTTTATTATTATTATTATTATTATTATTATTATTATTATTATTATTATTATTATTATTATTATTATTATTATTATTATTATTATTATTTAGTTTTAAAAAATATTTATTTAGGGGTTTTGATTAATTAAAATATTATATGTGTTTTATGAGTCTTGTGATATAAATAAAAAAAGCATAACTATTTTATTTTAGTTTTAATAAAGTGATAAGAATTATCCAAACTGTTTCTATATGCATTTATGAAATAAATTTGGAATTATATTTTCCCAACGGATGACATTTTTGTTAAAACTCGGATTCGATAGACAAAATTTCTGTCTACATTTCACTCAGTTTTGCTGGATTGGTATATGCTACAAATTATAAGTGTCATCGCCTTGGTCAGATTTGGATTTCTTGATCAAATGCAATTGAAGTTATCGCTTTTTCAAAAGCTAACAGCTCATAACATGCTCAATTTGTCCTTGTGGGATAAGAACTCTACTTGTTTTCTTGTTTGTATATGCGTTACCTTTGAACATCGTCAATTGTGAGATTATAACTCTTCTTATTTTCTTGCTTCATTCTAAGCTTTAGGGATGTAGAATCATACAAGAATAATAGTAAAGCCCAGTAACATAACACATAGAAAATGTCGGCATTTTAAGTTCTTCAATAACTTGACAATACTTTCTCAATTTCTTCAAACTTTCTTGGAGATAAAGAACTACACACAGTTTCTTTATTATTCACGAGTTTATCTCTTTCGTTTCCACAAGAAACAGTGGCGGATCTAGAAAATATTTTCATCAGGGGCATAATATTTTTAAAAAAATCTAAACAAAATAATATCATATTAAACCGTAAAACATTCATAAACCCCATAAAACTCTCTACAAAACCATCCTACGGTCATTCATAGATTGAAATCGTTTCACTACTGTTTCATTTGTGATAGAGTCAAACAACTATATTTCAATGTAACATACTAAACAACCACTTAAAAATTGGTCTCCAATTCGGTTGCGTGCGGCTGTCTTCACTAGTTTCACTGCAGAAAAACATCTTTCAACACTTGCAGTTGCAACTAGTAGAGTTAGAACTAACTATAGAAGCCTATAAACCAAAGGATGTGCAAGATGTTTTTGCGTCTCCACCATCAAACGAGAAAGATCTCCAAGATTCTTTAAATTATTAAACCGCTCGTCGTTTCTTACATTATCAATGTAAATGTCAAGTTGCTGCTCAACAGATAAGCGCTCCCCATAACTGAAGTTATCTCGATAGAACTCGAGTAATCTCAACAGATTTGGCTTGTCAAACTCATGGAATGAATTATTAGGAAAGTACACACTTGATCTTCTTAGTGAAACAAGAAAGATTGGAGCTAAACCAGCAAAGACGGCTTTTGAAGAGAAGTATAAAGACTCTAGCGAAGGGGAACCTGAGGGAAAACCTTATGACAACATTGGAAAATACTAAAGAATTGTGTGTAAGCTCATTTATCTCACAATTACTCGTCCTAATTTATGTTTTGTTGTGAACCAGGTCAGCCAACATATGCAAGCTCCCACCGTCTACCACTGGAATATGGTGGAAAGAAACCTCAAGTACCTAAAGGAAACTCTCGGCAAGGACATTTGGATGCAGAAAAACGACCACACTGAGATTGTGGGATATTGTGATGGAGATTGGGCTGGAGACAAAACAAACAAGAAATTAACCTGAGGCTATTGCACTTTTGTTGGTGAAAATATGGCAGTTGAAGAAGCAAGAAGCAGAAGGTGGTGTCAAAATCTAACTCTCGAAGAGCCTTTAATATTTGCAAATGCCCATTTAGTTAGTGGTACGTAGTATGATCACTACAAGAAAACAATTTAATAGCTACTAAGTAGCATTTTAGTCGCTTATAAGTGAAAGGAGACCAAAATGTGACTAAATTATGTAATCACAAATCGTGCGTCGCTAAATGAGGTAATCGCAAATTGGTCGGAAATATTGCTACTCTTTTGCGAAGAAATATACCGTCACATATTATGCGACTGCAATATGCGACTACTTAGCGACTTCATAATAGCGATGCTAAAGCGACGACCATAATTGACGTTGCAAAAATTGCCGACTAAAACCCGCCGTAGCAATTCGGTTGCAAAAATAGGGTGACTAATTGGCGATTACATATGTAGTCGCATATTTTGCGACGAAATAGTGACTGACAAAAGGCCACAAAATTGCGACTACATTGAAACGTATGTCATAAGCGACTGATATGCGACTGTCGTGTAAATGACGAAAAAAATAAAAAAAATAAAAATTAATTTTTTAAAAACTGCATAGCAATCGCTAATTAGTAGCATAAAATGCCAAAAATTTGCGACTACATATTATGATTGAAACGTCACTTATAAGCGACTCATATGCGACTGACGTTTAAATGATTAAAAACGAAATTAATTTTAAATAAAACGAAATTAAAAAAAAAATAAAAAAATAATGTTTAAAATGTAAATAAAACTGTTTCTGTTTAATTAGAACACAAATATAACACAAAAATATTTAACCGAAATAAAAATTAAAAACTAATCATTGTCTAGAAAATTAGGCTGGTTCTCCGGTGGGGGTTGGGATGACGGGGTTGACGTGCTCGGGTTCTGGGATTGGGATTCTAAAAACCGTGCATATCCTGGATCCTTTTGGATATAGGCAACAAGCATCTCCAAGCTAGCTACAGTTACCTGAGATTGTTGAGCTACTTCCTTGGCTTCTTCCGCTACCTTCATGGCTTCTTCGGCTTTAGCACGATGATGCTCGTTCTCTGCGGCTTGCTCTTCGATCTTGCGATGCGCAGCTTCAAGTTGGTCCTGTAGTTGTGCCATCGAAGTATAGCTACTAGACGCACCAGACCGCTTATCCTTAACAAATCGTCTCTCCATGCTACCGACTCCATACATTGTGCCTCTAGCGTCGGGAATGGTTGACTACAAAAAAAACAAATACTATTGATTAATTTGTATAAATAAAAATACTAAACAAAATTATAAGTTAACTTACCTCTAAAAAGATAGCATCTAGCTCTTGGGATGTAAGTTCCGGACGTACGGAGTTAGCATCAAACAAGTCGAAATCATCATCTTGAAGTTGTGCTAACTTGTCCTCAACGTTCTTATAATACGTCTCGCAGATTTGCTTGGCTTTCTGGTCGACAAAAGTCCCATCTGCTTTAGTATGTATCCGCACAAAAACCTCTCCAACAGACACAGGTCTCCCAAGTTCTTCCTCCTATTTACACAAAAAAGTAATGAACTCCAGAAAATAAAGACTAAATTGGCATTAAACCCCATCAAAGAGACTAATTACAAAGTTAAAGTAAAAGGAAATAATCAAGGCAACTTACCATTTCATATTGAATTTGCTCATAGCTTTTTGGGCCAGCTACATGTTTATGAACACCAAGACCACCTCGTTCTGAGTTCCGCGAGTTGGACGCCACACTGCTCTTTGATTGCGCTACTTCACTTGCCCAATATTCCTGCATTTGGAGCCACAATGTCTCCCCAATCCACTTTGGCCTATCTTTATGTCGTAATTTACTAACCATATCCTTCATCCGGTTGATACATATAGCATTGTATTTGCGTCTCACAAGTGTGGTGATCAATGGATCTCAAGTATATTCTTGCTGAGAATAAAAGATTTATTAGGGGTTAAAATGTTTTGAAAATATTTTTAAAATAATAGAATTGAAATTAAAGTTATCATACCGCAAAATCAATGAAATATCTATCTTGGTGTCATGGCGGAACTTTGGACCAACTATAATAAAGCCCATCAAACTTGTGCTTCAGGAGTTTAGACACTTTCCGGGTTATCCGCCCCTCGTCTCGACCAAACCTACATAAGTTTCATGATTACATTAGTAGGAAATAAATTGAGAAGGTAACAGAAAAAAAAAATTTATAAGGCTTACCATGTAGTCCCTTCGACCAACTCTGGATTCAAAATAGGCAAATACATTTCTCTTCCAGGAGTTCTCAGAAGATCCTCTAACGTCATATGTTCAACCTCACCCATCGGTCCAGCAGCCGCCTCCTCTTCTGGTTCTTCATGCATCGCCTCTGGAAAATGAGGTTCTTGAATAGGAGAGTGTGCAAAAGGAGGTTGTTGGGTCGGTTGTTCATACATCCGCGAGGACCTACTCAAAGGTGGTTCGGATCTTTGCTGGGGAGGCACAAAAGAAACAGATGCTCTAGATGTCGATGGTTGATTGTTTGTGGCATGAGACGACCTTGATCGCCTACCTCCACCACGGCCTCAAAAGCTTCTAACACCGGATGGCGTACTAACACAGAACGACAAATAAAGGTTAGGAGACAATATATCAAAAGTGAAACATTTACATAACTGGATATTTATAAGAATGAAACAAATATATCATAAGGTTTCAACTAAATAATCGAAATTTTTTATATGTTATGTCTACGAAGATTTAGAAAATAAAAACAACTAGTAAAAATTACATATTTAAATACAACATAAGTAGTGTTTCATTAAAACATGTGAACCAAAACCATTAAAAATAATTCGGTATAACTAAAAAAGAAAAACTTCTTAACCAAAATATAAATTACATTTTCGAACTATTTTATTTTTTTAAAGTGTACGTGTTTAATTCTAATCTAGTTTTTTAAATTTAATTCTTATGTTTTTTTGGTTACGTATACTTGCAACAGGAATTAAATAAAAGCTTGTACGATTTTAGTAAAATATATGAAATTATGTGCCAAATGTTAGAACTCAATTTTTTCTTTTTCAATTCAGCAATCGTAAAATATATTAAAAGTTATTTGAAATATCAAAGAAGTAACATACTTTTTATTGTAAATAATTTTATTTTTAATATTTAATTTTTAGCATATGAAATACCCACACATATATTGAAATAATAAGCTAAAGCTACTAATAGCATTTTTATTTACATAATGAATTTTTACTTGTATTTTTTTAATGTAAACAATAAATCTTATGTTTTTGCCTAATTGTGTATCATTAGACATTTGTTGAGTTTGAACAAAAAAAATAAAAAGACTTTTGTTGAGATTGGTAAAATACTTACATAATTGCATTAGAAAAAAAGAAATTCCACAGTTATGCAAGCTACCAATTTAAGCATTCATGATTAATTGAGAGGAACGAACATGGCTCTAATAGTCGAGGTGGTCCTTAAGGGCTTGATGTTGAAATAAGTCTAACCACCCACGAATTAATAACTAAAATCCAAATAAATATTGTTTCAAAGCCATATAAAGAAATAAAAAAAGAAGAATGCAGTATTAAATCCCTTCTCAATACCGATTCTCACCAAATCTGAGGGTAAAAAATTTGTTTCCAAAACAAGATCGATTTTGTAAAGCTCCAAGAGAAATATTTTAAAAAGGTGAAGCCAATGTGGGAAACTTTTAGAATCGAACGATGTCTTGTAGGCAATCAAAGAAATGAGCGATCTTGATCTTGATTTGGGTTACAAATTAAAACCACAAGGGCAATGGCGAGAACTAGAATTTGGCACAAAAAAACTGAGGAAATTACTTGACTTGGGAAAAAATGCCCAAGGAAAATGGTTGCGAGAAAATGCCCAAGGTAAATGCAAAGGGATCACTTGATATTGGGAGAAAAAAAACAGAGGATATTATTGCTATAATGTTAACATACCTGAGGTTTAGTCTTATTAAAACTCAAATGGAAATGGAGATGAGCTTCTTTGGGCAGCTTTGTGGGTTTACCATACAACCGAGGATGATACCAAAACCGCAGTCTGCGGTCAAAAGCAACACTATCAACACCGGTTCTGAAACAACCAAAGGCACATTTCAAAGTATCCAATCTAAAAATCACTCCCTACTCCTACTGATTCCAAACCAAGCTTGAGAGAGTCTTAAACCAACTTAAAGGTTGAAAACTCTGATCAAATTACCGAACTTGGAGTTGTACCTTTATAATTCTTATCAAGACACAACTGTTAAGAGGTCGGTTAAATTAAAAGGTATTTTCAGAAAAACATATGACGCTTTCGGGAAGATGATCACCTAATCTAAACCAACTTGAACAGAGCAAGTGTCGGGAAATTTGCCTAGAAGAAACTGACTTCATTTGAGACATAGAGATATAAAACTAAATTCGATTTATTCAGACTTATGGTTATGTTGGTCGATTTTGGTATATATCAAAATTTTACCTCTGCGTGTGAAAGTGGCAGTGTTCACGCCTATGGTATAGCCATAAGAAGCAAGCAATGGCCGTCCAGAGGATCCTAAATTACAGCACCCAAAACAGCTTATTTTATAAAACTGGAACTTGAAAAAACCAAAATCGCGCATAAGCTTTAATTGATTATTACGCCATTAGACATACCAAGATTCCTCCTCCTCGTCACAAAAGGAAGATACGACCGAATTGGTTGGATTTAGAGAGAACAGAACTTAACCGGCTGGGATCGAGAGTTGGGTTGGAAAACGGGGTCGATGGTGTCCGATGTTCTTCGTGGCTCCAACAAAGGATTGAGCTAAACGAATTAATTATTGCATATATGCAAATACCCAGAATCCGGGGTATATATGAAACAAAACTCAATGAGAAGGTGATTCGGAAGAAGTGAAAGGTGGGGAAGGGAAACAAAATCTCAGATCGACAGAAGAGGAAAAAATCGAGTAAGTGGATCTTGATATAAATCACATAGTCGCCATTAAGTAGCTAAATTAAGCGACAAAACAGCGACTGACTTCATTTATTCTGCTATAATCACTAATAAATGGTTATAGTCGCCTTTCAGTCGCAACATTTTGCTACTAAAAAGCGACTCCCCAATTTATATTACGCTATTAAATTTAAAATTTGTAATTAAAAACATCAGTCGCATATTAGTAGCAAAGTTAGGCGATGAAAAAGCGACTACAAGATTTAATTTTTAGCAAAACAAAATTACGACACAGTCGCCTTTTAGTAGCAAAGTTAGGCGACGGCAAGGCGACTACGGACATTAATATTATGCTATTATTTTGTAAATCGGTAATTATTAAGATCAGTCGCCTTTTAGTAGCAAAGTTAGGCGACGGAAAGGCGACCACATAAATTATTTTTTACGAACACTATATTTAACGCGGCAGTCGCCGTTTTGTAGCATAAATTAGCTACTATATATCGACTTCCAGATATATATTATGCTTTCATATAATCCTTTGGTAAATAGATACCGTAGTCGCTTAGTTGTCGCAAAAGACTGCAAACATTTTATATATATTGTAAATTGGTAATTAAAAACAGCAGTCGCCTATTAGTCACATAAATAAACACTATACGTTGCAGTCGCTTGATTGTCGCATACCGCCTGCCTTAATTTTATTATGCTATTAATTTTACATTCGGCCATTATAATGTTAAACTTTATGACATTTTAAAAAAATTGTATGTAAAAAATATACTTACACATAAATTCCGTCTATTTTTTTGGTTCAAATCTCTCACTTATATACTACATACTATTTTTAAAACCATAAAGTATACTAATATCTTTTGTAGTACAACAATTAAGGCAACAACAACATATAGATTGTTGATTAAATAACATAATGGATTAAAAAGTTATTATGTTAATAGCTTACAAAACAAGGACATACTTATTTACTCTCCACTTTCATTTTCCTCATCCTCAGATGTAGATACTTGTATTATAAATTCGTCTTCAAATTCAGCATCACCAACTTCTAAATCAAGCAAAGTAGTCTCGTTTCTTCCATCTACTAAGGTTTGGACAACTATATCTTCAATTGTTGTGAATTCCACATCCCGATCATCTTCTTGTTGTATTAATACCACCTCCTTTTCTTTTAACTTCCTAATTATGTTAGCCCTCGGGTTAACTTTGACGATAATAAGCCACAATTTTCTTTGTTGTCTTACGGAGGGATAATGTATATAGCAAACTTGATCCGCCTAAGATGTTGTTTAAATCATGATAAGGTAAATATATGAGATAACTCAGTTAGGATGTATATATATTTATATATGATAATATTATAAGAATGAAACAAATTTCAGACTTACCATGGATAAAAGGCTCGTATTTGCTATATTTGCATGTGGCAAGTACATTAACTATGCCTCCATTTCTCTTTCTTGTCCCCCTTCCGATGGTTGGATCATACCATTTACATTTAAACAAGGTGATCTTTAAGGAAACTAATCCTATATACTCCAGTTGGACGATATCGGTCAAAGTCCCATAGAAATCAGCTTCGTCACATGCATCAAAATAATTCTCGCCTCTAACACATACACCATAGTTAAAAGTCGATCTCCGTTGACCATGCTGTTGTGTATGAAAAAAATACCCTCTAGTAAAATATATGGGCCAAGTTGTCGCTTTGTAGTTAGGACTCTCTACTAACTCTTGCACCCAAGTAGGAAAAGGTTGGTTTTGGTAAAAGATACCTGATTTAACCTGCGATAAATAGCTTAACCACCTAAATACCTCCAACAAAAATTTGTTAAAAAGTATAATTTAAAGGCATTAATTAAAACATAACTGTACCATACATATTCTCTAATCCATATTGGAAATTCTGTATCCTTTTTACTAAACACTTCGGTGTCTGACAGGTGTGAATATGTTGAACGTATCTCATTCTCGAACAAGCTGTAAATACAACATGGTAATGGTTAACATGAAAATATTATAATTTTTATAACAACATCCAAGTCAATAATATATGTTACCTCTTGAAAGGCCAAAAATATTCACAATTTTGCAATATATAAGCATGTGCACACTGATAGTCTTCGTCCGACAACCAAATTTCTTTTGCTTTTCCCTTTGGACGTCCAATATGACTGAACATTTCAGGTACCCCACCGACAGGGTATATTGGCACATCACCTTAATATATATAGACATAAATACATAAATATATAGACATTAATATTAATATTAAAGATTTAACAATATTTTATCATTGTGATTGTACCTTAGTTGTGTTGCTATGTTAGCGGCGAAATAGTTCTCCGAGAAATACGAGATTTCGTCATTTACATAAGATTGCACAATCGATCCAGCTGCATATCGTTTGTTCTTCGCCTTGCTTTTCAACTCTTTGAAAAACCTCTCGAAAGGGTACATCCACTTGTATTGAACAGGTCCTCCTAGTTCAGCTTCACGGGGGAGGTGTATAGGAAGGTGCTCCATAACGTAGAAGAAGGATGGTGGAAATATTTTCTCTAAGTTGCATAATATTAGAGCAATATTATCGTTCATTAACTTGACCCGATGTTTGTTCAATGATCGGGCACATAAGTCTCTAAAAAACAAACTTATCCCTGCATACATACAAATGACAAAATTATAATTATATTATTACATGCCCAAAAAGCAAATTAATTTCAGACCATACCTGAGACTGCTTCGTGGACATTCCGAGGGAGAAGTTCTCTCAGTATAAAAGGAAGTAGTCTCTGCATGAATACATGATAGTCATGACTTTTCATACCCGTAAACTTCCCTCCTTCTATATCAGCGCATGTTGCTAAGTCTGCGGAGTAACCATCAGGGAATTTGACATTATGTTTAACACATGTTAATAGCTCTTCTTTCGCTTGAGGTGTTAGTCTAAATATTGGGAAAGGAGCCCTTCCATTGCTGTCAAGATGTAATTCTCTCTGAGAACAAAATAATTGTATATCCAATCATGACTTAACATTGTCTTTTGACCGGTCTTGCGCATTCATCAAAGTAAACATAATGTTGTAAAAAAATTCTTCTCTATATGCATGACGTCAAGATTATGTCATAAGTTCAGATCCTTCCAATATGGTAACTCCCAAAGGATGCTTTCTTTGTGCCAATTGTGCGATCTACCATATCCTACTTTTTTTGGATCATGCCCATTTCCTCCACATGTTGACGTTTTAGGAGGATTAATTTCCCGGATTAGATCGTACATCTCTGAACTTGTTGGGTAGGTTGGTGCGTACTCATTTACTGCATCTTCCCCCTTCAGAAAATCCTTTTTGTTCTTCCTTAAATGCTGATCATGATGAAGATATCTCCTGTGACAATCAAACCAACATGACTTTCTACCATTTGGGAGCCAAAACGCATTTATTTTATCCATACATATTGGACATGATAATCTACCATGTGTCGTCCAACCTGACAACATACCATACGGCTGAAAATCGCTAATTGTCCATAGGAGAATTGCCTTCATAATAAAATTTTGCCTTCTTGACACATCGTACGCCTCTACTCCAGTAAACCATAGTTCCTTTAACTCTTCGATTAGAGGCCGTAGGAAGACATCTAAACTAGAACGTGGATGATTTAGCCCAAAGTTCAAAATTGTAAGGAAAAGATACTCCTTTTTCATACACATTCCTAGTGGTAAGTTATATGGGGTCAAAATCACTGGTCATAAAGAATGGTTTTGAGACATACCGAATGGATTAAAACCATCTGTGTATAAACCGAGGTAGGCATTCCTTGGTTCTGCAGTGAATTGTGGATGTTGTTGTTGAAAATGTTTCCACTTTGCGCCATCTGATGGGTGACACATTTCACCCTCGATAGGTTGATGCTCAAAATGCCAGCACATTGAAGATGATGTCTGATCGCTTTGATACATTCTCTTCAATCTATCCACAATTGGTAAGTACCACATTTTACTAAATGGTATTTTCGTTCGTCCTTCGCTAGTCTTAAATCTTGGTTGTTGATGTAACTTACATGATTCCCATTTTTCATCTTCTCTCCAATAAATCATGCAATTGTTAACACAAACATTAATTGTGTAGAATGGCAAGCCTAAATTCTTCATCAACTTTTCAGTTTCGTAAAAAGAGTTTGTCGCATGATTTCCTTCTGGCAAATACTCTGTGAATAATTCTGCCCAAGAATCAAGACCCCTCTCAGACATATTTTGTTCCGACTTATTGCTCATGAACCTGGCGGCTAAAGAAAGCTGTGAGTGTCCTTCCTTACAACCCTCATACAAAGGAGTGTTTGCAGCTTCTAGCATGGTGAAAAATTGTTGTGCTTCATTGTTTGGGTTTTCTTCATATTGAGTAGCATTACCATCGTTGTTATACCCAGTGTTACTAGGAAATGCATCATGGAGCATTTCATTACAACTGCCATAGAAATTAGCTGCACCACCTGCGTAATCACTTTGACGAGATGTACCATGATGACCAATATCATGGGTTGAACGTAGATCAACACTTATTTCTTCACCATGTTTATGTCAAACATAGTAATTAGGCATAAACCCTTGACACAATAAATGATTCCATATTTTACGCGCCTTCAAGAATTTGTCATTTTTGCAAATGATACAAAGACAGTAAAACATACTACCACTACTTTGCGCAATAGATTGTTGGCTGACAAAATTCATGAAAACTTCTACCCCTGCTAAATACTCCGAAGATAAGCTATTTGTATGTGAATCGATCCGATTGTACATCCAGGCTCAAGAATTAGAATTAGTAGAAAAATCAGCCATAGTTTGTGTTTATGTTTTATTGAAAATTTTGTGGAAAGATTTCTCGAACTATGACAATCTATATATATATAAGCACAAAATGTAACCAAAATGCGACTATTAAGTGACTTTTTTTGCGATACTACATTTAGTAGCATTATATGTGTATCTAATTAATCGTTCATATGGAACACATGTAATACTATTATACCCAACTAAAATTACGTACCAACTTTATGAGATTAAAATGCGACTACACTAACTATATGAGACTAAAATGCTACTACACTAACTATATGAGACTAAAATGCTATTACACTAACTATATGAGACTAAAATGCGACTACACAAACTATAAGAGACTAAAATGCGACTACACTAACTATATGAGACTAAAATGCGACTACACTAACTATATGAGACTAAAATGCTACTACATTAACTATATGAGACTAAAATGTGACTACACAAACTATATGAGAGTAAAATACGACTACACTAACTATATGAGACTAAAATGCGACTACAATAACTATATAGGGTTTTATCAAAAAGAATCTGCCATTACATAGAGCTCCCGTCATAGAAAGCTTGTGTATCGACTTAAGTTATCAGGGAATTAGACCTGAAGATATCAGAATGTGGGTTGAGATTGCAGTTTCTCGCCATATTCGTGAGATGAAAATTTCTTATCATTTGGAGAATGAAAACATATTTCCGAGTAGCTTATTTACCTGCAATTCACTCGTTACTCTGAAACTCAGATATATGTTTCTCACAGATGTCCCATCTATGTCTTGTCTTCCTTCTCTGAAAACTCTGAAACTTAAAGTTGTGACATTCGTAGGTGAAGACTTACTTCAAGAGCTTCTATCTATTTGTCCTGTTCTTGAAGACTTATCGGTGTTTTTCTATGATGGTGAAAACATTGATATGAAAGAGTTCACTATTATCGTCCCATCTTTGCAGAGTTTATCACTCTATATATCTGATGATTGGGTTTTAGATGGGTATGTGATTGATACTCCTTCTTTGGAGTATTTGAAATTCCAGGACTGTAATGTTTTTGATCACTACTCTTCGATTAAGAATATGCCTAAGCTGAGGGAAGCATATGTCGATGTTAGAACCTTTAATCTTAAGAGTGTTATTAGATTGGTCGCATCTGTCAAACGTCTTACAATATGTTCAGAGGTAATTACTTGCTTTCCATTTTATCAGTCTCATTTATAGGATTTGAACTTGAAAAAGTGTAGGCGAGTTTAGGCAACCACATCCAAAGAAACTCCCAACGTTTACAAAAAATGCTAGTGGATACAACAACTTTTGTTGGAACAACTGATAATATCTTCACCAACAATTCATCAGGCAATACACTGATTTTGTCCATTTCTTTCAAATTCAAGAAGATAACTGAATCTTGTATTCCTAACAAAGAAAACAACACCATAAGACTAAAAAGGAGCCAATCAAACCGCATAAGAATGAGACAAAACCCTTGAAAAAGCTGTAATTTTGAACAAAACCCTAGAAATTAGAACCTGTAAATTTCAGTGGAGGCTCTCTCGGAACTCAGAGAATATAAAATCAGAAACACACAAAGCACTGCGATAGCAATTGATTACATACAGAAGTGACAAATCAGAAGATATCACAGTCGCAGAGAATCGTCTCCGTCAAAGTTTGTGAGTAACAAAGCTTCCTTCTCTGCGTCGTTACACTCATCAGTACTCTTCAGTGATCTCATCACTCAGCACAAGTCGTTCGTTTCTACATTTTAATTGGGTTAGTGAATGGTTCAAGTCTCTAGTGGGCCTGGTTGTGGGCCGAAACTCTTTCTTCAATTTTCAGCAATTTAAAAGAGTTGGCGATGATGATGATTAATTAATGACAAAAGAAGAGTTCATTAGTGTTTGAATTTCTTTTACTGAGTATAGTGTATTTGTCAATGTGATTGTTTTGTTGACATCTTTTATTTGACTTTTGTTTTGAGTTTATATCTAATACCTTTTTCATTTCATTTCATTTTATGTCATTGTTTAAAAGACGAGGTAACAAAAAAAAAATCTCATATATGTTCCTTGGTTTCTTGGTGTCTCTTGGTTCTTGTAAAGTTAACTATGATGGTAGTTACCAATATCCTAAGTTGCACCGAGACGGATATGAGACAGTACGGAGATGGAAAACGGTAAAATCAAAATTTTTTTTAAATGGATACGTTAAATATATAAGAAAATACTTTAAATTAAGATAAAAATAAAGTTATGCATACTTTATAACATTAAAATTCAAATGTTACTTTTTGATTTTTTCTCAACTGACAAAACAAACTATCAATTATCAGTAATCAAAAATCTTTTTACCTTTTTCTTTAATTTTTTTTATAGGAAAATCATATATTAAATAACATTTTTAATAGATTAAGAATACCAAATTTTGCTAAACGTCCCCATATATAAACTTTCCGTCTACTTTATTCAAAACGTTTTGGGGACATTTCCAAACCGTTCCCATAGAGTACTCATCCCCGAGACAGGTGCGGGAGACGGCACCCAATAGGCGTCCCCGTGCTTCCTAGCCAATACCAAGATGGAAGCATTTAGAGAAGATAATGGGAACTGAATGTTTGGAAGTTGTGCTGATTATAGTTGTAAGTTGCAGATAATAGTCTTTAACATTTAGAGAAAATGTGTCTCTGTTGTATCAGTTTACACTCTATTGGGAGCATAATAAAAAGATCACTCGAAGAAGCTTTCATTTCAGAATCGAAGACAATCCTGGATATCAGAGTGTAACATTGACAAGACACTACAATGGGGATGATGATGTCACTGATGCCATTAAGCTTTGTGAATAAAAAAACTATATAGAGAGGCATAAACAAAAAGGTTATAATGTAATTGTTTTTTCTTTCATTGCCCTTGATAGAAACTTGGACGATAAGGCCCTAAACAAATACAAGGTCCCAATATGTCAGCCCTCAACAAATACAAGGTCCCAATATGTCAGCCCTCAACAAATACGAGTTCGCATGAACTTGATCATCTAAAGAATTGAAACATAATGTTCTGCTGTATCAGCCAAGATTGTTGTCGTCTTTAAGTGACAAGCGTTTTCCAGGATATACACCAAAATCTCTCTATCTTGTGGTCTCCCAAAGTATTGTGACCAGTTGAAAATTTGTAGACTCAACATCAAGCATTCAGGAACACAACTCGGCTGATTCCAACAAACCATACCATCACGATCATTAAACCAATGATTCTAAGAAAAGAGCAGAAGAATTTGATTAAAACATATTGAGCATCAGACTAACGAAAAAATAAGCTAATCAAATAAACTTACTTCAAATACAGAGATGTTTAATACTCGTAAGTTGGGAGAATCTTTGAGCAATTGGCCAAGGAGATTCGACGAATTCTCTTTGCATACACATAGGCTCAGATGTTCAAGCTGCTTGAAAACAAAACCATCACCATACATACCCTGCCCACACAATATCAAAATTATTAACATAGGTTTCACTAAATGTGATTGACAACTTGCACTTGATGTAAATGGAAACCAATTATGTACCTCTGAACATATCGTAAGACGCTTGACAGTTGTGATTGATTCAATAACAGTCTTGAGAAGAGGGAATTCAACATCAACATATGCTTCCCTCAGCTTAGGCATATTCTTAATCAAAGAGTAGTGATCCATATCATTCCACTCCAGAAGTTTGAAATACTTCAAAGAACAAGTATCAATCACATACCCATCTAAACACCAATCATCAAGTATAAAGAGTGATAAACTCTGCAAAGACGGGACGATAATAGTGAACTTTTTCATATGGCTGTATACACCATCACAGAAAGCCACCGATAGGTCTTCAAGAACGGGACAAATAGATAAAAGCTTTTGAAGAAAGCCTTCATTAAGAACGTCACACCTTTAAGTAGCAAAGTTTTCAGAGAAGGAAGACAACCCATAGAAGGAACATTCGTGAGAATCAAGTCTCTGAGTTTCAGAGTCACGAGCGAATTGCAGGTAAACAAGCTACTCGGAAATATGTTTTTACGTATCCAAAAATAAGAACATTCCAGCTCATGTATATGGCGAGAAACTGCAATTTCAATCCACAGTCTGATTTCTTCAGGTCTAACATCCAAACTACTAAAGTCGAGACGCAAGCTTTCTATGATGGGAGCTCTATGTAATGGCAGATTCTTGTTGATAAAATCCCCAAGCCCAGGATTTGGACCTGAAGAAGTGTAGTCGAGTTTAGGCAACCACATCCAAAGAAACTTTCAACGCTTAGACAAAATGCTAGTGGATACAGTAACTTTTGTTGGAACAAATGATAATATCTTCACCAGCAATTCATCAGGCAATACACTGATTTTGTCCATTTCTTTCAAATTCAAGAAGATAACAGAATATTCCCTGAATTAAAAAAAGAAAACGCAGCCACGCATAAGAAGAAGACAAAACCCTAGAAAAAGCTGTAATTTTGAAAGCTGGAACATAACAAAACCCTAGAAATCAGAACCAGTGAACAGTGGAGGCTCGCTCGGAAGTCAGAATCAGAAGATAAATCAGAAACACCCAAACCACTGCGAAATCATTTGGTGGGCAAATCAAAAGATATCACAATCGCAGATCCGTCGATAAAAGATATCACAATCTCAGAGAATCGTCTCCGTCGATAAAAGATATCACAATCGCAGAGATGTTTCGGAATAACAATGCTTCAATCTCTGTGTCCGTTACTCTCATCACTCATCACTCATCACAAGCGGTTCGTCGTTACATTTTAATTGGGTTAGCGAATGGTTCAAACCTCTAGTGGGCCTGATCGTGGGCCTAATCGTGGGCCAGGCTTTATGTAAAACTCTTTCTTCATTTTTAGAAAAGTTGGCGATGATGATGAATTTGATGATTGATGACAACAGAAGAGTTCATTAGTATTTCTTTTCACTGAGTATAGTGTATTTGTGAATATGAATGTTTTGGTGACATCTATTATTTGGATTTTTTTGTTAACATCTACTACTTTTTCATTCTTTTAAAAAAAAAATTCTTAATTTTGTTTATGTATATTGAGCTAGATAGCATTTAATTTAATATATTTTAAACAATCCAATCTGTTTAACCAAAAATTTTGTACTTAAAACAATTTAAATTTTTTAAAATCAGATAAATCCTAAAAGGCTAAAAATCTTTTTAGTAAGCGAAAGTTCATGAATCAAACATGGCACCATTTGGCCACTTGGTGAGTTGACTAGGTTCATAGACTCATAGTAACATAAATGTTCTGCGTAACATTGGATAATTTTCTCTTACTCTTACGCGGATGAATAAAAAAGCCTTTCTTTTAAATCTCACAGATCTATCTGTTCGCCATTCTTCTTCTTCACTCTCCTTTGCTTCTGCAAACTCCATTGAGTAGGTAAAGTCTCTATGAAAACTCTCCAAGATTCAAAATTTCTTGTTTCTTTCTTCTCCCAGCTTTGTAATTTATAAAAAATTATGTCTACTTTGGGAATAATCAGAAGAGATTTGTTGTTCCCGAAGCCTTCCTGTCGTTTCACCTCCCCCTTCAAATTTTCGAAATTTTCGATATTTTCACTAGTTTTTGCTACGTGAGCATATGCTTTATGTTTCGAATTGAGTAGATTAAGCACTGCTCACTGGTTTTCTTGAAGTATTTAGAACCCTAGTTTTTTTTTCTACAAATTGGTTGAAATTGGATGGAGAATGATCTTGAAGTAATATAGTATTAGTTATTGTTTCTTAAAGTTTTGATTTTTTTTTCGAATTTTCTTGATTTCCATTGGGTTTTGGGGTAGGGGAAACAAGCTGGGAGCTAAAATTTTGTTAGATTGAGAATTTGCATTTATCAAATTTTGAAATTTGTTGATTCTTTTCTTAAAGGTCTAAAATCTTGTTTTGGATATGATTTTTTGTCGTCTGGAAATAGTGTTTCGATATTTTGTTTTCTATTTAATGTGTATTTTGCTTTCGCATTTATGATATTGTCTGTTTCTTTTAACAGAGTATTTTTATGGGTGGTCTGTGAAGTTGTTTAAGCATTATAAAGCTCACAGTTTTGTTTGAAAATGGAATCTGAGGATGTTCTTGACCTACCAGCTTCGAATAATTCTGGTTCGGATCTAGTGGAAGAGAATTTGAGAACTGAGCAGGTTAGTGATGTTTTCAATGCGAGTGTTGAAACTGTGGCGGTAGATGAGAAAGTGAGTATCCAAAAGGAGACACCTATTCACAGCACCAATTTGGATGTTAGTTGTATCCTTCTTTTGCTCTTCTATGGTGAAGGTTCGCTTGCATAAGAGTCCTGCCACTATGGTTGTTAAATATGTCTGTAATTGTTTACTACTCAGACTTGAATGTTTGTGATTACGTTTTTCTTTTCTTCTTCTGTTTTTTCCATAATTCCTTGTGTCAGCTAAATCGGGTGTTAAAAGATCCCGAACATCGTCTGATGAAAAGCAACCTACTGTCCATGTTACATTTAAACACTTAACAAGGTTAGATGAAAAAAGAGTTGTAACTCAACTGCATGTAATTTTAAGTTACCTGAAGTGGTGTTTACTTATGAGCTTTTAAATTGGAATGCTGATTCCCGGCTTTACCATTGTTTTGATTCTTAATGGACTGCATTTTTCAGAGCTAGCAAGCAGAAGCTGGGAATTTTATTGCAGCAATGGTCAGAATGGGACGCAGAAAATACTTCCTTGGCTCAGGTATCTCTGGAGAAGGTCATTTTACTCTCTTCTAAAATGTTATTTGTAGCCGATATATCAGCTAATGTTATCATATTTCAATATTTGATCAATGAAGATTGTTAAACATAACTAGCATTTACTAAGGCATGCTTATCATAGTCCCTAATACTGAAATATTTTAGTTTATATGATAAGATTTCAAACTTCACATGGGGCACTTGTTTGTTGACTCAGTTTTTATTCAAATTTTTTTTTAACTTATCATGAATGAAAAATAAAGGTAGAATCTTTTAATTGGTTATATGCACAGGATCAAGAACAACCATTAGAATCTGGTGAGGAGACATATTTCCCCGCCTTACGTGTTGGATTGAAGAAGACTTCGTCTGTGGTGAGTGAAAATGTTGTCAACGCTATCAAAAGTTGTTAAGTGTGCACATCAATAATCTTTATGACGTCAACTTTTGCATTCTTGCATATGCAGTCATTCTGGATCGACAACCAAACTGGTCCTAAGGCGTTGGAAGATTTTGTTCTAGTGGAAAGTAGCACCACTCCTCTTTATGACCGTAAATTTAGAATTGGTTTAAATTCAGCGGATGGCTCAAAAAACTTGGATGGGTAAATTGAATCTAAATTGAATCCTTTATTCTGCTTTGCTTACACTATGTTGTAGATGACCTAACAGTGAATGTTTTAATGATCTTTGATCTTGCAATGGATGCATTCTTGTAACATTTAATGACCTAACATTTATTGTTCCAGGGGGTTGGAGATTCTTGATGATGATCCTCCACGTTGCTTCAATTGTGGGGGCTATAGTCATTCCTTAAGAGAATGTCCAAAGCCTTTTGATCGATCAGCAGTTAATAATGCCCGGAAGCTTCAGAAATCTAAACGAAATCAGAGTAGTGGATCCCGTCTACCATCCCGATATTATCAAAAATCTCAAACGGGAAAGTATGATGGCTTGAAACCTGGCACACTTGATACAGAGACACGTCAGCTTCTGAATCTTGGGGTAATTTTGCTCTGTATAGTTTTACCAATATGCTGGATTGTACATTTCCTATATCAGAGAAGTGAGTATTCTAATCAGTTCCTTTCATCCTCTTGTGAAGGAACTAGACCCTCCTCCGTGGCTTAACAGAATGCGAGAGATTGGGTACCCTCCAGGATACCTAGGTAAGCTTTTCTCTGTTTTATATCGTTCGTGTACATAAAAACTGTACCAGATGTTCTCACACCTTCTGTTGTATCTGCTTCTTCCTGTGCTATGTCTCTAGCTCCAGAAGATGATCATTTTTCTGGAATCACTATATTTGGAGAAGAGCTGGAGACTCGGGAGGAGATAGAGAGTGAGGATGGGGAAATCTTGGAAAAAGCAAACCCTCCAGAGCCACAAATGAAAAAAACAGTTGAGTTTCCGGGGATTAACGCTCCCTTGCCAGAAAACGCAGATGAGTGGCTTTGGGAAGCTGCACCTTCGTATAGGAACAACAGCAGAAGCGGCCGATGGCAACAAAGAACAAGCAGAGCACATGATTACAGAGACGATGGTCCTCTCGATGTTGAACCATCCAGTTATCCTCCAAGGTACGGCAGTAGAAATGATTACGGATATGGTTCAAAAGATTACAGATCTAGATCAAGAAGCCCGGGCGTAGATAGATATATATCTGAAATAAGTAAGAGGGACTACTCTAGTTATGATGCTGATTTCCGAGACAGAGATAGAGATAGAGACAGCAACAGGGATAGGGATAGGGACAGAGACTGGGATAGGGACAGGGACAGGGATGATCGTGATTGGTCTTATAGATTAAGCAGCAGAAGATGAATGGTGAGATTGTTAGCTGTGTATGTGTATGTGGAGATGTGATGTTAGAGGTTTAGTTAGGATTTCATTTTCTATAGTCTCTCTTTTGCTCTCTATGTTGGATTTGTTGTTGTTGTATCATGTCCATGAAATTGGAAGCTTTGTTTCTATTTTATCAGACTTTGATTTTATATGTTTAGTAACATTTTGCCAGAAGATATATGAAACTACAAAAATGGATTTTACTTTTCTCTTGCAAGTTTTCTTATGAAGTTCAAGGTTTGTACTATTTTGGGTATGTCTTTTAAATTTTTTTTGAACAAGTGTATATTTTGATCCGTTTAAAACCAAGTGCCGTTTTTAACATTTTAATGTAAACTTTACATGAAAAATATCGAATTTAGAATTTCACATAGTAATATTTAAGGGAAAGTGTAAAAGGTTTGGTGTTTTTAGGTATGTTGTTAAATAATCATATGATAGTTTCAAAATGAATTTTGGGAATATCTGTACTAGAGAGAATTTATGTTTCCTGGTTTAAACCATTTAATTTGATGTATTTAGTTATTTTTTTTATTTTTTTTGCAGTTGCAAGTTATTACAATCATATGAAAAAGTTGTTACTTGTAACAAACATTTGTTGACATAAATAAAACTAAAAATTCTTTGTAAAGCAATCTCTATGATAATTTATTTATAGCACACATGAACATTTTTTTATATTTTCGGCACAAAATCTTACATAAAAAATAAAAAATTCTAGAAAAGTCTTCAATCTTAAAATAATAGATCTACACCATACTATCATTAATTGAAACAAAACAAACAAAATGAAACGAATCAAAAAGAAGACAGAGAGATGTAACAGATCAAGAAGAAGAGAGCATATTGATTATACAAAGAGCAACCTCACCCAACTCAAACAACTTATAATTCTCACCACCAATAGGAGACGTCCACGTCATCTCACCACCACCTTCATCACCGTCACCGTCTCTCTCCCCAAACCCTTCCTCACACGTCACGGCGGATTCCATGGCGGCGCTCACCATCACATTCACCGTCCCTAACTCTTTCCTCGTAAGAAAAACCCTCACGGCCTCTTCCAATCTATCCGCCGCGTTCTCGTACAGCTCAAGGCAGTCACGGAGGCAAGCGCCGCGGAAACCACCGTCGTCGTCGCTTATCAGAAGCTGTTGAATGATGGAAGATGTTTCTGTAGCGTTGTCAAGAGCTTGAAGCATTGGAACTAAGGCAAGAGAAGAGAGATTGGTCGGAGGAGGAAGAGAGATTGGTGAGTTGTTTAGAGAGGAGACACAGAAGTTGTAATCAAAGATTGTGGATTTGGCTGCGCATGATTTGCAAGTTTGTTCGATGATCATATCGGTTGTTGAGTTTACGTGTGAGACAAGGAAGAGTGAAAAGAAGATGGTAATTAAAAGTTGAGAGAGATTCATTTTTTTTTTTTTTGTAGTTATGAAATTCTTCTTGTTTTGTTTGGCATATTATATAGAGTTTTTGTACGACGTCGTTTTCGTGTTGTATGAAATGGGGATATTGAGATGTGTTGAGTAAAGTGTCATCAAGGAACGAGGGGGTTTCACTTGCTTCTACTCTAAAACAATTAATTATATTACTCAAGCAATTGATTTGGATTGTCATTAATTATGGGAACATTATTCCACGTTAATTATAAAAAAAATTGAAGAAAATTGCCTAAGTTGTTATTTTAATTGCATGGACGGTCACTTTAGAAAAGTGTGAAGTTTGCTTCAAAAACTATTTTCTGATTATAATTAATATATCTTGTTATGTTACATTTTTCTTGAAACAAGAGAAAGTATCAGTTATTTTAATCGATTGTTAGATAAATAATTTATCATAAATGATGGTATGTTCTGTGATGTCTAAAACAAAAATCAACAGTGTATATTGTGTTAGTTATAGTATATGGCTAAATGAATAACATCAAATGTCAAAGCGAGAATATGTGAAATAAATGTTGTAACGTGACAAAATATGCAATTTACTATAAATATAAAAGACGAAATATGCATAGTTTAAAGGAAAATGTCCAAATTTGTGAAAAGGTGCATTTTAATTCATAGCAATCATAGAGAAAAAAAAAAAGCAAAGTATCTAAGGGATAATAATTGATAAAATAAAGCTAAATTAAATTAAAAATAAAAGCATAGTAAAATATTAAATTAATTTTGTTACAACAAATCACTCTGGTTGACCTCAAAGTAGGGTAATTGAAATTCCCTGCATCGCTGATCTAAACAGAGACGGTAGTTCTCATTCAGAAATCCCCAAATTCGACTAAATACTTAAACCCTAACCCTAATTTACCTTGGAAAAAAGTATAATTTACTCGCATTTCTGGGCATAATATGGCGGTTCCGATGCTGGGTGGGTTTCCGATCTTCTTGGTAGTGAGAGTTTTGGGTTTCATCATTGCGGCTTTGGTTTTGACATGGACTGTTCACTACAGAGGAGGCTTAGCTCTTTCTTCTGATAACAAAGATCTCATCTTTAATGTAATAATCTCTCTTGATTTTTCTATAATGATTTGGTTTTGTGTTGACAGATTTAAAATTTTCTGAAATGTTTTGTTGATGTATCTGAGATTCATACTTATTGATTGCGTGTGTTGTGAAATTGAAATTTGGATTTTTACTTTTTGTGTGTGTGATCATAAGCCATGATCTGAAGCTCAAATTTGGGATGTTATAATGATCTCATCCAAAGATTATATCTGATTGATTGATGTCAAATATCTTTGTTTGTAGGTTCATCCAGTGTTGATGGTGATTGGACTCATACTCTTCAATGGCGAAGGTAAACAAACAATCTCCTTCACATGTTTCTTTAGATATATTTGTTCCTCATAATCACGTTGACAATATTGATTTATGTTTCTTTCATTAGTGTTTGTACCAAGTTTAGCATCTTAGCTTACTATCTCCAATGAAAAAGACTTGAAACTTGTTATATGTTTCATTCATTGAGCCAGCTTATCTAACAATTCTAAGTTGAAGAAGTTTAGGATTCGTAGTATCGGTTTTTATGTTCGGTTATCATATTCTTCATTCATCAAAGATACCGTGTATCCGTTATGCTCAACAATTCACTGTTTTCTAACATTTGGGGAAAATTGAATTATGCAGCAATGTTAGCATACAAGTCAGTTCAAGGTACAAAGAACTTGAAGAAATTGGTTCACCTCACACTACAATTCACAGCCTTTATCCTAAGCCTTATTGGAGTATGGGCTGCACTCAAGTTCCATATCGACAAAGGGATCGAGAATTTCTACAGTCTCCATTCATGGCTCGGCCTAGCTTGTCTTTTTCTCTTTGCCTTCCAGGTACATTCTCTCTTCTATTAAAACAAAATCTCCATTACTCAGAATAAATAACCAAAAACTCAAAGCTATTATTACGAACAGTGGGCTGCAGGGTTTGTGACTTATTGGTACCCGGGCGGTTCAAGAAACAGCAGAGCCAGTTTGATGTCATGGCATGTGTTCTTAGGGATTTACATATATGCATTGGCCATTATGACTGCAACCACAGGGATACTTGAGAAGCTGACGTTCCTGCAAGTGAATCAGGTGATAACTCGGTATTCCACAGAGGCAATGTTAGTTAACACAACAGGCGTTCTGATTCTTATTCTTGGTGGTTTCGTGGTTCTCGGTGTGGTTACTCCGGTCAATGGCAAGACTCAAGTTCTCACACAATAAACTAAAACCTCGTATTGATATTTGCACTATCACAATGTTTTAACATTTTGACCTCATGAAACATTGTTCATTTTAGAGACGATTTGTGATGCAATTGAGTTTATTTGAAGTGATTTTTACGACAAAAGCGACAACATCATGAGAACACTTGTAGGCATATTGGAAAGATTGAACCACAAAAAAATTGGCATAGAATTTGAGAAAGATTTGTTTCAACCTCCATGAGAAAGGAGAACAAGAGAAGCCTTTCACCCAGACATCACAGACAAAAGAAAAACATCACCGATATCGATAAAATCTTTCCCGGAGAGGCGGATGATGAATCGCACTCTTCACAGAGTCAAAAGTTTCTAACAAAAAACATGTCAAGGCCAAAAAAATGAATCCGGTACTCAGGAAAAGAAGCGGGTGAGGGAGGCAGTGCCGGAAGTTATTCTATGCAGGTTGTGACAAGAAGAGCCTGAGCTAGAGGAAGGGGATGGAGAAGAAGAGCTTTCACCTTTGATAAAGGGCAAAATTTTTATGGAGCAGACCTTTGCTTAGACAAGCACGTGTTCTTTCTGATATTCTCTCACAATCACAGGCACGCTTGTGGGAGGTACCTGAAAAAGAAAACATGGTCAATGTTCGATGTTTTGAGATTCTGAACATGTAGAAACTGTGCATGCATACAAATAATCTCTGATGTTTTTAGGAGAGAATGATTAATCTTACCATGCCATAGTCAGTGATTATCATGGAAATGTAATCTGACGGGGTAGTATCATACCTGTCATTAGTAAAATCATAAAAAGATTTGGCGGTAGAGAAGAATAGTATTAAGAGCACATAGTTTTACTTCTCGGGTTATACAAGCTTACATCAAATTCAGAAACTGCAAGTTTGCGTTGTTGGTCAAACCATCTAAGTAGTTTATGTCTTCTCTTCCACGTACTTTCGAAATAGCATTTGGATCACCTACAGGAAAAAAAAGAAAGAGAATCCAACTCCAAGGTAAGGTAAAACAAAATCAGAGACGGTATAAGATACAAAATACTGCTGATGGAGATATGATGCATACCGAGCTCATTAGAGCATATGGAATCCAATTGTACCCTCTCATGGAACTTGTAGGCTTCGCAACATACAAGCACAGGAACACGGAATGCATTTGCAACCATAGCAACACAAGCGGTCCCAACCCTTGAGTAAACTGTTCCGTTAGACAAAACTGATGAGGCGCCCAAAAACACTTTGGTGACTTCGTGCATGATATATGAAATGGCATTTATATGAGTGTATGTACAGTTAATCCCTCGTTTGATCAATCTACGAAGCAGTAGCTGCCCTTCAAGCTTTGGACGAGAATCCACCACCAAGACACGGAACTTTTTCCTTAGTTCATGTGCATGTAATAATACCATTTCAACAGCAGAGGGAGATCCATAGGTCAGAAGGACATCACCGTCTCTTATTTTAGTGACAGCATGTTTGACTATCATCTTATCTGCCACTATGATCTTCTCGTTTATGAACCGTTCAATATCTGATTGAAGAGTAGCTTTAGCTTCAGATTCAGTAAGTGTTATAGGCAGCTTTGCAATCCTGTTTTTCACGAATCGGATTGCGTTTCCCATGCTAATTGAAAGCGGACGGCATTCTATGAGGAAAGAGACATAGCTACTTATTTTCGCAGTCATGTCCCTGTTAAGAGTCTTCTCAGGCGGTGTCGAATAATCTTTGACAACCTCTTGGAATGCTTGGAGCATTGCAATACACCTAGCATTTCCACCAGATATATCCCCAGAAAGATATTGAAGACCAACCTGATAACCACAACAACTGATACTCACTCAGTTCACAAGTAACATTCATCTAAACGAAGCAATATCAACCACTCATCAGAACAATCGGTTCCTCGTTCCAACTAAGAGATAATCAATAGTATCCATAACACAAGCACCAACCAAATGAATTCAAGAGAAAACAAATACCTTGTACACAGCAGGATGCATAGGGTCAAGTTGGAAGAACTTAGTCTCGAGATCAGGAAGTTGTGTCCCATGCTCATACTGAGGCAAATGTCTAAAAAGCTCAACTCTATTTTTCGCCTCAGTCTGTTTTACAACAGCACGTCTTTTCGCCTTCACAACTCTACTCTCATCATCATATTGCATGCGAGGATGAGGAGCATCTTTCTTTCTTTCTTTCTCAGATGGACCTCCTTTCTTCTCAGATGGTCCAGCAGCAACAACAACATCATTCTTCTGAGAAGTAGGCTTTGCTGTTTTAGCCGCTTTAACACTTGTTGCAGCCACAGAGCCAGAGGTCACTGGTGGTACCTTCCCACCTCCTTCAGCTGATATATCACAGTATTACACAAAATAAGCACGATACTACGAAATGTAAGAAGATTCCACAATACAGCAACAGCTCTACAGAAAATATCGTTCAATTAAGGCGTAAACGCAATGCTAAATCACACCTACGCAATACGAAATACCACAGTATTACACAAAATAAGTAAGATACTACGAAACACAAGAAGATTCCACAATACAGTAACAGCTCTATAGACAATTTCATTCAATTAAGGCGTAAACGCAATGCTAAATCCATCCCTGTACTAAGCTGATGAAAAATCACACCTTTTGCAGCTGCTTTAGCAGCTCTTTGAGCTTCTTGAAGAGCTCGTCTCTCAGCTTTTGTGGTTTTCTCTTTCAATGACTTAGAATTCTTCTTCTGGTCACTCTGCACCTCCTCTGCAATTAAACCATTGTGATTCCATTAACCTTAAAATCCCAAAGAAGCAATTTGCAAATCAAATTCAAGCTATTATGATTCCAAGAACAAATTGAAGATTTTATGAATTCAATCTTAGTCACTCTCCTTACAAAGCAAATCCAATCTATTATGATTCCAAGAACAAATTGAAGATTACCAGAAAGTCCAGGAGGCATATTAACGACGGAGACAGTGGTTAATCCAGTAGCAGGAACACTACTGTATTTAGCCGCAGCCATAGAATCAATTCCAACACCAGGAAGTGAAGAAGCAACGGGAACATACGATTTTACGAAACTACCCCTAGAAACACGTCCAGGAGACGCCGTCATCGATCCGTCAGGGAAATCACGGCGACTGGAGTAAGAAAACGAAGAAGGAGAAACGGCAGATGCAGCAGTAGCAGCGGCGCCACGAAGAAGGAAAGTATCAGAGGAATTGTGACGAGGCGGAGGAATCATGACGGGGGAGAGTGAGTTACCGGAAGGAGAAATGGTGGAAACTGGAGGAGAAGAAGCGGATGCTGCGATCGGGTCGGGTTGTTGTTGAGTTGAATCGGGTTGAGATGCTGTGAAGAAACCAACTTGTCGGACCTTTGGATCAACTACGGCGCGAGGGTTCCGTCGAGACTCCATCGCCGCGGAGAGATGATTAGTGTTTAGGTTCTATGGCTTTTTCTCGGCTGAAGACGGAATATTAGCAAATTTTCTCGGGAAAAGTTTTTGGGGATCGATTTTTGTTTTTTTTTTGTTTTTTCCCAGATGAATAAAACGGGGAATAGGGTTTTTCTTCTCTTTTTTTTTTTCTTAATTTTCTTTTTGTTTTGTTTATGTATTATTTTATATTTGAGCTGATCTTGACAGTCCAGTCACTAGAATAGTTACTTTGTTCTTCTTTATTTTTATCTTTTTCTATAATTAAATCCAATGCGATTTATTTAATGGAACAAAATCTAGCATCCAAAGCTTTGGGTCAATCAGAGCTATAAGTGTAACTCACTTTATATTGGCTAAAAAAATATTATAATTCAACTTGGATTAGAGTATTTTATGAAAATATTAACATTTTTATGTAGTTATTCAACTTTTTTTTTTAATTCCGTCTATATACATACTTTTGTGTTGTGCGACCTGTGGAATTTTTTTCTGTCATTTCCTATCCCAACTAAAATACTATGTTTAATTCATACATATATTGATGTCCAAATTTATACTTCAACTTTTTAAATATATAAATTTATATATTAAATTTAAAAAATCGAACAAAATCAGACATTTGCTGTGATGATTTTAATAAGCCGTTTACGGTTGCTAGCGTAGTTATCACATCGTAGATTAATTTGCAGACATAGATAACATATGTTTTTTAAATTACAAACTTAAGGCTAGATGATGTCGTTTTTCTTCTTCATCACTTTTTTTCTTCCTTCACAATTGAAACTCGCTGCTAGTAACTTCAGATTTAATAGGGTTCGATTAAAATTCAAGAGGAATTAATGAACACAACTATTTTTCTCTCGTCGTGAAAAAAGAAAAAATTATGAAAAAGAAAAAAGACGTCGTCTATCCTTATGTTTGTGATTTTATTATATATGTCATTCATATCTGCAAATAATCTATGATGTAACAACTATATCAACAACCGTTACTGATTTACTACCACCATCACGGCGAATGTTTGATTTTGCACCATTTTGTAAGTTTATGATGAAAATTTGAATATTTAGAAAATCGGAGTATGAATTTACACATCAACATATATTAAGTATGAATTGAACGTATTACTTTAGTTGAGGTATGGAATAAATAAAATCCGTGACTTGTGCCTATTTTAAACTTACGTCCATGCATTTTGTTACTTTTTGGTGAGTTTTAACTTAAAAGGAAATCAACTCTTTCGGAGACATTAACAATTGGTTGTGTTTTGCAGTTATGAAATTAAATTCAGTATATCAAATTCAAAAAAATCTTAGTCTTCCTCGAAAAAGCTTGAAATATAAAAAACATGGATCTAATTTTGCCACTACAAGAAGAAGCCACAAGAGATCTAAAGTTTCCAATGACCATTACTACTAGCACTAGATCAGAACCAGTACCGATAGATCAGAATTGAAACACATTTCATTAGCTTTATCATGTTCAAGCATACCGATAAAGAGCAAGGAGACGGAGTACAGAGAAAAAAGATTAAACAAGAAGCATATTCTTTTAAAGACAGATGAAACTTCATAACATGATCTTACTCATCAGATTGAAGAATTCAAAGTACATGAGACCTGAAGATGACATACGTTGATTTTGAATTTGACCTACATGAAACTTGGGCAAGCTGGGCCTTTGGAGAGACCAAGTCGAACTTCCATAGCATGATGAAAGTCTACTGGTTTGAGCGTCTCGGATTCACGAGGATCTGCAGATTAAAAACTATTATAAGAACAATCTATAAAATAATGAAAATATACAAGTTGAATACTTTTTCTCTTATACATACTAAATGAAGAGTTTAACTATCTGCAAGAGTGAGGATGGTTACACAATATGTGACAGTCACATTTTGAGCAATGCTCAATGATTTGTAGAAGTAGACAACTCTATTGGTGTTTAGACTTTGAACAATCTAAAAGTTAGAGACCAGTAAATGAAGTTTTAAGGCACAACAAAATGGACTTAGAGTAGTAAAACAATTACCATTCAAGTAATCTTCAAAACCAAAATCATCTACAGCTCCCGTGTAGACTTCAAGGCCAAGCATTGAAGATGGAATTGGTCCAGGAGGTCTCTGAAACCTGAATATAGTAAATGTTCATACGCTATGTGAATCTTCAAACTCTATTATATGAGTTTCCACTATGCGTTTATGGTTCTGAATTCCGATATATCATTATGATGATGATTCATATACACATTTCTACTAACCATATTTTAAAATTCAGAACAGTAATATGATCATATCAATTATGGAATCTAATAGCACCTTATGAAGATTTAATCACACATTCTCATATCTAATAACATTATAATTTAGAGAATTGAAGATCCATACCGAGAGAGGATTTGCCGATCAAAATCCATCTTCAAAGGAAGAGCAGCTCCATAAGTATGCGTTATAACTTTCCTCTTCATTTCTTCTTCTGATTTCTTTCCCTGAAACACAAAAATAAACCCTAATTTTTTTAAGAAATTAAGAAACACTGTAAAATCCCAATCACTTCTCAATTTTTCTAATTCAATCAACGAAACTGACGATAGAAGAAACGAAGCTCGTTAATCAAACACCCTAATTTCCACTTTCTTAGCTGAATCTCCAGTTCCCTTCACTCAATATTAAGCATGAAAAAAAAAGAGATAGGAATTGAAAATTTTACAGATTCGTAGGCTGATTCGAGAGGGTGAGATCCAATAATATCGCTCTTAACGCCGTGAAGACCAAAGCGAAGAGCATCGTTCTTCACACCTCCGATCTCATGGGCTATCTTCTTCTGCGACTCCATTTCTCGTCTTCTTCCTTTTTTTTTTACTCCGCCGTTCTACTTTTTAACTTTCTCGGCGACTTTCTGGGCAAGCAAGCAATGCAATATCAGAGAAAGACGAAGGAATGATTTCGCTAAGTAAATTTAATAATGGACTTATTGAATGATTTAAAGCTTAAAACTCAAGGCCCATTTAGACTTTCTTTTTCTAACTCTGCCATACTTATAAGCCCATTTAAGCCCATATATGGTAATTTGGGTAACTAAAAATTATTCAAAATTGTTTGAACGGATTTTAATCGGTTTTTGTATCCGACTGGTAAACCAAATAGTAATGAAGTCAGGTCGACGAGCAGAAGTGAAACCAAATAGTAATGAAACCAAATAGTATCCGACTGTATAACACTTTATCTGATCTGTTGCTATCTTTGGAGGCGGACGTGATGCACTGTCGGACTTAGGGCTTTTAGGTATGCGGGCTTTAGCCCAAATTGCAGCTTCGATCACCGCTTTTGATACCGTTTCTTCAGCTGCAAGGAACCTATCCTCAAACACTCATAGGTTTCTAGCCTTCCACATGATCCAGGGGTATAGCGGGGAGGATCCTAGTCCTCAAGGAGGGAGATTGATGGTCCTTTTAGCTGACTGTAGGAGTTGTAACATAGTCGTGGTTGTAGCATGATCGGACTTTTGTTCCCACACTCTTCTAGGATAAACACAGTTGTAGAAAATATGTAGTGGCGTTTCTTCCTCCCCACAGACCTTGCATCGCACGTCTCCTTGGATGCCCCTGAGTGTTAGGGCCGAACCTACTGACAGAGCATTGTTTGTAGCCTTCCAAAGAAAGGTTTTTAGCTTCGGAAGGCTCCAGAGGTTTGCCTTCCAATTAAACTCTTCCGCTGTAGTTGCTTTGATGTTCTTCTTCGCCACCAAATAGCCTGATTTAGTAGAGTAGGTTCCTGTTTTTGTAAAGATCCAAGTTTGTCGATCTTTGGTTCTGCCGCTACTACAGGGAAAGAGTATCCTGATCTCCTCCTCATGATGAGGCAAGTTTTGTCTGATCGCTTCTATATTCCATTGCTTAGTTTGGGGGGGGGGGTCTAGAAGATCACTGACTCTCATCTCATAATTCGCTTGTGTTGGCGGTCTCGAGAGGGTATGTGGGCTTGGTTGTAGAAAGCCAAGGAAAGTCCCATCTTTTGATGTCCCTCCTATCACCTACTAGGCAACTTAGCCCTTTTTTGAGAATCTCTCTCCCGGCTATAATGCCTCTCCAACCATGAGACGAGTTTGATGATGGCTTGGACTCCATTAAGGAGCATGAGTGACAATATTTGCCCAATAGAATTTGTGCTAGAAGGGAGTTTGGTTCGTGAAGTAGCTTCCACGTGATCTTTGCGAGCAAAGCATCCTTGAAAGTTTCTATTTCCCGGAAGCCTAGACCCCTTTCCTCTTTGGTTTGTGTGAGCTTGCTCCATGAAACCCAACTCATTTTTCTCTTCCCCGGTCTGTCATCCCACCAAAACCGAGTATGGGATGATTGAATTCTTTTACACAAAGACAAGGGGATTTTGAAGCACGACATTGCGTAAGAAGGCATGGCTGAGAGAACCGCTTTGAGAAGCACTTGTTTTCCGGCTCCCGAAAGGAAGTGGTTGGACCATAAAAGGGTGCGTTGTCGTATCCTATCCACAATGCTAGTGAAAATGTCCTGTTTACGTCTACCAAAGTGTTCGGGTAAGCCTAAGTATTTCCCTACCCCTCCTTGGTTGATACCTAGAGTTAGGATTTCGAGACTAGCATAGCAATCTTCTAATAAAAATTGTCTTGTTATAGAGTTAGGATTTCACATTCTTTAAAAACATTATTTAGAACCTAATAGACAATAATGTGAACGAGTTCCTAAAGTTGTTTACGAACATAGGTGAAAAATCTTAAAACTGGCGGACGGTTAGGTAAGGCTGGTTCCAATGGCGATTTTTGTAGATAGTATGAACTTTTATACATTGGATGATTATATAGAATGATATACAAAAGCAAAACGAGAAATTAAATTGATCGAAACGCCGCCGTATATATGGTTTGTTCATATTCAAGAGGTAGAAGATACAGAGTTGGTGGATAAGTTGGAAATCAGTCTTACTTCATAGAGATTCTCACTTTCTCCTTTACCTTCAAATCAATTTTTATGATTCAGAGAACAATCTAATAGCAGAGAACAAGAAATCGAAATTGATTAAGTACTTACCGACTTCTGCAGTGATGTTTGGTCCAAAGAAGGAAGTGAATTTAGCCTATCAAAACAAGATTATTATGCTTCAGCTTTATGCATTTCTACTTCTCAGAGACGAAACCAAAGCTAATTAAGATATTTTCCTCGAGCTAATTGTTAGCTTATGGATAAAACTCTTTTACCTGTCTTTGTTCGAAATCTGACAACTTCAGAGATTTGGCCTCAAATACAAGAACCAGGCAGTAGCGACCATCGGTTAAGACCTGTGGACACGAGTTATCGAGAACAATCCAGGTAAGTTTCGTTTCATCGGTCAATGTCCATGTCAAATGCAAGTCAAATAACGAGATTGTTATAATAGTAAGATGTGAAGTCATGCATAAGAAGAAATTTACCTCTTCCTTTATCATCTGTAAGATAGGTGCACTTCGTCTTGGGATTCCTCCTCCCTTATGACCAAAACAGTCGGGTTTAAAGCGGAAGTAATAAAGCGTGTTGTGCTTCAGTAAAATAGCTTACCAGTCCATATTGAAAGATCCGTTTTAGTGCTTCTTCCAAATGTTGTTCATCACCATAACGGTATCTCGTGACATCATTTCTAACCTTAATAAAAGAAAGAAGAAGCCCAATACACTTACAATTCACTAGAAGTAAATTTAACATCCTATGTGCACTGGAAAGGGAAACTAAAACTGAAGTTTGCGTAGGCAAGATGAACATACTACACTGAAATTAAGCTACTTTATAGATTCAATTTCCAAAAACTAACAACGAAAACTATTAACACTCTTTCCTCTAATCAGAAACATAAATATGCTTTAGAAAATTTATGTAATAGGATGAAGAGTTATCTATAACCAAAATGAAGGTACTCCAATAAGTATCAAAGAGCAACTAAAACTACTAAGTACCTGCGTTAAAATAGGAGTAGCACGGCTTTCCCTAAGCTTTACAGCATCTGAATAGCTCAAACAAGGAACTGGTTTGAGTTCTGCATACTGCAAAAGGAAGTAAAACTGATCCTCAGAGACGAAAACAATTAGGCGTTCCAAAATACTCTATTCTCTCAAGGACATAAGAATGAGAAAGATAACTTAAGTTCATAAACCGCGATCAAATATTGCAAACACGAGAGATGGTATTACCTTGAGTGCCATTCCAATTATAGCAAGGGGAAATCCATATGTTAGCATTATAGCAGACCACTCAGATCCAGGAAGGATATTAAAATACGCCCCGAAACCATATCTGTAGGATTCAACACATCCTTAATGAAAAATCACACATAACCATAGCAACAGAGAAGGAATGAATAAACTTACGAGAGTAGCGAAACCCCGAGACCTAGTCCAATAACACCAAATGAAATCTGCAATCCAAAAGAGATGTAAAAGTGAAAAATGTTCCAACACACATTCTATACCACCTATGAACTTATGGTGGTTATATTACAACAAAAAAGATCGTACTTTCTATAACACAAACAACACTTTTGATAACAAAGTTTCCTAGAAATGTCATCAGAAACTGTAAATATTTCGATAGTTCTACATCAGGATATGAACTGCATACATCAAATCCTTCCCAATTCTCAATTTTGATACCACTAAATCTCGGATAATAATCGAAAATCATTGGAATTATTGGTGTGACTAATATAGTTTCACCATAAATCTCATCTACTTCACAAAAATTCAAGAAAAGGATAAAACCTTAGCTAGAGTGAATTCATCATCAGGGACTAAGGTCTTATCACCGGAAGCAACAGAAGGAGGAGAAGAGCTTGTGGAATCAGCAGCTCTTGTAATGAAATCAAGTCTCAGAATCTCTCTATTCAACCTTGTTTTAGGAACGTAGAGCCATCTCTGCCGTGGCATCAGAGACGGTTGTGAAGACGAAACAACGGTTAGATTCTCATGGCGACGATCGTATAGACCTAAACGTCGGCTTGAGAATAAGACGGTGGTTCCCGGAGTTGCCGATATCGATCCCATTTTCTCCTCTTCTTCTCTCTCTGTGTATCTTTGGGAGAGTAATGTGAGGCTGAGGTAAGTGTTCTAGTATCAGCCGCCAAAATTCTGATTTCGGTTTACGATAACCGTTCAATTCAGTCAAAACCAATCGGTTCTTTGGTTTGGTTTCTTCAATCAAAGCGTTTAATCCAGAATTTCGGTTCGGTCTTCTGGAATGTTTCAGTATTTTCCGAAAAGTACAGTAATAACCAAATTTAAAACCGACATTAACAATAGTTGGATGATTAATTTTGGATTCAGTTCATGATAATTCGATTTTAATCCGGTTATTTAGGAGTGAAAACCAATTCGAAACATTATCAAAATATTAACCGGTTTTCACTTAAACCAAAGGCATAAACCGGTTTTAATCCTATATATAAAAGAGTCCAATCCCTGAATCGTTAGCTGCAAGTTTAAGAAGCTAATCAACGGCGATTTCTTCTCGTTAATTCCGTAAATGTCGTCGCAGGAAAAGCTGTTACCGACGCTGCAACAGAATCCAAATCCGTCACTTCCCGATGATTTGCTATTGAGCATCTTCGCACGCGTCTCAAGATTGTACTATCCGACTCTTTCACTAGTCTCCAAGAGCTTTCGATCTCTCCTAGCTTCACCGGAGCTTTACAAGGCCCGGTCACTCTTGAACCACACTGAGAATTGTCTCTATGTGTGCTTATGGTGCTATTATGGTTATCGTTGGTTCACTCTCTGCCGGAAACCTAATCAAACCCTAACCAATGACATAAGTAATAATAAGAAGAAGAAGTCAAGTGGTTATGTTTTGGCTACAGTCCCAATTCCTCATTCTCCTCCTACCGAATTGTCTAATCTTGTGGCGGTTGGTTCTAATATCTACAACATTGGTGGATCCATATGGCCCTCCTCTAGCGTGGCGCGAGGCTCCAAGCTTGTGGGTGAAGCTAATGTCATGTTCTGCTAGCGTCCTTGATCGAAAGATATATGTAAACGGAAGCTATAAAGATTGCAATTCTGATTGCTTGATGAACACGTTTGAGGTGTTCGACACAGAAACACAAATTTGGGATCCTGTGTCCATCCCTTGCGGCGAGACAAAACCACACTGTTACACGACAGGCGTAAGTATTGACGGAAAGTTCCACGTGGTGACTAACAAAGAAATGGTTGCTTACTTTTACAATGCCAAGGAAAGTAGATAAGACATGGTTGCACGACCGGGTTCTTATTGCGCGATAGATGTTCTGTTCTTTTTTCTTCCGAAACAGTCAGAAACTTCCAATGGTATGACACTAGGTACACAGTGTGGAGAGAGTTGAAGGGGTTTGGTAGAACTACCTGAGTTCACTCGTAATACTCGTGTTAGATTGGCTAATTATGGTGGAAAGATGGCGGTTTTGTGGGACGAGAATAGTGGCAGCGATAAGAAGATTTGGTGTGCAGAGATCGCGCTTGAAAGGTGCAAAAGATGGGAAATTTGGGGGAGTGTTGAATGGTTTGATCATGTGCTTACAGTCCCTAGAACATATGCGCTCGATAAAATTCTTGCTGTTACTGTTTGATGAAACTATGATGAATGACTCGTCTATTTTTTTGATGTTAAGCTTATTGACATTACAAATTTGAAAATACATATCATTGTAAGAAATATATTCTGTTCAATTTATAAATATCACAAACAATATCCAGCTATAACAAGATTGTCTCATACTAAAAAAAGTTTGAATGAACATTTTAGCATACAAACCGAGCATATTGGTTGTTCATAAATGTAAATTATCAACAAATCAATACTCGAATCGCATGTCACAGAGTTTTGAGTCAGCCATTTACCTCTGTATACCAGAACCATGTTCTTATATACTCGCAGCCAAGGAGAACATCATCATTAAGAAGTAATAACAGTTTTTGCACGACGACGTTTCATCCTACAAAACATATGATTCAAAAGAAGAACTGAGATGCAAGGCAGAATATGCAAAACCCATGAACAAATTAGCATCGATTCAATTACAGTTCCATGCAAAGCAAGTGATGCATCGATTACTTATACTGTTAATCTGTAACTTAATGCTTTTGTTGCAGGTTTTGTATATATAGAGTTATGATTTGAGAGCAATCAAGCAATTTTAACTCCTAAATAGCTTCATGGAACGAGTGACAAAAAAAAAAATAGCTTCATGGAACTCTGAATAAATTTCTTGATAAGAAAGATAAAATGATTCACCTTATGTTAGAGATGTACTTTTCAACTTCTGGGGTTTGCTCAGAGTTAAAGGAAAACCATTTTTCCTGAGGAGATACTTCACTCCGGCTTCCTAAATCTGCATATAAACAAAGGAAAGAGATTAAAACTACTATACTCTCGTGAAGAAAACAAAGTTTGTAAATTCTTTCGTACCTTGAAGCAGAATGTTTTGTCCATCATTGTAAGACTTCAATCTCCAGAAGATAAGACCATTGTCATCTACTTCGACCGGGCTAGTTCTAACAGCATTGACACTTCCTTGACTCTCTGCAAACACGATACAACACTTAAGCCTCTAAGCATATGATCATGGAACCATATAGAAATAAAAGGAGCCTAGATTTTTACTTTTAGGTAGCATCTCCATTGCGTTTTTCATTTCAGAATGAACTTCTTTAGCTTCAGCATTAATACGTGATACGATTGCATCACGTTCTGTGATTGTCAACGGAATCCCCTTTTTTTCTGTTACAGCTTTGGCCAACTCATCTTGCAGTTTCTGCTTCAGTTGTTTCTCCTAAAACAGAAAGGTTAGAATGAATTAAATGTTGTCGAAGTTATATTGTAAAAACTTGGTAGATTTTACAGTTACCTTTACTTTTGCTGCATTGATCTTTTCTCTTGCTTCCTTTTTCCTCGTAACCGATTCAAGATTTTGCTTATCAATGCAATTTTTTATCAACCTGGAAATTTAATTACAATATATATGTAAACCCTCAAGCATCATAAATCAAAAGAGAATAGTTAATTTAATAGATGAATATAACAATTACTTACGATGTGCCAAGTGTCTCATCGCATAAGAAATTCAAAAGCTTAAGCCTCTTCGACGAATCCAACTTCTCATATTGAGAAATGCCTTGCTTAAACATTTCAGGAGGGAAATCCTCTAGCTTAACTTCTGATGTCGAAAGACATTCTCCAAGTTCACTGAACCAACTAGCATCAGTTGCACTCAGGCCAACCGATCTATATTATTTAAAAAAGAGAAATGCATCAGCAGAAATGGAAACTAACAGAAAACTTTATACTATGAAAGAAAATAATTCTTACGTTTCTCCTCTACTCTCTAGTATCACAGTTACTAGTCAGATTATCATCTGGGTGAGTGTGGAATACTGTTGTCTCGTTTTGCTTCTCCCGGAAAACATTTCATGTAAAACACACTCAGCTTGTCCTTTCCTCAAACCAAGTGCCTATCAGAAAATTCAAACGAAACAGGTATTCAAGTATTCAAAAGTTTTATTTTTGACCAACTATCAAACTGTGGATGGGGATTAGACGATACCTCCCCAAAAGCTGAACAAAATTCTAAGAACTGAAATACATTTCCAACATCTTCAGGGGGCAAGTCAATGCCAGCAACAGTAATTGAGCTGTTGCCCTGAGGTAGTTTAACCTCAACCTGATCCTCCTCTTTCCTTTTCAGAGCAGGTTTGGTTCTCCTGATCTTACCCGCTATGTTGTTTTCCTTGACATCTTTAGCAGCAGTCTCTGCAACATTAACATTCAAGTATTAGTCTCTTTTCAACAGTACTTACATTCTCAGGAACATTCGACTTTTGAGAGCAGGTTTGGTTCTCGTGAGCTTACCAGCTATGTTGTTTCCCTTGATATCTTCAGTAGTAGTCTCTGCATCACAGACATTCATGTGTTAGTATCTTTTCAACAGTACTTACATTCTCAGAAACATTCGATGATCTTACCAGTTATGTTGTGTCCCTTGATTTTTTTAGCAGTAGTCTCTGCATCACAGACATTCATGTGTTAGTCTCTTTTCAACAGTACTTACATTCTCAGAATTCAGAAACATTCAAGCCCAAGTCATCTTACTCTTAATTTTTCCTTCTGCGGATGCTTCCTTGGTAACTCCAGTCTCATGAACAAAATCAGAAATCTTGATCTTTTTTGGACTGCTTTTTTCCACTGCAGCATTCTCAATGCTGCAGCCATTTTTTATATCCTTCAGCTCTTCACGTTTAGTTTTCTTCGATCTTTTAATGCGAACAGGTTTTTGTTCAACAGCATTCTCCTGGTCAACTTCCGGTGGTGAAGCTACAGCACCACCTTCCTGCAAGATACCATATAATTACAAAACAAGACTCAAAGCTAAGATATACATAATACAAAGATAATGCTAGAACATAGCACTTACCGTTTTAGCCTTCTTCTTGTAAAAGTATTTATCAGAACCTTCGGTTTTGAGAAATTCTGAGACAGAAGAGCATCCACTATTTTTAACTGTATGGACCAAATTCCCGGTAGGCTTTTGGCCTCGATTCTTCCTGAAAAGGTAAACGACAGTTCAAAGATTAACATTAAAAGCTCTAAACAACATAAAAAATTTGCAAATCCAATGTAATTAATAAGTTTGACTTACATGCAGTTGCTGCAGTTGCATTCTTCTCTGCATTTGGGACAAACCCAATCAGTCTTCAATGCAACCACTTCTGGCTTCTCCCCATACCTATAATACAAGCCAGAAACACAATCACCAAAGCTAATACATCTCTCTGTAAAACAAATCTCAAAATATTAAATCATACCTGTGTTTTAAGCATGTCGTACAGAACTTAAGGGGACACGTTCCCCGTTTCTTTTGGGTCACGCATGATCCAAAAAAATCTGTTCTCTTTTGACGACACTGCAAAACCAAGAACATTGATTGAGAACATAACTCTAGTAATCAATAACATAATAGTTAAATACAAACATTAATACACCAAATCAGAGCAAAAAGGTTAAGAATTTGTCAAAATTCAAGAGAACCCAGAATTCAATAAGTGCCAAGGTTCAATTTAACTCTAGTAATCCTACAGCTAAATCAATAACATAACAATTAAATACAAACATTAATACACCAAATCAGAGCAAAAAGGTTGAGAATTTGTCAAAATTAAAGAGAACCCACAATTCAATGAATGCCCAAGGTTCAATTTTCAACGTAATTTCACAAATCAGACGAAAATTCAATTTCAAAATCCCAAATAGATCATTATCTATAGGCAACGATAAATAAACACAACCGGATCAGTAACTATGAGTACCCATGTTCCAAATTCACTTTTATTTCAATCACAATTGAAAAAAACTCGATAAAGTTGAGAAAACTCAAACCTGGTGACAAGCTTTTGCCTTTGATGAACCACCGATCATTGCTTCGATCTGATTGGGTCTTTCTTCGAGCTGGTTCAACACCGCCATTTCAGAAGCTCGTGATGATGATTTCTTGGAAGGAATCAGAGATTTTTTTGATAAGAGAGAATTTTCGATTTCGTTTTCCCTCCGACACTGAAATGTTTGGGCGGGGCGAGGATTTCGAAGTTTAGAATTTCAAGGTCCGCTGTAAGGAACAGTAGAAGCTCTTATATATTTTCACTGTGTGTAATAATTTTGACTAAAAATAGAGAAAGAGTGTAATAGTTTTTGACTAAAAAAACAAAAGTGTAACAATTTTTTTTTAGTATAATAGTCTGAAAATTACAAAATTACACCTTATAATCTGCAAATTACAATCTGTTAATTAAAATTGTCAATTAATTAAATTAACTACTATTAGATTATTTCCCGCACAATACAACGGTCTTTTCATTTTATTAATTTAAATAACGGTTAAGTTATTTCCCACGTACTTACAATATTTTTTTAATTATTTTAAAATAACGATTAGATCATTTTCTACGCGATGCATCTTAAATTTAGTAATGTAGATTTTCGCCCATAGCAACTTGATCATTTCCTGCGCAATGCAACGGTTTTTTATTTAATTAATTTTAATAATTGTTAGATTATTTTCTGCATAATTACAATAACTTTTGTTGATTAATTTAAAAACGGTTAGATCATTTTCTCCGCGATGCAATATAGTGTATATATATATATAATAATTTATTTTTTCATCTTAAATAAAAAAGAGCATACTACATTTTATTAATATAGATTTTAACCCATAGCAATTTGATCATTTACCGCGCAATGCAACGGCTTTTCTATTTAAGTTAGGTTATTTCCCGGGTAACTGCAATATTTTTTTATTAAGTTTAATAATGGTTAGATCATTTTCTGCGTGATGCAATGTATATATATGTCAATTTTTTCATCTTAAATAAGAATATTACACTACATTTCCATAATATAGATTTTAGCCCATAACAACTTGATTATTTTCTGCGCGATACAACAACTTTTTCATTTGATTAATTTTAATAACGGTTAGGTTATTTCCCCGAAATTACAACAACTTTTTCATTTAATTAATTTAAATACCAGTTATATTTATCTTGTGTGATGCAATTATAAATATATACGATTTGTTTTATATCATCTTAGATAAGAAAACCACACTACGTTTTACTAATATAAATTTTAGTCCATAACAACTTGTTTTCTTAAGTCGTGAGGATATAGATCATACTAGGCATGGAAAAAATATTTGTTACATTCGATTTGATTCGCTATCTGCTTCGATTTGATCTGAAAAAGCCGAATATTTGTGATATTATGAAGCAAAGCAAATATTAAAAATTAATATTCGTTAAAAACGAAGCAAATCACAAATAATATAATTATAAGAGGCGAATATTCACTCTGCTTCGTTATATGTATATATATATATAACTACATATATAATTATATTATGATTATATTTATACGACTATCGTTCATATAGTTACTAAATTATAGATAGTCGCAAATAAGTAGGTAATTATTAAAACATATGCGACTACAAACCGACTGTTTTTACGACTAAAATGTGACAGCAATTATTTGGTCGCATATTGGTCACATGTTTGTCAAAAACTTAATTAGTCGCAAAATTGTCACATACTTATGCGAAAAAAACTCACTACAATACAAATTTCGTTGATATAGTTACAAAATGTTATATAGTCATAATTTACTCGGTTATTATTAAAACATATGCGACTACAAAGGGACAGTTTTATGTAGTAAGATAGAAAGGTATATTTTTGTGATTAATAATAAATATATGTTGCAAACTAAGAAATAGTAGCTAAATGGTCGCATTTTAATGCAAATTATTTGTGGCCAATTAAATTCCTTTCTTTTTATGTTTTTGTCTCATTTTAGTGGCATATATTTACACATGTTTAAATGATCGTAGTTAGGTGTACCTACTTTTAGATGAAAATGTTAATTTTTATACACAAAATTTCTTATAAAATATCTCACTGATAGGAGGTTTAATACAAACACCAAAGAATAAATATATCAAGCTTTCCTTCTAACACATTCGATGATTCTGATGCATCAATTATCAATTTTTCTGATGTACTGACTCTCAATTACCGGCGAGGTTGGCGGAGTGGGATGAAGAGCACCAAAAAGTGGAGATGTCTTGGGAATCAGAGACTCCAATCACAGAAGTTGAACCAATTGTCACCCCCGGTTCTACATTATCTCCATACGAAAGTTATCAGGGCGGTGGTTATGCTGAAGGTGTTGAAACTCAACCGGAGGACGTAGATGTTGATGCCATTGCGAGGGAATTTGGTTTTAACGTTGAGGAACCTGCATCTAATCCTCCTCTAAGTCCGGATTTTGAGGAACCATAAGACTTTTACAAATGCAATGGTGATTATTATGGTTGTTGTCAATATCACATCGAAAAGTTTGAGATGGATCATTGAATACGTTGTTTAATAATGTTTTAATATAATTATGTATTGTGAAATAAGTATGACATTTGGTATTAAATTCATGTCATTGTTTGTTCTGTTATTAATAAAAGTTTGTTTTTAATGTTAACATATCTATTTTAAAATATTTTTTTATTATACTATATCGTAAATATTTGATGTTATAGTATTATTGTATCCCAATTGATATTTGAGGTTGACTCATATTGATGGTATATAAAAGTGATTAAAATGCGACTCTACGTACAAATAAAATGAATGAAATTACGTAAATATTTGTAGTCTCATTACAGTTCCTTTTTCTGATACCAAAGAGCGACTACTTTATTGTACTACTAAAATGCGACTTCTAGTACAGTTATTTGATTTATATCCACATGTTCAAATTGAGAATGTAGGTGTACCAAACTACACATTCCGATTGATTTATATCCAAATGTTTAGCTATATATGTAAAACATTGTAGATGTTTTAAACATCATAACAACAATACAAACTTTCAATTTATTATTTCAAGTCATCAAATTTATTTTTTAAAATGTCAAATTTCTCTGGAAATGATGATTCTGAAATAGACATATCTCTTTGGAGCTGGTTCAAAAATGGAAGCTCATACCGCACGCCAATATCTACTCTTTTGCCTTCCATAAATGTCTTAGATGCACCTCCTACATATCTCCTCCCTTCTCAGTTGGGGAGATATGAACCTTTAATTCCTGGCACTGAGTCTTTAAAAAAGTTCAAGTAGCACGAAGATGCAAGCAATATCATGAAAGGAGTTCGAGTTATGATCCCCAAAATGGAATACCAACACAAATATTTTATAACGATTTACTTGCAGAGGGCGACCCGGATTTCAACGAAGTACGTTGGACATCTGCTGTTGAATACCTAACACGAAAAGGGCAAGACTGGACACCATTGAATTCAATTCAATTTACCAACAACAACTGGGTCAAAATTAAAAATGCAAGTACATAATGGTAAGCAATTTTCAAAGAAAATTTAATATATACTACGGCTAACCCGATTATGAACTTTGTAGGTGTTGGTTACGATTAAAAATATGAATAAAAATGAATATGGTGATGCATTGGTGACGTTAAAAGAACGTGGAACAATAGATGCGTCTATTCACATGAAAGTATTTGAGAATGATAATTTCAAGGGACTACTAAAAGTTGGTGCAGTGCTACTTCTAAAAAAGGTAAACGGTTTAAATTAATAAATAATAAGGACCAATTGATATTATTTATTTAATCTATATTTTATTGTATAAAAATGAATATTCGTATATATAGGTAACTGTATGTAAGTTAAACGGAAGCACAATGAACGTAAACATAGTAGTGAAGAACATTGTTAAGGTAAATATGATTATAATTAGTATGGTTCATTTATTGTGGTACCTAGTCAGTATATAATTAATTATTTTACAGGTAATTGGAAATAATCAAATGATTCATAACTTGGTCGACGAACAGGGTGAGGCTGATAACCAACCTAATAAAAACTTAGTTGATGATGAAACTATGGCATCCATTGTACCAGATTCAGAAGAAGAGGATTATTAATAAAATGCTAATCTTCTATGTTTTATATTCAATGTAATATCATTACCTACGTTTGTATCCTAATCGTGTAATAAAAATAAGATGTGTAATAAAAAAAATGTTTTCAATTTTATTTGTTTAAGTTGACCATATTTATAAAATTTGGTATAAAACATTTGATGATCAAAAAATATCTTAACATATCAATTCACTAATACGAAAAAATTAAAAATCAAGCACATTTTATTATTTTAGTAGGGCTATGAGACACAAAAAAAGCGAGTATAACAAACAATGGTTTAGTCAGTTTTATTATTATTAACTTTCAAATAGTCGCATTTTAGTTTCATATAGTTAATATAGTCGCATATTTGTCTCATATAGTTAGTGTAGTCGCATTTTTGCTCATATAGTTTGTGTAGTCGCATTTTAAATCCACTCTTAATGATTCTAATATTGTGGGCAGGGTGTGTATGGTGATGGTTTTGTTTTCAACCAGCTTGAACATCTGAATGTATGTGTGTGCAAAGAGGATTCGTCGAATCTTCTTGGCCAATTGCTCAAAGATTCTTGGCCAACAGAAGCCATGGTGTTATATCCTCAACGGAGAATACTTAGGGTTAAAAAGTTTTAGCGTTTTTGGTAGGGTTTTTACCAAACTTATCGAATAATTCAAAACCTCATGAACCAATAAAAAATAAAAAATGGAAAAAAACCTTCTTTTATATATTTTTCCTTTTAAAAAAAAGTAAATACGTTCTGCTATATATATAACTTGAAACCCTAAAAAAGTAAATACGCTACGCTATATAAATCTTAAATTCACTGTTTTTTTTTTGGTCGATGATGAACTTGGAGCAAGAAGCGAACAAGGAAGAGAGAATGATTCGTAAAAGGAAAAGAAAAATTGATCAAGACATAAATACAGAGTTAATCTTGAAGATCTTTCGTGCAACAATCGATGACAAAACTCTTTTGAAACCTTACGATGGCCATAGATGGTATAAAGTTGTGGCATGGACAGACCCCAAAGATCGAAACATAACAGATACGGTAAAGATTTGCAAAAGTGACAATTGGAAGTTTAATGAAGAATTGGAAATTCCTTTGGATATTCCAGCACGATATCTTTACATAGAATTGCTTAGGGTTAAAGGATTCCCAAAGAATGAGCCTGGAACATCAAGAGGAACTGTTGTGATGGGTCGAGAAAAGATTAAGTTGCCTTCTCCGACTAGCCGTGGCACGATCTCACGTAAAGTCAGTCTCGTCGTTTTGAACAGTGATCGGTGTGTGGTGGAAAAGGGAACCCTAGAAATTTCAATGAAACTTCATAGGTATCTATCATGATATAATTATCATTCTTCTTAATTAACAGTTTTGAGGGATTATTTTTTAGATTATTGTCTTAATTAATTATTAAGAGTTTTAATAAGTTATGTTTGATTCAATATGAGTTATCTTTTTATACGTACCATTTATTCGTTATATTTATAGTTGGTCAGATTTATTCCTTTAAATATACAGAGATGTTTTTATGGCGCATGATGTGCATTCGTAACAATCAGAAATCTTTGAGTGAAAAAGAACTTGTTGTCCAGAGACAGAATCTAGAGTGAGTTTACTTGGGAGCCAGGTAACAAAACCGACATGACAGGAATAAACCTATATTTTAGTAATAATTGTTAAATTAATACAAATTTTGATTGTATTAGGTTCAATGAAAGGAAGAAAAAGAGATAAAGTGCTAAACAATCACACTAGTATTTAAGTAAGGTGTACCAAAGCAAATGTTTTGAATAAGAACTAAAAAGCCAATTTCAAATAACAGAGCTTAATGGGACTATATGGATCTTTCCAAAGCTAAATTGATTGAAGTAGCTAGGTTGAATATCAGAGGAGGAAAAGCAATGATAAATAGAAAATTCAAGAACTAAACTAACAAAGTAACTCAAATATCTTCATGGTCTCACCTCCAAACTCAGGACGAATCCATAACTTCTAATTGTATCGTGATAAATATTTCATATATGGATCTACTTATTGCTATTAGCTTTGTCTACATAATTTCATCTACTAGATCCATCATAGAAAACAAAAAAAACAAGATGATGAAGTTTATTGTACAATTACAATAAGGGTGATTATGAAAAAAAAAGAAAATAACAAAAATTTAGATATATTAGTGAATAAAACTTATGAAAAATACCTAGTCGATAGTGTTTTTGTGGTTTTAGAGTAAATATTCAAGGTCATTAGTTCAACTCCACTTACAAGAGGTGATTTACACCTTATATATAGTATTATTATCAATGAGTAATAGATTAAACATCTGGAACTCGATTTATAAAAAATAAGTGAAAAGGAAATAAATCGAAATAAAAGTCATCATCACCACGAACTTTAAAAAATGAAAAAAAAGTTTCACATAATGCCCGACCCACACTCAGGCCCACTAGAGGTTGGGATCATTAGGTTTATGAGATTTAAAAGCTTTTCGTCATTCGATGGAGACGATGCTAAGTGATTGCGATATCTTCTGAAATCATACTTTGGAATCGAGCTTCTGGGTGTTTGCGATTTATCTTCTGATTACGGTTTTCGAGCGGTACCGAGCTTCCTTCGGAATTCATCACAGGTTATACTTATTAAGGTTTTGTTCGATTCCAGCTTTTTCTAGGGTTTTGTCCTGTTCTTCTGTGTGTCTGTGTTTTCTCTTGTTACTATATCATTTTCTTGGCTCCTCTTTAGTCTTATGGTGTTTTTTCTTTCTCTGTTAACTCAGGGAAGACAAGATTCAGTTATCTTCTTGAATTTTTTTCTAAGATATGGACGACAAAATCAGTGGATTGCATGATGACTTGCTGGTGAAGATATTAACATTTGTTCCAACAAAAGCTGCTGTATCCACTAGCATTTTGTCTAAGCGTTGGGAGTTTCTTTGGATGTGGTTGCCTAAACTCGACTACACTTCTTCAGGTCCAAAGCCTGGGCTTGGGGATTTTATCAACAAGAATCTGTCCCTACATAGAGCTCCCATCATAGAAAGCTTGCGTCTTGACTTTAGTGGTTTGAATGTTAGACCTGAAGAAATCAGACTGTGGATTGAAATTGCAGTTTCTCGCCATGTACATGAGCTGCAATGTTCTCATTTTTGGATATGTAAAAACATATTTCCGAGTAGCTTGTTTACCTGCAATTCGCTCGTTACTCTAAAACTCAGAGTCGTGATTCTCACGGATGTTCCCTCTGTGGCTTGTCTTCCTTCTCTGAAAACTTTGCAACTTGAAAGTGTGAGATTCGTAGAACAAGGCTTTCTTCAAGAGCTTCTATCTATTTGTCCTGTTCTTGAAGACCTGGCAGTGTCTTTTTTTTATCCCATCATGGAAATGAAAAGTTCACTGTTATCGTGCCATCTTTGCTGCGTTTATCACTCGCTATACCTGATTCTTGGTTTTTCGATGGGTATGAGATTGATACTCCTTCTTTGAAGTATTTGAAACTTGGGGACTATAATAATAATGCGGATCACTACTGTTTGATTAATAATATGCCTAAGCTGAAGGAAGCATATATCGATGTCGAGTTCCGTCATCTCAAGAGTGTTAGGGCATGTTTGTTTGCTTAGTTGTTATTTCCATTCAACTAGATCATTCAAATACTTCATGTCCCTAATCCATCTAGATGATGTTTGTTTCATTTTGGGTTATTCATTTGGATTATCCATTTGAATGAACATTTGTTTGTTTGCATAGTTGATGTAAATTTTCATCTCCATCTAAATGATTTTACTAAGAAAATGACTAAAATGCCCATTATTTAATTTAATTATATTTAAATCTTAAACATATTTTAAAAATAATATTAAAATCATAAATATATTAATATATTTAAAAAATAGAATAGTCTTAAAACCAAGATTTTTTTGAAAATACTAAAATTATATTTTTCCGTAAAAAAAGTTTAATCGTGAAATCACACTTTTTGACTTAGAATCGCAAAATGACGTTTTTCCGCAAAAACCGTGAAATCGCAATTTGACAGAAAATAGAAAAATAACGTTTTCCCGCCAAAACCTTAAACCCACAATTTCGACAGAAAATCACAAAATCATTTTTTTTCCGCTAAAACGTGAAACCACAATTTTGACGAAAAATTATGTTTTCCCGCCAAAACCGTAAAACCGTAATTTCGATGAAAAATTGCAAAATTACGTTTTCTGCAAAAACATGAAATTGCACATTGTCGTTTTCTCGCCAAAACTGTAAAATCACAATTTCGACGAAAATGATGTTTTTCCGCCAAAATCGTAATTTCGACGAAAATGATGTTTTCCGCCAAAACCGTATTACAATATCACATTTTTCTACCAAAACCGTAAAATCTCAATTTCGATGAAAATGACGTTTTCCCGCCAAAACCGTATAACCGTAATTTCAACCGAAAATCGCAAAATAATGGTTTCCGCCAAAAAAGTGAAATCGCACATTGTCGTTTTCACGCCAAAACCGTGAAATCACAATTTCGACAAAAAATGACGTTTTCCCGCAAAAACCGTAAAACCGTAATTTCGACGAAAAATCGCAAAATGACGGTTTTTGCCAAAAACTTAAAAGTGCACACTGTCATTTTCTGGCCAAAATTGTAATTTTGACGAAAATTACAATTTCCCGTCAAAACAGTAAAACCGTAATTTCGACGAGAAATCACAAAATAACATTTTTCGCCAAAAACGTGAAATTACAAAATGGTGTTTTCCCGCCAAAACCGTGAAATCGTAATTTCGACAAAAATAACGTTTTCCCGCCAAAACCGTGAAACTGTAATTTCGACGAAAATTTACAAAATAAGGTTTTTCGTCATAAACATGAAATTACAAAATGGTGTTTTCCCGTCAAAACCGTGAAATCGCAATTTCGACAAAAATGACATTTTCCCACCAAAACCGTAAAACCGTAATTTCGACGAAAAATCTATTTTTATAAATTATTATTGATACAAATATTTTATAAATTATTGTTGATATAAACATTTTTATTACAAACTAAACCAATAAGAGAAAATAGTTAATTGTACATTTGTCATTTGTTATTTTGGATGAATCATCTCCATCCAAATGATTCAATTTGGATCATCTAGATGATTATAAAAATTTAGCCTAAATTTTAAAAATCATTCAGATGGTTCATTTGGATGATCTATTTGAATGAACATGTTTTAGTGCTAAACAAACATCAATTCTCATCTCCATTCAAATAGATCATTTGAATGAGTAAACAAACAGGGCCTTATTAGATCAATCACATCTGTCAAACGTCTTACAATATGTTAATTAAGAGGTAATTACTTACTTTCCATTTTATATCAGTCTCATTTATAGAATCCACTCTTAATGATTCTAATATTGTTTGGCAAGGTGTGTATGGTGATGGTTTTGTTTTCAACCAGCTTGAACATCTGAACCTATGTGTGTGTAGAGAGGGTTCGTCGAATCTCCTTGGCAAACTGCTCAAAGATTCTCCTAACTTACGAGTATTAGAAATCTCTCAAGTCGATGTAAGTTTCTTGGATTAACTTTTTTTTTCGTTAGTCTGATATGTTCAATGTGTTTAAATCTAATTCTTCTTCTTGTTCTTAGAATCATAAGGGTAATGAGCGTCATGGTATGGTTTGTTGGAATCAACCAAGTTCTGTTCCTGAATGCTTGTTGTCGAGTCTACAAATTATCGAATGGTCATATTACTTTGGGAGACCACAAGACAGAGATATTGCGGTTTACATCTTGAAAAACGCTTGTCACTTAAAGATGGCAACATTCTGGGCTTATTCATCCACATATTTAGTTACTAACATTAAGATGATCAAGGAGTTGACACTTTCTTCTCGAGCGTCAAGCTCATGCGAGCTAGTATTTTTTGACGACTGCGAACTCGGTTATGGTTGAGGACTGTGAACTAGATCGTATTTTTTGAGGACTTGGATCATATTGAGACTTGAATCATTAGATGTTTTCATTTGTCATCTATGTCCGTTTGTGTCTTAAAGTTCAGATTGTTCAGAATTTTTATGCTATAATCTTTTAATTACGTTTCTTGATAGACGTTGATTGCGTTTCTTGTTTTAGGATCAAAGATAATTGAATAAATTTTCGACACAAATAATTAGTTAAACTACGAACAAGAAATCTAAAACAATCTTGGCTGATACAATGGAACATTTTGCTTGTTGACACTTTCCCCAAGCTTCAAATTAACACAATGCCAACTAGTTTTTATTGAGGACTTGCATCATATTGAGACTTGAATCATTAGATATTTGGAACAAAATTAAGCTTGATGCTCTCATGCTCCATCCCATTCATAAGAGTGATGGTTATTATCAACGAGTTTTTGTAGCTCTGAGAATCTATTGTCTCTGATGTCAACACTGAATCTCTATCTACAATTTCATGATCATTTTCTTCGTTGACTTTAGTTTTTTGAACACAAATTGTTCTCCAACCAAAACATAATTTATCAACCTCCTCATTACAAATAACATGATCTTTAAGCCTTCAAATATGATAATTGAGGATAAATCAGACACCAAATCCCCAACGATGCTACATCCTCGTCTTCTTCTTTGAAGAGAACATTAACCTTTCTTTATTTTTATTGAATAAATTTAACATTTAAAAAATCAAAGTTTGCTAGACTATATTTTAACTCATATTTTTCTTTGTATAAATCAATACCGAGCATTTAGATTCAATTAGTGAGAAATTCCCTTGGGTCTTGGAAGCACGGGGACTCCATTGTTTAGGACATCCCTTGGGTCTCGGGTACGTTTTAGGAACGTAGACAACTGTTTCCAAGATGATTCGAATAAAAAAATGGTGTTATCCAATATATAAACGTGTTACAAACTTACAAAACTGTTTCCAAGACATTTTGTATTATATTTTCCCAAGGAAAAAAAAACATTTAATATAAACGTTTTACAAAATCATTTCACATGAGGATCTACTCATTGCAATGAACTTTAAGATGCTGAAAAACGTTTATATATTGGATACACCATATCTTGGGAGACTACAAGATAGAGATATTGCGGTGTATATCCTGAAAAACGCTTGTCACGTAAAGATGGCAACACTCTTGGCTGATAGCCTGATACAGAAGAACACTTTGTTCCAAATCTTAAGATGATCAAGGAGTTGACACTTTCTTCTCCAGCTTCAAGTTCATGCGAACTCGTATTTGTTGAGGGCTGACATATTTGTATCTTTTGTTTGTTTAGGGCCTTATTCAGATTATCGTCCAAGTTTCTACTTTCTATAAAGGGCAATGAAAGACAAAACAAGTCAATTATAACCTTTTTTTATATTTTTTATGTTTGTCTATCTATATAGAGTTTTTTGTTTTGTTCACAAAGCTTTAATATTAAAGCAAAAGTGTGTTTGACCCTCCGTTAAAGTTTAAAGTTTTAGGGTTTTTGCTAGGGTTTTTACCAAGCTTGCTTATCGAATAATTCAAAACCTGAACCAAGTCTAAAAAACAAAAGGAATAAACCTTCTTTTATACTTTTCATTAAAAAAAAAAAAAAATACGCTACGCTATATATATCTAAAACTTTCAAACCCTAAAAACACCAAATCTTAAATTCACTTATTGTTTTTGTCGATGATGAACTTGGAGCAAGATCAGGCGAACGAGGAAGAGAGAATGATTTGTAAAGGGAAAAGAAAAGTCGAGGTAAATACAGAGTTAATCTTGAAGATCTTTCGAGCTACAATCCATGGCAAAACTCTTTTGAAGCCTAACGATGTCTTTAGCTGTTATAAAGTTGTGGTATGGACAGATCCCGAAGATGTACACGTAACACAAGTGGTACAGACTTGCAATCCCAACAATTGGGTGTTTAATGAAGCACTGGTGATTCCTTTAGTTTCTATTGGACGATATCTTTACATAGAATTGCATAGAGCACTTCGGAGGAGAGTTCTTAAACCTAGAACAAACATACTAGCTGTTGTGAGAAAAGATCCTGGACCATCCTCAGGAACTGTTGTGATGGGTCGAGCAAAGATTAAGTTGCCTTCTCCAACTAGCCATGGCACAATCAAAAGTAAGGTCAGTCTCGTCGTTTTGAACAGTGATCGTCGTGTGGTGGAAAACGGAACCCTAGAAATTTCAATGAAACTTCATAGTTGGGGGTCACATCTATCATGAAAAAATTATCATTCTTGGGAACGGAGTTGGGTTTTTTTTTTCTCTCTTTTTTTTCTTTGGGGATTATTTTTCAAATTATTGTCTTAATTATTAATGTTTGATTTAATAAGAGTTCATTATCTTTTTTTTTTTAAATCTCATCTATTCGTTATAAATATTTGGGCAGATATATTCCATTAAATATACAAATATGTTTTTATGGCGCATGGTATGCATTCGTAATAATCAGAAATCAGAAGATGATTCTAATGGTTTTGACTTTTGAATGAAAAAAAAAACTTGTTGCCCAGAGACAGAATCTAGAGTGAGTTTACTTGGGAGCCAGGTAACAAAACCGAAATGACAGAAATAAACCAATATTTAGTAACAGTTGCTAAATTAATACAAAATTTGATAGTAGTATATATACTACAAGTAATCTACCGCAAAACAGACGGAATTTCCGACGGACAATAATTCCGTCGGAAAAAATCTACGGCTTCCCGACGGATTTCCAGAATTTTCAAATCTCGGGAATCCGTCGGAAATCCGTCCGAAATTTCTGACAGAACTATTTCCGTCAGAAAATTCCGACGGATTTCCGACGGAAATCCATGCCGTTATATATATTTCGACGGATTTCCGACGAAAATCCATGCCGTTATATTCCGACGGATTTCCGACGGATATCCATGCCGTTATATTCCGACGGATTTCCGACGCCTTCTGGAAATATGTCGGATAATATGAACGTTAATGTAGCCGTTGAATTTACCGTTGTAAACCGACGGATTTCCGACGGAAACGAGTTTATATATATGTTTCTCCCTTCCTCCATCCCATTACACAACAAGCTTAATTTCATATCTCTCTCTTATTTCTTGTTTACTTAATACGAATTCTAAAAAAAAAGTGAAAATATGTCTAGATATTTTTGATCATGGATGGACGAACCATTGATGGATCAGGAGATGAACAACTTGAACAAGGAGTATGCACGAGGCATATACGAGTTCATGAAGTGGCGGGAAAGCAACTGCGTGTTCAAAAATCAGGTAAGTTAAAATGTCCATGTTCAATTTGTAGGAATTCTCGTAATGTTGCGATAGAGATAGTTTGGCATCATTTGTATAGTAATGGGTTTACGCCGGGTTACAAGATATGGTATTTACATGGAGAAACAAATGTTGAGTATGGTAGTACTAGTGAACAACCTGTCTCAGATTGTTTAGGAGGTAGCACAAAAGTAGATGTAGGTGTAGGGAGCTTGCAGATGGTGAATGATGCGTTTAGAGAGAATGTCGAGTTTAGCGGTGAAGAAAGATATAATTTTGAAGAACCTAATGTAGAAGCAAGAAGATTTTTTGATATGTTAGATGCTGCAAAGCAGCCACTATATAAAGGGTGTAAAGAAGGTCATTCGCCTTTATCATCTGCAAGTAAATTGATGACGATTAAGACGGATTACAATTTGACAGAGGAGTGCGTTGATGCGATAACAGATTGGGCGAAAGATTTATTGCCAGAAGATAATCTTTTACCCGGATCATACTACGAGGTACAAAAACTTGTATCTGGTCTTGGTTTACCGTATAAGGTAATAGATGTGTGCATCGACAACTGTATGCCATATTGGAGAGAAAATGAAAACCGCAAAAGATGTCGATTTTGTCGTAAACCACAGTATCAGGAAAGTAGTGGCAGAATTCAAATTCCATATAAACGTATGTGGTATTTACCAATAACAGAGAAGTTGAAGAGGTTATATACTTCTCAGCGCATGGCAGAGCCAATGAGATGACATGCAGAACATCGTCAAGATGGAGATATTATACATCCTTCAGACGCAGAAGTTTGGACATATTTTCAATCATTGTATCCAGATTTTGCGTATGAGCGAAGGAATGTGTACCTCGGGTTATGTACAGATGGTTTTAACCCATTTGGGAAGCATGGAAGAAAGTATTCGTTATGGCCAGTAATTGTAACCCCTTACAATTTGCCTCTATCTCTGTGCATGCGTAGAGAGTTTTTATATCTCTTAATTCTTGTTCCCGGCCCAGAGCATCCGAAGAGATCACTTGATATATTCCTCCAACCATTGATCTATGAGTTACAAATACTATGAAAGCATGGTGTGGAAGCGTACGATGTTTCAATCCAGCAAAACTTTAAGATGCATGCGGTGCTTATGTGGACCATAAACAATTTTCTAGCATATGGTATGTTATCTGGATGGAAAACACATGGGAGATTATCGTGTCCGTATTGCCAAGACAACACTGATGCATTCCAACTGAAGCACGACAGAAAAGGTTATTGGTTTGATTGTCATAGAAGATTTTTACCGAGTGATCATCCGTATCGTCGTTCGAGAACAATGTTTACGAAGGGTAGGCTAGTTTTTGATGGTCCACCGCCTGAGATAGATGGTGAGACTTTATTGGAGCAGTTGAGAGATTTTGGTGCTGAGATGACTCCTTATTGTGGGGGTAATGGACATGAACCTATTTATGGTGTCGGTGAATTTCATAGCTGGCACAAGAAGAGCATATTTTGGGATTTGCCTTACTGGAAGAACCATTTATTGCGGCATAATCTTGATGTGATGCACGTTGAGAAGAACTTCTTTAAAAACATCATGAACACTGTCTTAAACGTCCAAGGGAAGACGAAAGACAATATGAAATCTAGATTAGACTTGCCAGCATATTGCGATCGAGGTTTTCGTACAGGATTTACATGGCATTAATACGCGGGTACTATATGGATAAGACAGAAGACGAGCTTCAAGTCCATAAGGAGGAGGATTTTATGCCTTGGTTGCAGTTTTACGTAAGTGTTTAAAAACGCTAAATCATTTAATAAATATTTTTTTTTAATATTAATTTGTAACTTATTTTTGTAGGTTTCTGAAAGAAGCGGACAGACATTTCCCACATGGTTATTGGAATTTGTTAATGGTCCAAATTACATTGCAACTTCTTATCCTAGATACTGCAGTGGGGGATTTGGGTTTAGGGTTCATGACGAGAGAAGGACAAGGCAAACTTCAGATTCTGGTATTTCAGTGAAATCTGGTAATGATATTTACTACGGCGTTCTTCAGGAAATATTGGAAGTGCGGTACCCAGGAATGTTAGACTTGAGGTGCATTATTTTCAAGTGTGATTGATATGATTCAACACTCGGTCGTGGGCTTCATGTGGACCAATTTGGTGTTACGTCTGTTAATTCAAGTCGGAGACTAGAAACGTATGACCCATTCATTCTAGGATCACAAGCTGAGCAGGTAGGGTAAAAATATTAGTGTGATTAATACTCAATTCATTATTTTGTTATAATAATTACAAAATTTATATGTTTTTTTTAGGTGTGCTATATTCGTTACCCTCGAGTTACACGGCGGACAGATCATTGGCGCACAGTTACTACAGTGACCCCGAGAAGAAGAAGATGAAGAACCCGAGAGTGAAAGAGTTATGATTTATGAAGAGTCACCAAATTAAAATATATATTTATATTTTTTTATTGTTAGAAGTAAATAACCATTAAACCACATAAAAACATAAACCATTAAACCAAATATACACAATAACAATTAAACCAAATTTACACAATAACCATTAAACCAAAAATACACAATAACCATTAAACCACAAATAAACCCATATCCGTCAGAGACAATTTAAAACCCTAAACACGAACACGTGTTTTCATAAAAAATACCCATATCCGTCGGAAACCGTCGAAAAAACCGACGGATTTCTGACGGATTTGGATATATTTTTAATTTAATTTTTATTGATACGTGTAACCCTAAAACCGTCAGAAATCCATCGGTTTTTCCGACGGTTTTGGGGGTTACATGGTTAATTTGTAATTTCTTGTACATCAAGACAATGTTAACAAAAAACTTTGACAAAATAAACTAAATTATGTGATATATAACATATTTTCAAAAGATTTCGTTGGACGACATGGTTCGACCGAAAGTGTTTGATAGATAAACGTATAGTTAACATACAAGTTTACCAAAAACGAAATAATCTTATAAACTTTTGAAATTTGACAAATGAAAGATTTCTATAAGTTATTTGTGTTTGCAATAATGAATTTATAAAACTAAAAACATATGTTTACTGAAACGGTGCGTAAATAACCACTAAAACCACAAACCCGTCAGAAATCCATCGGAAATTTCCGATGGATTTCCAAAGGTCTTGTGGTAACACGTGTCCCCGTTTAAGGTTTGACTGGCCAATCAGAAGACATGCATATTTATATTATCCGTCGGAAATCCGTTAGAAATTTTGGATGACTATAAGGAACCGCGAATATCTTTTCTTTTCCCGCGGTGCCTAAATTTTCGCGAGTCCGTCGGAAATCCGTCCTCACTTACGCGACGGATTTCCGATGGATTCGCGAAAATTTAGGCGCGAACGTTCTCGAAACCTTATCGAGAACATGCGTAATTTATTTTTTAAAAATATTGTAATATATTCCGACTTCGTCTTCTTCCTCCTCACTTTCGCCGAAATTTTCCAAAAACCTTAAAAACCCTAAAATCGCCAAATCTCCATTACTAAGTCCGATCCTTCATCCCAATGTCTCAAAATTCCCCAAACTTGTAAGTTCTTAAGTTTATATTATGGATTGTTAGGTTTTGAGTTAGATTGATTGGTTTAGAAAATTAGAATTGTTAGAATTAGGTTTGTAATGTTAGATTTAGGATTTGGTTTGTTAGTTTTAGGATTTACCTACTTTATAACATGGATTGTTAGATAAATGATTTTGATTTAGAATTTTAGATTTGTTAGAATTTGTGGTTGAATTATTATGTTAATTAGTATTAAGTTTTGTTATGTTTATTGAAATTATTTTTTTTGTTAATTAATTTATTTATTTAACTTATTTATAATTATTTTCATGCATTAAAATTTTCTTAATTTTGGTACGAATTATTATTTTTAGAAAATTATGATTATTTTTTTTTGATAATTTTTAATCATATTAGTAATTTATAATTATTTCCATGAATTATTCATTCTTTTATAAATCATGGATTTACAAATTTATAATTGTTTTGGAATTAATACTTATAAATTTATGATGATTTTAGTAATTTATAAGTATTTCCATCAACTATTCATTATTTTATAAATGTATAATTGTTTTAGAATAATAATGAATTTAAAATATTTTTTTGATAAATTTTTATATTTTTGATAATGTATAATTTTTCATGCAATAATCATGGATTTACAAATTTATAATTGTTTTAGAATTAATACTTATAAATATAAATTTATGATGATTTTAGTAATTTATAAGTATTTCCATAAATTATTCATTCTTTTATAAATGTATAATTGTTTTGGACTAATAATAAATTTAAAATATTTTTTTGATAATTTTTTATTATTTTGATGATGTATAATGTTTTTCATATAATGTTTGATTTCTTTTTTAATTTTTCTAGGGATTACGGTTGATACTACCAATCACGTGGCGGCGGACATAGTAATCGAGGAGTTCTCCTACACCGGAGACACATATCCCGGAGACAGCGCCTACGCCGACGCCGACGCCTTCACCTACTGCACCGACGCAGATGAGCGTCGAGGACTTTGTCGCTAAACCAGGACGAGATAGATTGCCTCGTCTCCATCTGGATTGCGAAGGCAGAGACATATGGTCAGTTTTTTTTGAATTTTAAGAATTTTAATATTTATTTACTATTATTACTTTAGTTACAATTCAAATTATTTGCAATAATTTGTTTAGTAGGTTTGATGATTCCGAAAATGGGATTTCCAAGTCCATTAACCGGATGCTCAATGGAATGCTTCGGCATCCGTACCCGACGTACAACCAAATGCCCATGGCGGATCAGGAATTGTGGTTTCGCCAATTTGCGGTAAGTACCTCATATTTAAAATTGTTTTACTTTTATTTAATATAGTTTATTTTAATTTAATTTTTGATTTACAGCAAGAATTTAATTGGGACAGCCACATGACCGCCACGGTTATATGATGCTTCGATAGAAAAGCATCGAGAATGTATTCATGGAAGCTAAACGAGTGGAAGGAGAAGTGACACAAGAATGATGTCCCAACGGAGTTGGTTTCCAACCCGAGTCTATGGAGCGGGTTATGCACTTATTGGAATGAAGAACCGACCAAGACAAGCTCCACAACTCATTCTGCGTGCCGAAACAGCGATCGCAGAGGAAGAGGCAAGGCGACGCACAATCTAGGAGATGTTAGTTTGGTCACACGGGCCAAACAACTGGTAAGTTTCTTATTTAATTAAAATATTATTATTTTAGTTTTATAATTTTATATTTTACTAAATTTTCATTTTTGTAGTTTCGGGAAGACGGTGTCCAACCTTCTGCTCTCAGATTGCTCAAGGATACGCATACCAGCAGGAAGACCCATGAAATCCAAGATCCGATGGCTCGGGAGATCATTGACAACGTCACGAAGATGAAGGAAGACTTCCTCCTTTCTCAGCCACTCACCGAAGGAACGCCTCCAATGACCGAAGTTCCGTTCGAGAAGATTAACGAATTCGTCTATGAGGTAAGTAAAATATATATTTAAATCGTTTTTTTGTAATTTCTAATTTTTAATAAAGTTTTCGTTTCTTACCGCAGTGTATTCCGAATACCAAAGATCGTGTATTTGGTCTTCCGGACGACGGATCTTCTTCTGCAACTTCACGTTTCTACGGTGATCTTAGGGCACAGCCCGCACAACGAGACGCTGAGATGGACGCCATGAAGACGCAGCTGCAACACCTCGCAGAAGAATGAGAAGCGAATCGCCTCCAACAAGAAGCGGAACGCGAGAGAACCCGAAAATTGGAGGCGGATCACTTGGCATTGCAGCAACGCATGGAGGAATTCTTTTCCCGATTCCCACCAGTGTAGTTTTAATTTGTTTTAGTTTTTTTTTGTTTTTTATTTGAATTATTTTATAACTATTGAATTTTTATTTGAATTATTGCATTATTTTATAATTATTATTTGTTTAATAAGAACCCGAAAATTAATAAATTTATTTTAAAAAATTCGATTATATAATTAAAAAAAAATAAACAATTCCGTCGGAAATCCGTCGGTTTTTTATCCGTCGGAATTCCGTCGGTTTTTCATCCGTCGGAATTCCATCGATTTTATAGCTGTCAGAAATCCGTCAGTTTTAAAGCCATCGGAATTCCGTCGGTCTTAGATCCGTCGGAATTCCATCGGTTTTAGATCCGTCGGAATTCCGTCGGTTTTAGATCCGTCGGAAATTCGTTGGTTTATAAATATCAGAAATCCGTCGGTTTAAACCGACGGAACACCGACGGATTTCCGACGCAGATTTTATTTCCGACGAGATAGAAACGACGGCTAAAACCGACGGATTGCCGACGGATTTTGCCAAATCCGACGGATTTCCGACGGAATTGGCCGTCAGTTTTGCGGTATTTTTCTTGTAGTGATAGGTTGTTCAATCAAACGAAGAAAAAGAATGCTAAATAATCACACTACTAAGTAAGGTGTACCAAAGCAAAAGTTTTGAACAAAAGCTAGAAAAGCTGATTTCAAATAACAAAAGCTATATATATACATGGATCTTTCCAAAGCTAAATTGGAAAAGCGATGATAAATAGAAAATTCAAGAACTAAACTAGCAACTCCAAATACAACTATCAACTTGGAGCTCTGATCACAGTCCAAACTTCGGTTATTTCTCGTTTTAATACCTTGTTAATTAGTTTAAAGGGAATAAACAAAACAAAAGAAAACAAAATGTATATAACTAAAGCAGAAAACAAAAAAAAAAACCTCTACAAATCGATATCCAGGAGTGAACTATTATTCTTCGATTCGTTTTGGATTCATCGTCGATTCTTTGTGTTTGCTTCGGATTCTATGTGAGAAATCTGAAAGAAACAATACAAAACACTGAACAAATCACCACTAAAGGGGGCAAAGAGTATAAGACATAAACATTGTTATGATAAGTATATGACCAATTCCTAGTCAAAAGAATGAACCAAAACTTAAATCTTAGATTAACACTCGAAGCCAAGAATGAACCTTTTCTAATGATCTCATTAGCTCTAGTCGATCTGTTTCTGGATTCTAGTCGGGCAGAGCTCGGCTTCATAACTGTTTAGTTTTGTGGCTAGAGCTGATCTCTCAAGCTCTTCTTCTGCCATGTTTCCTATTAGCTAGATAATAATTGAATGTTGTTTCAGCTCGAACTTGTGCAGATTCAAAATCTGCCAATATAAGATTCTGTTTTGCGACAAGAAATTGACTTCGGCCAGACGGCCACTGGCCTGCTGAAATATTTCATGTTCTAATTTTTTTTTCTTTCATTAACAGTTAAATCAAGGATACATCATATGTAACAAAGATTTTTGGTGACTATAATTGGGTAATTATAAAGAATGACTATAGAGGACCATTTAATTAGATCTCTTATCTCATTAAAATCTGGACAAAAATACACCTAAAACATGTTTAACGGGATAAATATTTTATTAATATCAAATATTTAGAAAAGATTAGCTCTAATATTGGTGGGTAATTATTTTGTCAGCACGATAAAAAAATATTGTATCATATGACATATATGAAATCACAACTAAATGATTCTTTAACGTGATATCAAATATGATGTTTACATAGTAATGTATGTGTTCGACAAATGATGATTCAAATTTTTAGTGATAATTTTTTTATTAACATGATATATATCGTGTTATACTGATAAACATTGTAACATGTTACCAAATAAATTATCGCTAGCAACTTTATCCATCATTCCTCCAGATAAATACATTATTATATTGACAACATATTTTATATCTCGTTAAATAATAGTTTAGATGTGAATCTATATATATATATCATATATGTCACATAATATAAAGTTTTTTTATTGTGTTAATAAAACACTTACCCGTTAACATTTGACTTTTATTTTTCTTAAACATTTCGTACGTTAACAAAATACTTATCCTGATAAAATCACAAGAACCATTTTTGTTCAAATTTGAATATAGATGAGAGAAAAATAAATGCTAAAAAACTAATTTTTTGATCGTTCATGGTTATTTATTTTATTGATCCAATATAATTTTACATTATACAAAAAAAACAAAAAAAACTTTAATAGTTAGACGCTAGATATGTGCAAAATTCGATTTAGCTTGTTTAGAATACTATGAGCAAGAGAATATCCCATAAAATATCACAACAATTTTTTACTTTCCCATTCTCAACCAAGAGAATTTAGTATAGAAAATCAATGAACCTAGTTTTTGACTTTTTCCCCATTTCTCAACCTTAAAAACGACATCGTTTCAATATTGTAACTCTTCGTTATAACTTATAACTGAACTGAGCAGAACCTTCTTCGACACGTGTCATACTCTCATTTCTCCCGCGGCCCACAGCTTTCTCACCCTTCTTCTTCCTCTCATCTTCAAAAGATCCTCAGTTTTTTTTTTTTCCTCTCTCAATCAATCGGTATTGTGAAATACCAAATTCAAATTTTATTAAGCGTTTTGTTCCGTTAAATCGTTGACCAGGTTTGGTTGAAACAAATTCCGAGCTTAAAATCTGTATTATTCAACTTTAATTTGATTATCATAGCTTTAAAATGAACGAAAATGGTTTTGTAATTGATGTATAATTGACTCTTTTTTTTTTTTTGGATTATTCCCAGTAATGGCGTCATCAACTTCTCTGATTTGTGACACTGAGACATGGAAGGATTTGAAGGTAAAGTCTTTAATTTGTCAATGATGTTTTTGTGTTTGAGAAGTAAATTTGGGATTTTTCTGGTAATTTTTTTTTTTCAAAATTTTCTCAGGGACATGTTGAAGATATTAAGAAGACTCATTTGCGTGATTTGATGAGTGATGCTAACAGATGTCAATCCATGATGCTGTATGTGTTCTTTTCTATTTTGGCTTTAAGTGTTGTGTATAACATAATGTTTGATAATCAACTCTTGTTTCTTAAATGATTTTAAGAGTATATATTTATTGCTGTATAGAGAAAGTGGATGTTTTTTTGTTTTGTGTCATTGCATAAAAGATTTGAATTCTTGTTTCAAGTGATTCTGCATTTACGAGTTTCCATTGCTTTTATGGTATGCTTTTTATTAGGGAATTTGATGGGCTGTTGTTAGATTATTCTAGACAGCGTACTACTGTAGAGACAGTGGACAAGCTTTTGAACTTGGCAAAGGTGAGGAAAAGATGTGTTTATTGGCAGATTTCGTATATTTTAATGAGATTTTAACCATTGGTTTGTATATGCAGGATGCACAGTTGACAGAGAAGATAAGCCGTATGTTCAATGGGGAGCATGTGAGTATCCTGGTTCACTTTTAAACTTTTTGTACTGTTACATAGTAGAAAATTTAAATGAAGACATTTTTTATCTGCTAGATATGTCAGAGTATATGATGTAGTTTCTTCTTTCTGGATTTCCTATTGTGCAACGAGAATAACTGTTAATCTCACTTTGATATGATCTTATGAAACTTTTTCTTATTGTGGTACATATAAGCGAATATTAATGAACATATGGTATTTCTATTTGCTAGACAAGTTAGATTATATGATCTAGTTTCTAGACATGTCAGAATATATTATCTATTTTCTATGTCCTTGGGTCCAGCAACATAACTTTTTTTTTTCTCATCTCCATTTTATCAGTCTCTGGGGTCTGATTTTTTTTTGCAAAACTTCTTGTATGGCTTCCTCAGATTAACAGTACGGAGGACAGGTCAGTTCTTCATGTTGTGCTTCGTGCGCCAAAGGATGCAGTTATTAAGGCTGATGGAAAGAATGTGGTTCCAGAAGTTTGGAACGTTCTAGATAAGATCAAGGAGTTTTCTGAGAAAATTCGCTCTGGTTCATGGGTAATTTGTAGATGCCATTTCAAAACCTACCTTTATCGTGTTTATAGCTATCTCTTGAGTTTTCTGCACTTATTGATAGGTTGGAGCCACTGGCAAACCACTGAAAGATGTCATTGCAATTGGTATTGGTGGTAGCTTCTTAGGTCCATTGTTTGTTCACACGGCTCTCCAAACAGGTGACTGCATCCAGTCTTGGTACCTAGCCTCTTACAGCTGTTCTTTCTAACTTGTTTTAATCAAATTTCTTCTTTTATATGCATGTGATTCTCAGATCCTGAAGCTTTAGAGTGTGCTAAAGGGCGCCAGCTGCGGTTGTAAGTACTACATACCTCTGGTTATATACTGATACGTGTAGCAAATAGAAATGGAGTTTTATAGATAATCGAACCAGAATTACAAAAGAACCTGAGGATTTTGTTAATGAAGCTCCTCCCACTCCCCCTAAGACTCACCAAATACTCCCTCCCCCTCTCTAGCTCTCTTAGACAATATATATAGATAAAGACTAGAGAGATAACCTAAATTAACCATGGTTTACTCTCACAATAACCTTAGTTAAATTGCAACCTTAGTAAATAGTAATAAACCTTTAACCCTCTAATCCACTGCTTGTATCATATACTACTATACATAGTTTTTTTTCTGTGTTGCTTTCCGCAAGGCTTTTGGTAGTTTGATGAAATTCTTGATTTCTTGTCGTGATTGATATGCTTGTCATTATGGTTTCAAGTTTCTTCTGGAGGTCCACAAAAACTCCTAATTATGTGTTCCTTTTGCCATCATTGTCGTAGACAACCACATACTCCTTGTTTATCTAAAATTCGGTTAACTTAGTAAGAGGAGGCTGTATAGAACTTGTTAGCTTCTACTTATTCGTTTTGGATTCCATTCTTTGTTATGTTTTGTTGGCAATCTATGTTAAGGGTGGATTTAATTTGTTTTTGTTTTTGCAGCCTAGCAAATATTGATCCTGTTGATGTTGCAAGAAATATCAATGGACTGAATCCAGAAACTACTCTAGGTTCATGCTCAAACCTATCAATAAGTTCACTTTGATAATTTCCATTTACGGACTTTTACTTTAACTAATCCTGAGGATACTTGTAACTTCAGTTGTGGTGGTCTCAAAAACATTTACAACGGCTGAAACAATGCTGAACGCTAGGACATTGAGGGAATGGATTACAGCTGCTCTTGGGTTAGTATTTCTCTGCATCCTAATCTTGTTTTGTTAGAAAATTACATTTGTCATGACCAGAGATGTGGCTCTCTCTTTCACTCCTCCTTTTGGCTGCCCTCAATCTTTGTAGTCATGAATTCCCACATACTTAGAGTATGTGCATCAGTGCATGTCGTTTTTCCTGTTTGTATATGTCTAAAGCAAGTATCTGTGATATCCTATTGTAGACGCTATACATTATCGCCAGAGGAAAGCTTTTATGCTTGACATTTACAAGCAATTTTGTTCAAAATACAGTTTCTATATTATATCCATGTTTTGGGTATCTTGAATGCATCATTCATTTAACATGTGATACCTTAACAGGGCTTCAGCTGTTGCAAAACACATGGTTGCTGTCAGCACTAATCTTGCGGTATGTATTCACCATACTTTTTCTTTTGGATATTTGATTTCTCTATTGTCCATCTTATTACAATTAAACCGAGAAACATTCAAAGTTCAAACACATATTCTCAAGTCTTCTGATTATGTAAAATGGATAGGCACAGTAATCTAGTCTTTTTACAAACTTAATTTTCTACCAGGTTTAGTGGACAGTGATAGTCCCCATGTTCTAGGGATTATAATTTATTTCTGCTTCCGTCTACTTGTTTCATTTTCAGACAGTACAGAAAAATGTTTAAACTCTGGATGTTTTGTTTAAAAGTTAGTGGAGAAGTTCGGTATTGACCCGAAAAATGCATTTGCATTTTGGGACTGGGTTGGTGGAAGGTACAGTGGTAAGTTCTTGTCTGTCTGGTTGGATTCATTTCTTACCCATATCCACTTCCTTAGTCTTTTAACTGAAATTCTGTTGCAGTTTGCAGTGCTGTTGGAGTCTTACCTTTGTCTCTACAGTATGGCTTCTCTGTGGTTGAGAAGTATGGTACCTTCTATTCATTAACCATCTCATAAAATGTCTTAGGCATAAGAAATTAAGAAGTAATGCATGTTTTTTCTTGAGAAATTTATGACAAAAGTTTGCTGTTATACTGGTATAAACTATAAGACAACAGAAGCAATCGATGTATTTTCTATTTTATTTTATTTTTCTGGTAGATTTCTTCTCTTCTCTTGTATTCCCCTTGTGTTTTAGAAGGGATGTCCTATGTTCCTTAATCCAGAAGAAACCTTGCAGTCGATATTCAGTCTTTTTTATGTTTTCTTGGATTGCAGGTTTTTGCAGGGCGCTTCAAGCATTGATCAGCATTTCCAGTCCACACCGTTTGAGAAAAATATACCTGTAAGTTCTTTATAGAGATAATCGTTAGAGTTGCTGGTCCCAGAAGAATTTGACGTCGTACTTTAACAATATGTACGAGTGCATTAGGTGTGTGATTCTCTGTATTTTGGGTCAGCTCCTCTAGATTTACTCTTTCATGAAGTTGCTTATACTCAGTTGAAAGCAAGCATGTCTTTAAGTTAGTGTTAATTGATGTAGTCAAGCCAGAGTGAGAGGTTGATTTTGGTGACTTTTGACGATTTCAGGTACTTTTAGGATTGTTGAGTGTATGGAATGTATCATTTCTTGGATATCCTGCCAGGGTAAGAACTGACTCCTTTATAACAGCAAGCTGAACTTTTCTTCTCAGTTTAAGATGGTCAGGTTCCATCAACATCCTTTTGTTTTCTCAGGCCATCTTACCTTACTCCCAAGCCCTTGAGAAATTTGCTCCGCACATTCAACAGGCATGTGAACTGGGTTTTCCTTTTGTCTCCTTAATCTTCGCTACTTAATATTTTTTCGACATAAAAATTAAAGTTGTTTACTGGGATATTAATGGAGACATTGTTTGATTTCAGGTTAGTATGGAAAGTAATGGAAAGGGAGTCTCAATTGATGGTCTGCCTCTCCCGTTCGAGACTGGTGAGATTGATTTTGGTGAACCTGGAACAAATGGTCAACACAGCTTTTACCAACTAATTCACCAGGTACTTTACTACATGTAGTTTGATTTTACTGGAAATTAATATCTGGATTTTAGCAAGAGTTAAGCTATTGAGGAATGAAGTAAATCTTTCTTAATGATGTCTTAGGGACGCGTAATCCCTTGTGATTTCATCGGGGTTGTGAAGAGTCAGCATCCTGTGTACCTGAAGGGTAAGCATTTTCCATTTCCTGAAAGTTTGGCTTGAAACTTAACTGATCTGAATTGGATTCACAGGAGAGATTGTTAGTAACCATGACGAGCTCATGTCCAACTTCTTTGCCCAGCCTGATGCTCTTGCATATGGAAAAGTAAGACTTTACATTTGGTCATGCGAGATAAAGGGACTAAGGTTCTGTTCTGAAACAAACTCTTTGGTTTTTTCCTTTTGTAGACACCTGAACAGTTGCAGAAAGAGAATGTTTCAGAAAATCTCATTCCTCACAAGGTAAAATTGGTCTTGCAGTAATGTTAAAGAGAGATACGAAGATTGTTAGTAAAATGTTGGTATGTGTTTCCACAGACATTCTCTGGAAATCGACCTTCTCTTAGCCTTCTACTTCCAGAGTTGAGTGCTTACAATGTTGGCCAGGTCTGTCCCTATCTCAGGCTTATCAGTAGTGTATTAGGATTGAAATGAGAGGATCATTGGACATTTTTGTTGATGTTTTGTTTTCAGTTGTTGGCAATCTATGAGCACAGGGTTGCGGTTCAAGGCTTTGTGTGGGGTATCAATTCGTTTGACCAGTGGGGAGTTGAGCTAGGAAAATTTCTGGCTACACAAGTGAGGAAACAGCTTCATTCATCACGCACTCAAGGAACCGCTCCCGAGGGATTCAATCACAGTACCACCACACTTTTGAAACGATATCTTGAGGTATGATTGATTGATTGCTTAACAACTCTCACATTCTCAATTTCCTATCATGGTTGTGATTTAAACATTTCTTAAATACTTTTGCAGACAAGTTCCGAGCCGCAGATGTAACAAACAAGCCCTGACCCAGTTTCTCCTTCAACCATTCGAGCGTTTTTGCAATCTTTTTTTAAACTGTCCCTAATACATATACTTAACTTGCCACTCGCTTATTGTCCAAAAATGAGGTATTAATAATCCAAACCCCATAAAATCAAACATGGGAGCATAATATCATATGATAAGTATTTGACTCAAGGGGCAAAGATCTCTCAAGGCTTATATATTAGATCTCTCACAAGACAGGCCAACCTTTTCTAATGATCTAATTAACTCTAGAGTCGATCTGTTTCTTGATTCTAGGCGGGCAAAGCTCGGCTGCATAACCGCTTGTCAATTTGTATTTGATTGAGGGTTTAAATCATTAGATGTTTTCGTTTATATAATTGGATTCTAGTTTTCATGTGTTCAACATAAATCAGATTCTTCCAAATTGTAATAGTATCTCCAAATATTGAGGCTTGATAGAGCCAAGGCCATTTTGTTTTTCACTCACACAATTTGCGGATTATCCTTTAGTTTTACCATATAAAGCAAGGACCAAAATCCATCAATCTGTTATTCTTTTCCTTCAAAAGGCTACCAAATTTATGTCTGTATTTCAAAAAATACAATAAATCATGCAAAATAATATACAAGAGGACATGTTGAAGGGAAAGAAGAAAGTATCAAAAACAATTAAAAAAACCTAAGGAACAAATCTGGATTGGTCACGACTTCCCCAGCTACTATGTGACTGTGAGTGATCAAAGAAGTCAGAACTATAATCTTGACTTCCAAAAGCCATTCTCTGAAACATCCTTATCTGAGCAGATTGTTGTCTCGAGTCGAACACTTGGCTCAGCCCTGGTCTCATCCCGTTTGTTATGTCTGTTGCTTCTTCAAGTGTGTCCAATGCTCTCACCACTTGGCTCATCTTTGGTCTTTTTGCAGCTGAGTGGCGGACACATGCAGCCGCAGCTTCTACCATTCTGAACATCTCTCCTGGGATGAAGTTGTTCCCTAGCCTTGGATCCACTAGCTCGTCAAATTCTTCGTTTTCGATTGCTTGATTCAGCAAGGGCCTTGCCTGAAAAGAGTTTTTGAACCAGATGGGGTTAAAGGACACTAATCGAATCATGGAAATTCAACAAGTATCAAGTCGCCAATCTACAAACTTTTGCTTCAAAATCGCGAATTCGATTAGACTTTTGCACTTCAGGTCATGATTGGGATCAAAACGGATAGAGTAAAAATTACTCAAGCCAACTCAATTTTAATAGCCCTACTCATGGAAATAAAGAATGCAGTAAAAGTTGGGATATGGCATTTAATTTTAGCTCTACTTACTACTTACCCATTCAACAAGGCTCTCATCACCAAGTGGCTGAGACGTATCTACAGGTTTGCGGCCAGTTATAAGCTCCAAGAGTATAACCCCATACGAATAAACATCCGCTTTTTCAGACAGCTTTCCACTTGTTGCATATTCAGGAGCCATGTACCTGAGATAAAAAATGACAATTAAAACAGCTTCTTTCTTTTGTAAGTAGTTTCTACTTTCTAATAAATATTGCAATACACACACACCCGAAGGTTCCCATTACACGTGTTGAGACGTGCGTATGTAAATCCAGCTCCTGCGCTATTTTAGCTAGCCCGAAATCCGCAACCTACAGAAAGTTTTTCTTAAGAGTTCATTCTGCTGAATCAGGATCCATTCAATAACTAGAGTAAAGCTATTATGATGTTACCAAGGCTTCGAAGCTGTTATCGAGAAGTATATTGGAAGATTTAATGTCACGGTGAATAATGCGAGGATGACCTGACAAAGAACATAAGAAGAAAACAAAATTAACTACATTATGATCAGGAAAAAAAAAAAGCAGCAGAAACTTACAGTCTTCATGTAAGTAGGCAATTCCTCGAGCTGCACCAGCAGCAACTTTTACTCGAGTTTCCCAAGTCATAACGGGTCTTCCTGGAGCTGCAGAGACAGAATTTGATGTTTAGCAACTAGAAAAAGATATATTTATGGTTTACGAAGATTATATATTTACCATGAAGATGGTAATGGAGAGTGTTGTTAGGTACATAATCATATACAAGCAACCTATGTTGCTCCGAGATGCAATAACCGACAAGTGTAACCAAATGACGGTGATGGACCCGAGATATGATTTCAACTTCTGCTTTGAATTCTCGCTCTCCTTGGCTTCCACCAATCTTCAACTGTTTAACTGCCACTTCCCTTCCATCTGCAAGAACGCCTTTGTATACACAGCCAAACCCTCCTTCACCGAGAAGATTCTTCTCGGAAAACCCACTTGTAACTTGAGCTAATTCATCATACGAAAACCATGATCTTTGGTTGCTAACCATGCCTGAATCAGACGATGCATACATGTAATCGCTACCAGAATGGCTTCTCATTTTAGGAGGAGCTGAAGATTGCGAGTTGAAGAGCACTGCATCTGTCAACATAAGTTTCCAGTTACCAAATAACTCGATAATGTGTCAAATCACAGATGTGTTGGTTCATGTATCCATTTGATTATTGAAAACTATACATAATCTATACAATTCATCATAACTAATTATGTATAATTTATCGCAGAAATAAAATAGCTTTTTCTCTAGATAAAATATTTGGTTTCATCCTAGACAGAAAGTGTAAACCACAACATTGCTCAGACAATACATAGAAACATACTATCGGAAGCTAACTGCAATAGAAGCGCAGATTGATCACTACATTAAGCAAAAATCTGCAGCTGAAACTCAATGAGAGTTTCATGCTTATTAAGTTCTGAAACTGACCTACTGACTACACTCAAATACACATTGTACAGACAAGACACAGATACACATTGTCAGAACTACTTGAGAAGTGTACGATCAGATGCAGATTGATCAAGACAAAACAGCATCCAAATCTCAGTGAGTGTTCCATGCTCATTAAGTTTCTGAAACTAACCATACTACTCACAAAACTCATTACATATTTCTCTCAACAATTCTGGAGCTGTGACTGAACGAAACGACTAAGATTTCTAACTGTAATCTAAATGCAAAAGGATTTAAAATTATTCAACCACACAATGCCGTTACAGAATCTGAGATGTGTTTTAATGTGTTATATTACCTGAGCCTTGAGGAGATGAATAAGCAGAAGGAGGCATTGTATATCCAACAAAGGTTCCAGGGTCCTTTCGCTTTCGTTTCCGAGTAAACCACACACCCAACACAAAAAGACTAAGTAGAACCAATCCAACAATCACTCCAATAGCTGCAAGACCTCCACTACCAACAGTGCTGTTTCGCGATGAACCCGGTAAAGTGTTGTTTCCATTGCTTGAAGGTGGTCCAGTTGGTTTAGCAATTGGTTTCTCTCTAGGAACAACAGGTAATGGAGTTGGAGGAGGAGCTAAAGTAGAAGGATCAGTCGGATTTGAAGACGGAGGAGAAGAGGAGGTAACTGGAGGAGGAGGAGATGTTGTGGTTGTTGGAGTTGATGGAGAAGGTTTAGGTGGTGAAGGTGTTTCTCCCGGCGGTGAAGGAGAAGGTTTAGGCGGAGGAGCTGTTGTTGTTGGTGCTGGAGGTGAGGGAGAAGCATCAGGAGGTGGAGGAGGTGATACAACTTGTGGAGGAGCTGGTGGTGTTGTAGCCGGAGTTGATGGAGGAGGAGACGAAACAACCACAGGAGGTGGAGGAGAGGGAGTAGTAACAGTCGGAGGAGGTGAAGTGACGACAGGAGGTGACGGTGGTGGTGGAGAAGAAGACGGTGGAGGTGATGATATAACCGGTGGTGGTGGCGATGATGATACTACCGGTGGTGGTGCTTGCGGCGGAGAAGGAGGTGTTATGATCGGAGGTGGAGCAGATGGAGTAGTGGGAGGAGACTGTAACGGAGGAGGTGCGGTGGTTGTAGAATTTGATGGCGGTGGTGATAAAATCGGTAAAGGAGGAACCAAACTCATTCTTAATCACACTTAAACGATACGAATCTAAAGCAATAAACTTTCTTATCGATCCATTTCAACCAAAAATTGAAGCTTATAAACAAAACCTAATTCTACAATTAACGCAAAAAAATAGTCAATTCCCAAATCTGCAGCCTATTCAAAGTCAACTTGCTCAAAGTTCAACTAAATTCCCAAACTTTTCAATAACTAGCCCTAGAATTTCAAAACCCAGAAGTAAAGACTCGAGATTTACACTAATAACTACCCGAAATGAAGCTAAACGCGTAATTCAAAGCAGACCCAGATGAACAAACTATAGAAAGTTCCAAAATTTGGAGATTTTTCCCGCGGAAGATTCGAAATTGAAGCAGAAAGTAGAAAGCTGTTAGTGAGGTTAGAGAGATAGAGGAATGTGGTGGGGAAAGAGAGAAAGAGGAATGTGGTGAAAGCGAAGGAGCGTGAAGCTTGCTGGAGAAACGTGGAGGCAACTCTGTCTTTCTGGTCAGAGAGATATTTGACAGAGCGATTTACGCCGAGGAGAGAGAGAGAGACAGAGTCAGACATGTGCGGAAGAGAAAAGAGAAGGTTTCGAAGTTTCTTCATTATTACTAATTTTTCTTCATTGACTTAAGTGTCCGTTTATAAATCTCAATTAAATCAAATTATTCCCACATCATATCCAATTAGGCATAAACAATTACACGTGTCACGTGACCCTTTTTGTATTAAATTTTCATTTTCCAAGAAAACTTTATTTTAAGAAAGAATTTCTATTTTCACGAGGAATAAATTAAAATTAGGAAGAAGAAAAAAGTAGGTGTGGGTACACTGGGTAGAAAAGGAATAATAGAAAAGAGAGAATAAAGTGTTAATGGTAAATAATAACCATGAAAAATGTGAATGGGTCATGAGAGAATAAAGTGTTAATGGTAAATAATAACCAAGAAAAATGTGAATGGGTCATGTACATGTGCAATCTAATCATGGTGATATTTGAAACTTTATATGCGCATGTTTGCTCCCTAAATTTGCTCTCTTTTTTTTAATTATTGGATATATTTACTGGATTAATTACCGATGTAACACGGCTATTAAGGTTTTTAAGTACTGTGGGAGACACTGATAAGATTTAAATGTTCAAGTCTTCAAGATCAGGCTTCAAGCTGCATATGCTTAGTTCGCATATAAATAATTCACTAGTTATATTCGCATATAAGTTATTGGTTGATATTCGAGTGGCAAAAAAGAAATTAATACGAGACAAGTTTTAACTTAAAACTTTTACGAAGGTTTTTTTTTTTTTGGTTTTAAAGTTTTTTTTTTTTAAGCCACTAAAAGATATTTTTTGTTTCTCTCTTCTAAGACTAAAAGTTCTTCGTCGTCTTCAATTGTTACTGTCACGATTTCAAAGGTAGAACACAGAGTTAAAAATTCATTTTGCATACGTGAGATTATGAAGATAACAGAGCCAAAACGACGACGTCGTTTTGTTTATGTTACAAATCACCTGATTAAGCCTTCATTACCTGAAGTTGTCGTGTGTTACATGGATTCTACATGGGATCTACGTCATCAATAGTTAACGGTGTTAACGGCAATTGTTATATGCACAAGTTCATTAGTTAGGGTATCGAATTCAAAATTTTAATAATTCATGTAAGAAATGCATTGGAGTATAGTTCAAGTATAAAATTAAAGGTTTATTACAGAAAATGTCACAAAGGTTGTGGACTTTTCAGAAATGTTATTTTTGGATTGACCTTTCAAAAATGTCATTTTGTGGTGACATAGAGCTTAGTGATTTGACCAAACTACCCTTCATATTTTCTATGTGTGTGCAGGGTGGTTGTCTACGAGATTTGATAATATAGACAAACAATCTGACTTGTCCACCGTGAGATATCATTATGAGGTATTAAGAGAATATGCAAATCAATTGTACATAAAAACCAAGAGCAAATATGCAAAAATTGTTATGCAAAACCAAGATCAAACGTACACACAAACCAATTTTTTAAAAATTAAAAACATAAAACCAAAATCTTTATTTTCTCATTTTTTTTCCTTTCTTTCGATTTTGTCTATTTTTCCTTATTAATATTTTCTTTCTGTTTTTTTTTTATTTAATAAAAGTTTCAGTTTTATTTGATTCTAAATATTTACCACTTATCAAAATATTATAAGAGATAAACCAGAATTATAAACAAAAGAAGAATTATAATTAGTTATAAAACTTCACTAATAAGAAAATCCTTACAAGATCATATATTTTACTTGTCACGTTCTTAAAAAAAGTTGTGCACCCTTACTTTATTAGTATTTTTAACGATTGAAGTGAGATTTCTTAAAAATATATATATATATATATATATGTTTTTGTTAAATTTCTTAATGAATAATTTGTTAATGTTGATCATCCAAAGTAGTTTTTCTAAGCTGTTTTTTAATTGTTTTACAAAATAATTTAGATAATTTGATGCTTATTTTATATAACATATTTTTAGATTTTAGTTTAAAAACATTGGCTAGGCTAGAGCTCTAATACTTGCATACTAGTCCGTCTGTTCTGAACATTCTCTCATCTTCTATTGAAAATCTACGGTTACAGAAGCTCTACAACAACAAAAAAAATAATTGTATAGAAACCGATCAGCTCAAGATAATATAGAATAAGAAGAATAAGAGAAAATAAAAATTAATATGTTTCTTTAAGTTTATTGATGGTCTTTTTCTTCGATCGTTCGATGCTTATTAGTTCATAAAACCACTAGAAATACAATTTTCAAACGTAAATTCTTGGTTGAAATTCAAGTGGTAAAAAAAAATATGGAACCAGTTTTGAGAAAGTTTCATGCCGCGTTTTTTTTTAATCTTTATGGAAGACAAAGTTCTCGGTTTACTCCTAATATAAGGTTTTTGAGATGTTACATATCAAATCAATTTTCTTATGGTGAAAAGTATGTTTTGATTGAACATTTTGTAGATCAACTGATATATAAAATACTAATTGACAAACAAAATTGTGGTAGATATGTTGAATGCTTTGGAAAGAATCTAAATGTCTAAATCATTACTAAATAGGATTTTATCCCAAAGCATATATTCAACTTTTTGTGGATGATAGAAAACAAGTTTGTGGATGAAATAAACTTGCATATATATATATATATTAATAATAAAAAAAACCAACTGGTAAAAAAATAAAAAATTTCTCCACGTTATTCAACTATTCCTCAATTACTCAGTTACCATTTAAGGCCATTGTAAATGCCTTTTATTTTTAATTTCAAGAGATTATGTCCATTACTGAAGTTGTCCTTTCTCTCTTTCTCACTCTCACTCTTTATTTTAAAAACCAAGAACAAACCTAACTTCTTTAACACGTCTGGTTTGGAAAATGGGATTTTAGTTTCTCGTGGTTTCCCTTCTCCTGGAGCCATTGGAGCCATTGGAGCTAAACAACATGTGGAACCTTGGACAAAGACTCTCGTATCTTCTCTTCGCTGAATGTTAAATCTACCAATTCGCCTTTTAAATACTTGTCGTAAGAGGTAAGGTCGAAGTGTCCATGTCCACACATCGCCATTAGTATCACTTTTGCTTCTCCTGTCTCTCTGCATCGGATGGCTTCTCTTATGGTTGCAGCAATGGCGTGAGTCGGTTCAGGCGCCGGTATTATCCCTTCTGTTCGTGCAAACTGAATAGCACCTGCAAGATAATTAAACCGGCAAGTACAGTTCAATGGAAATATCAAATGTTAAAAGATTATAAAGCTGATTTGAGTGTATTGAGATGGTAGGAATTGAAATTAGACGAAGCACCACCTTGGAAACACTCGATTTGAGGAATTGAGATTGCTTCCATGAAACCTTGTTCATAAACATGTGAGATCAAGGGTGCCATCCCATGGTACCGTAATCCACCTGTCAAAAACCATAGGCAACACAACAAATTACCCGAAACGAAAACCAGGAAATCAAGAATTAAGAACCAAGCATTCAAGAATCAAGAAGCAAGAACCAAGGATCAAGAATCAAGAACTCAGAATTCAAGAACGCAAGAAGCAAGAAGTCTGATAAGCTTTAGGTTTAGCGTGTTTATCTTTGATTTAAAACTTACTAATCACTGGCAAAGACTAAAAAAAATATCAAGAATCAAGAACAAAAACATCAAGATCAAGAAATGAAGAAATCAAGAATCCAGAAGCCAGAGAACCCTTCAATTAGTGTGTTTCAGATCTTGGGGTTGAAGATTATTTTATTACCTGCGTGGATAGGATCAGGAATGAAGTCATGTCCTAAAGTATGCATCTTCATCAAAGGAGTCAATCCAGCCGTATCGCCAAAATCATATGCGTAAACTCCTTTGGTCAAGGAAGGACAAGCCGAGGGCTCAACCGCTCTTATAACAGGATTGATTTTCCCTTTGAGTTTCTCTCGGATAAAAGGAAAACTCAAACCAGCAAAATTCGATCCTCCACCGGTACAACCTATGATCAAATCAGGCGTTTCGCCAAAATTCTCCATCTGTTGAATGCATTCTTCTCCAATAATAGTCTGGTGTAACAACACATGGTTCAGGACACTCCCTAGACAGTATTTTGTATCCTCATTTCTTGCTGCAACTTCAACAGCTTCTGAAATCGCAATGCCTAAACTTCCCGGGCTTGATGGATCAGATTCGAGGATTCTTCTGCCCGCCTCAGTGAGATCTGAAGGTGATGGATGAACCTTTGCACCCCAAGTTTGCATCATTAACCGACGATATGGCTTTTGATGATACGAGTTGGCTACTTGCCATACCTATAATGTTGGAATAGCATAACAGAAACAGAGCACTCATCAAAAAAGGATTAAAATTTCAAGATATCATTTCAAGAATCTATTCTTTATATGCTTACTTCACAGTCAAGGCCAAAGAGACTAGAAGCAAATGCTAAAGAACTGCCCCATTGGCCAGCTCCGGTTTCGGTCACAACGTTCTTGACGCCTTCTTTTGCATTGTAATAAGCTTGTGGAACCGCTGTGTTGGGTTTGTGTGAACCAGCTGGACTACCACCTTCATACTTGAAGTAAATCCTTGCTGGTGTCTGAAGAAGCTTCTCCAATCTCTTAGCTCTAAAAATCAAAGCAAGAACCATTAAAATCTGATAAGAAAATCATATGAACTAAGCAAGATACTTCTGCTAAAATGATATATTTGGACTCTGGATTATAAAAAAGAAGCCTTATACTAGTCTAGTTTTATATACAAGAAAATGAAATTCCAAAGAAGAAAAAAAAAAAAAAAACAAGAACCTGATTAGAGGAGTTGGACGCCAAAGTTTATAGATTTCAAGAACTTCCTCAGGGATATCAATAAACCTCTCTTGAGTTGCTTCTTGTTTAATTAACTCAGTAGGGAAAAGATGAGACAAATCTTCGGGTTTTATCGGTTCGAAAGTCTTGGGATGCAATGGTGGAGGAGGCTTGACTGAAAGATCAGCAACAAGATTGTACCATTGATTTGGAATCTCAACAAATGATTTGTTGTTATTATTAGATCTCAAAGCTGCTTTTGCTCTTAAGCTAAATCCATTTGAAATCCTTGGTGCTTGATTTGGTTTTCTTCTCAGAGTTAAGTCATTCAATATTTGACAATCACCTAAGTCAAATCTTAATCAATCTCATGATATCAAATATTGAACTTTGAAGCTTGAGCTTCAACAGCAATCAAAATCCAGAAAAAAAAAAATTTGACAAATGAAGTCCATATTAAAGTTACATTTACCTGTTAAGAACACTGATTTGGTGACTGAGTTTGGAGGCAAAAGCAATTGAGAGGCCATGCTTATCAGTTCCAAAGATAGAAATTAGGGATTTGGGAATTTTATGGAATTTAATAGTTTAAAGATTTGATGAAGACATCTAACCATTTGAATACTATTTTGTTTTGTCTTCTTTTTATTTTTATTTTTTCTTCAAAATATATATATATATATATATATATATATTTCTTCATAGTGTTCTTTTATCAAATTCATCAAACCAAACTCAAGAAACCTCCATAAAATAGTCACAAAATTTATGACTCATTATGTGACTAATTATTATTTTCAAGAAACTATTACACCCAGAGCCATTCCTAAAGATTTTAGGACCCTAGGCCAAAAATAATAATACTCTACATGATTTGTTAATACTAATTTTAAGATTAAAATAACTGTAATTAATATATTTTATATATGATTATGATAATGAATTATGAAATTTGTGAATAATATTTTTCTAAGAAAAAAAACTATAAAAGGATCATAAAAGAAACTAAATTGATTTTTTAAAATTATGTTTGTAAAAAATAATTAAAATAAATTATTGGTAAAATTTATTAGTAAGAATAATTAAAGAGTGAATGAAAATAAAAAGTATGGCAAATACAAGAAAATAAACATGTATTGGCAGCAAAAATTAATTATGAACAATGAAAGATTTAAAAAACCAATGATAAGGATTTGAAACTGAATGGGGGTATAATTTGAGGTAACTTTAAAACCATTAGATCACTAAATATTTTGATATTTAGGGTCCTAAAATTTTATAAATAAAACAGGGCCCTAGACGAATGTTTAAAATTTTTCTTCCTAGGCACGACCCTGATTACACCTATTATAATTCAAAATTTAGATTTTCATTATGTTGATGATATTGTGGCATGAATGTCCTTTTAAAGATTCAATAACCGTCCTTTACCTACCAACAGAAGTATCAGTTGTACATGACCATCAATCATTCATCAATCAACTTGTCACTTTATACATTTATAATGATCCTTTCTACATTTATAATTATTCATATAACTCCCACTCTATAAACAAATATATGAACATATCAATATCACAATTCCCATATACTCTTTAGAGCACCTGTAATAGTGTTTTTTAAGGGGTTCTTAAGAAAGTTCTGAAAATTAAAATAATTAAAATTAAAACAAAACAAATAATTAAGCTAAGAATCGGTTCTAAGAGCATCATCAATGGGAGAAACCCATTTGGGTTTCTTAACTAATATTTAATTATAAAGTTTAAGTTAAGAAACTCTGTTAAGAAACTTAAATTTTTTCTGCTGCAATGGTAGAACTTCTAATGGGGTTCTTAAATAAATAAAAAATTTATTTTAAATTGAGTTTTTTTTAATTAAACATAATTGACATAAAAATATAACATTTTAAACATAAATTTAAAAAAAAAATACAAAAGAAGGCTCAATTATTATCTTGATCACGTCCAAATTTTTGCCATATATGCTCAACCAAATCGGATTTCAATTGTTGATGCAGTTATCTATCACAAATTTTAGTTCGAACACCCAACATATTAGCAATATTTGTAGGCATATCTGTAGAATAAGTGAGATCCACATGTGCACTTTCGTTTCCTTCTCTTTGTTGGAATTATAAAACATCAAATTGAGTGCATCCATCTCGTTCGTCTTCTACAATCATATTATGGAGTATGATACATGCTCTCATAATATTTCCTATTTTTGCTTTATCCCAAAAAAGAGCTGGATTTTTAACAATGAAAAATCGAGCTTGCAAAACTCCAAAAGCACGCTCAACATCTTTTCGGGTAGCTTTTTGATGTTGAGCAAATAAAGATGCTTTTGGGCCTTGTGGAATTGGAATAGATTGGATAAAAGTTGCTCATTTCGGATAAATTCCATCTGTGAGATAGTAAGCCAAATGATACTCTTTTCCGTTGACGGAAAAATTCACTTGCGGAGCTTGAAGGAGAATGAGAGAAGAAAGAAGTAATAAGAAGAGTTGATAAAAAAATGTAAAGAAGAATGTAAATATATAAAGAGCCGAATAGTTTGCTGAATGATACACTTGTGGTCAGAAAACTTGTGGTAGCAACAAGTTTTAGTACTTGTGGTGTCAACAATAAAAGACAAACACAAAGTTTTCCAGGTTTCATCTACAATTCCAATTTCACAACCACCAACACACTTCTCTTCGGCGCCACCATTGATTCTCCTCCATCGATCCTTACCCTCACCAACCAAACTACTTTCTCCATCAGACGTGGTCTCTACCCTTCAAGAATCTCTGCCGCCTCCTCCACCTCGCCGCTACCTTTCGCCACATCTTTCATCTTCAAAGCATAGACAACAGCTCCACCGGCGGCTCCAACTACAGCAGCACCATCCAAGGCAATATTCCTAGAGCCGGCCAAAGCCTAAGGCCATAACCAGTAGCTAGAGATGCTGTTACAACAACAACAGAAGTCGCTAGCCTCACCGGCGGCGTCATTTTCTCAACAATCGGTTGTAATCCGGTGAGCTCCTTCTTATTTCCATGTACATCGGAACTCTTCGCCTGTGTAGATACTGATACTTGTTCGGGGAAGCAGCTGAGTTGCGAGGTAGCAAAAATCGATAACGACGACGATTTAGACATTTTAACTTGGAGAAACGAAAAGGAGTTAGGAAGTGACAGAGAAGAGGAGACCGAGGGGAAGGTGAAATTGGCGCATTAATGGCGGTGATGAGCAAGGGATTCATAGTTCCCTCTACTGTGAATCAGAGAAATCGTAGAGAAGAAGCTTGTAGGGTTTAACAGAAGAGAAGAAGGAAGGAAGGAAAAATGATAGAGATGCGGAGGAAGAAATGGGGAAAGGGATAAGCCTATCACTTGCAAACTCAAATCAAGTTTCAGTATTTGAAATCTCCAATTCAATTTCAATCGTATTCAATCAAGGGCACAAAGAAACTAGCTCCCTTTTGTCGATAAAATCAGCCCAGAATCTTCTTGTGGATCGGATTCATCTGAAGAAGGAAAGGGCTCTTGCTTCTCTGTACTCAAATTTGACACTTTTCTGGAGTGAAATCTAGAAGCATCCAAGGAGAAGAAGAAGTGGAGTGAAACAGGTGAGAGAAAGGTGAAGAAAAGAAAGAAAAAAATCGATGGAGAAGAGGAGAAGCAGACACGTGGATCTTAAGAATTGATTCTTAAGTATCCCAATTAAGAATCGGTTCTTAAGCAAATTATCATTTAATCTTTAATTTAAATGATAAAACACCTAAGAAACCCACCTAAGAAACTGCGTTAATGATGGTCTAATGTTAGAGTTTTTAGGATTCTTAAGAACCCCATACGAGGTTCAAACATATAAAAGAAAAAAAATCGATGTCTACATCAGACTTGAAAAAAAAACCGATGCCTCTATTTCTCCGTCTTCACTCTCTCTCTTCGTCGATCTTCTCAATCTTGATCGCCTCTGTCTTTCTGTAGAGAATTTTGTCGGCCTTATATCGATCTTTTTAATTTCGTCGGCCACAATTGTGATCGATGGAAGACTATTTTAGGGCTGAGGAAGAGGATTGCTATTACTCCTCCGACCAGGAGTCTTTGGAAGGGATTGATAACGAAGAGTCTGATTTGCAGCCTCTCTCCTCCAGAAAATCAACCACTCAGGTTCTTTCATACTCTCCTCCGTTCGTTTCTGTATCTCTTTGTCCTCAGTTCATGATTGATTGATTGTTTGGTTGTTGTTTGTGTTTCTCTTCTCCCCCGATTTGATGAGTTTGAAGGGAATGATGCGGGTTTGTTCTCTATTGCTGAGTATGATGAGGATGACAAAGAGGCTGATTCGGTCTGGGAGTCTATTGATCAGAGGATGGTACGCATACAAGGTAATTAATCTTCCTTTCCCATTCTTAAATCATTGAACCTCTGAATTTTGTTTGATTTAGATTAGGTGAAGATATTGAAATGCTTTAAATTGATTGTCTACATCATACTCGAATACATAGAATCAGTGAAGATATTGAAATGCTTTAATTTGATTTTCTACATCATACTTATTGTCTAGTTAGTGTTTATACTCAATGCTTGATAGTTGTTATTGATTGCTTGTTATGTCACACTTAAACTGCTCAATGCTTAAAGTTTTCAGCTGCTCTTCCTTCTCCTTAAAACACCCAACCAGACCATTAACCCTTCATTTTGCTCTTCCTTCTCCTTTAAACACCTAACCAGACCATTAACCCTTCATTTTGCTATTCCTTCTCCTTTAAACACCTAACCAGAAACTTGACTATGGATTCATATAGTCATGCTTCAGGTTTTATGGACCTCTTAACTAGTCAACAAAAAAACCACACTCTTGAAACCAATCCGTATGATGATGATCCAAGCCTAGATGAACACAAACCTAAGGAGCGTAGAGAAAGAAGCAAATGGTCACACACAGAAAGCGTGGTGCTCATCAGTGCTTGGCTCAACACAAGTAAGGATGCAATTGTTGGGAATAAGCAAAAAGGTAATGCGTTTTGATCACGCATTGCAGCTTATTATGCTGCAAGTCCTAAGCTAGCTGGTTTGGAAAAGAGAGAGCTCACTCACTGTAAGCAAAGGTGGCAGAAGATCAACGACCAAGTATGCAAGCTTGTAGGAAGCTATGAGGCTGCAACAAAAGCGAAATCAAGTGGCCAGAATAAGGATGATGTCATGAAATTGGCTTATCAGATCTTCTTCAATAATTCAAGGTGAAGTTCACCCTTAAGCATGCTTGGAGGGAGCTTCTCCATTATCAGAAATGGTGTGGATCTTCATCTACTAAAGATAATGGAGCATCAAAGAGAAGAAAGTGTGATGAGCACTCTGCACAGTCATCATGATCTGTAACTGTTAGCCACGAAGAGGACCAAGCTCGTCCTCCTGGTGTTAAGGCATCAAAAGCCAAAGCTAAAAGGTTTGTGAGCAAGGCAACCACTATGGAAGAAGATGGCAAGGCTCTGTTGGAGTTTTAGAACATGTGGGAGGTAAAACAGAAGGATTTAGCAATGAAAGAGAGGCTTTCTAAGAACAAGTTGTTGGACACTCTCCTTTCAAAAACAGAGCCACTTTCTGATATGGAAATGACTCTCAAGAACAAACTAATAACTGACATGTTGTCAAACTCGTGATTTCAATTCACTATCATGTCTTTCTTTTGTATGCACTTTCAATTTTTCTAAAGAATCAGTTATTTCCATTTCTTTGTAAGCTTTGAGAAGAGTGTGAGATTAACTTGGTCAGATTTATCTTAGAATATGTATGTGGTGGTTTAAACACAAGGCTAATTATGTGAAGTGATTGTTGTTGTTGATAGATATTTGTTGATTCAAACTTCTTTCATTGCAGAATGCTACCCAAAAAAGCCAGCAAGTGTTTGTAAATGTGCCTACTGAATTGCTTCTCACGAAGTGGAGGAAATTGGTATGTCCACATGTGGAAAACAAAACTTTTGACTGTGTGATTTCCTTGTTTTACTGTATTAATGATAGACTATTTAGTTTATAATCGCTTCTGAAGAAATTTATTGGAGTCTCACCTGCTTGGTATTTCTTGAACAGGTGTGGAGCATTTGCTTAGGGATGTAAAAGACACAACCATCAGTACCTTGGCTACAGAGGTTCTTTCATTACACTAAACTTCAGCTTTTCATTATCATGCGTCTTGATGTTTATCCAAATCATGATTTTTGCTCTCAAAATAAAATGTAAGGAACATCTATCTTTATGCTGGAGGAAACTAAATTTTTTTATCTGTGAACTGCTTTTTAGGTCACTGCGAAGCTTACTGTTTTGAAGGGATTGGATGCACGACTTCAGGAGATCCAAAATTACCTTGACCTTGTAATCGAAGGAAAACTCCCATTAAACCATGAAATCTTATACCATCTTCACGTTAAAACACACTCATCTTTTAATTCTAGTTGACTAGTAGAAGTAATATGTATCAAACTTTTTATCTTGTTTGCTTTTTCCTAGTATATGTGGCTGCTATTAAGGATTGTTCAGCTAATTAAATACTCTATTGATAAGCAAGAACTTAGCACAAATACTAATTTGGATGGACCAAGTGTACCAAATATTTAAGTTTTGTGGATTAGCTAATGCCAATTAGATGAAATGATGATTTCTCCTGCTGAAGTTTTTATAGTTTCTTCAGAATATTTCAAAAATTTAAATTTTAAGAAACTCTAACTCATCTTTTAATTCTAGTTGACTAGTGGAAGTAATATGTATCAAACTTTTTATCGTGTTTGCTTTTTCCTAGTATATGTGGCTGCTATTAAGGATTGTTCAGTTAATTAAATACTTTATTGATAAACAAGAACTTAGCACAAATACTAATTTGGATGGACCAAGTGTACCAAATATTTAAGTTTTGTGGATTAGCTAATGTCAATTAGATGAAATGATGATTTCTCCTGCTAAAGTTTTTCTAGTTTCTTCAGAATATTTCAAAAATTTAAATTTTAAGAACCTCTAATGAAGTTCTACCATTAGAGTATGATTTTTCTAAGAAACCCTTATAAGTATCTAAACTTTTGATTTTTTGCAATATTTCAATTATAAATATGGTTAAGAACCCCTTATGGATTCTTAACAATTGGAGATGCTCTTACCTCACTAGTATTGAGCTTTGACTTGAGGAAATAAGCATATCTTTTACTTTAGGAATTTTTTGGTTTCTGACTTTGACTTTATCATTTGACTAGGATAGTATCCGCGCACGCAGAGGAAACATTTATTGATAAATATATTCAAAATTTTATTTAGTTTAGTTTTTATTTACATTATATATCTTAAATATTTTTCATGTACTATAAGTATAGATTTTGCATTTATTGTTTATAATATATTCAATCAAAGTTTATTATTTGTTTGTTTCATAGATTCAAACATATATATTTTGGTAATCAGTTGATGCAGCAAGAGCTTTATGGTTATGATCAGAGCATGTGTATGAGTGGTATTACAAACAACAATATTCTAGATCCTTGTCTCTCAAGCACAGTTTCAGATGTGTTAAGCTCTGATTTTCAGGACTCTTATGGTAATATGATTGGTAACACTAGCTTCTCTCAAGATTTTTCAAATATGCCTTCAAGCTATCAGAGCAGTCTACTTCAGACATCTACTCTTGACACCATTCCTAACAGCTATTTTATTTCCGACAACTGGAGATTTCTCTGATAACAAACTGCCAGAACAAGTTAGAAGCAATTACATGGTGAAGTAGCTGTAGCTGATCATAGAGAGTGAAGTTGTTTATTCGTTTGGATTCCTGCGATGTTTTTATTTTAAATATGATGAATTTAACTGAAAAACTGATGCATTTGTAGAGAGTTTGTTTGTGTTTTGAAGTTAGAATTTTGTTTTCAGTTTAGTACACTATTTATTGGTTTATGGTCGGTTTGCGCCCATGATTAGGCAGCATACCAAACAGGTTTAATTAACCTAGTTATGTGATGTTTGTTATCGTAACTCTTGAATAAACCATTCGTGTCTCTTTGAAAAGGCACTTGCATTTTTCTATAAAATGAAAAAAAACGCAGAGACACAAGAGTATAAGAAATACAACTTTGTGACCATTGACACAAAAGAGATAATTCTAGAGAGAGAAAACGTTTTAGAGAGAGAAAGCTTCGAGAGGTCAACCAGAAAGGCACTTGAACGGTGGTTTGTGGTTGATTTCCATCTGTGATTTCAACCCCGATCTCTGCGTATAATTTCCAGTCGATTCCATGTCGAATTCATCGATAAACCGGGCTAAGGTATGTCTTCGGTTAAACGCTTCCGCATAAAACTTTAACATTGGTATCAGAGCATTTGGATTCGGTTCTGGCATTTTTTTGTTCTTAGTAATCATGTTTTGAAAAAGTTTATATGTTAGACTTGTTCATTCATGATGAATCAGAGAAAAACGAATTTGAGCAAATTGTATAAAATACTAAAATTATTGTTTCGCTCATAACTTTCTGTAGAAAATTAAGAATCACGTGATTTTAGTGTCTGTGCGTAGATATTAAAATTATCTTTCCAATGATATATTTTACGACAGTTTTGGTTAAGTGTACAGAAAGTTATAGGGGTCGCAATGTTTCGGCATAATTGTTAGTAAACTGCGGGTTTTTGTTTCACTCATAACTCTGTATAGAGATACCCGAAATGTATGATTTTGGTGTCTTGCGTAGATATTTAATTTATCTTTCTATATGTGTATAGAACGGATGATTTGGTTAAGTACACAGAGAGATGTGAGGGGTGCAAGTTTATGCCGAATAAATGCATACATATGTGTGTTAAAAAGAAGATGAATAGTAACCATCACGGGTCGGTTTCTGATTTATCTTGAAAATACATATATTTTTTTTGCAAGAAAATAATTTTGGTTATGCAGATTTGAAAATATAAATTCAATTAGATTCGTCTCAATGTGGAGATTAAGAATCAGAATTTATTTATTCGTCAATTGTGACTCTAAAAAAAAAATTAAATATTATTAAATTAATATTTGATTAGAATAATCTTTGGATACACTAACATGTTTTATTTGTTAATTCATGTTAGAGATAATACATTGATTTAGTGGGAGTTCTAATTTGTTTAGAACTTAAAAAAAAAATTTTGCATGAAACAAGTTAATTTGTTGCGATGAGATTGTAATACGAGTGATGATTGGGAACATAGTGAACTCTCGATCTTGTATTATAAATTGAGTTACTTTGGATTAATTTGTGTTCATTGCAAAATTTTGTGCTATTAGAAGTGTGCAAATAAAACAATGTCTCTTAATAGTCATACAAGTATGACGTGTACTTATAAGAAAATTATTGTTAAACTCAATCGAGGAGACAAACTGGATGTTGACAATTATGATACTTGGTATTATAAAATTCAGTATGTCCTTGAGGGATTATATTTGATGAACATCAAATTCAAGCAGTTATCCGCTCGTTACATGAAAGTTGAGATCATATGAAGTTTCAGATGACGTATTATATTAATGTAAAAAAAAAAAAAATTTGAGGATAAATCATGTCATCTTGAGTGAGAGGATGAGCGCCTAGAGGCTGCTAAACCCTTCAATGAGGCCAACATTGTGAGTTCGAGCTCAGACTTGAAGCATAAAAGAGTTAACAAGGTAAATAAGGCTACCTATTAATATGAACTTAAGAGGCAAACCAAATTTGCCAAGTGTGGCAAGTGTGGAGACAACAAGGATAAGACAAAAATAAAATGCTACAATTGTAGTTCATTGAGTGACTTTGCTCGTGAAAGCACTGAGGCAAAGAAGATATTATCTTTAAACTCTACTTGCAAGAATGCTTTTGTTTCTAGTCGTGTAATGTTTGCGTAATCTCATCCTTTGTGGATTGTAGAATCTGGAGCAATATACCACATATCTAGAAATAAAGAAACATTTGTGGAGTATTGGTGGATTCCTAAAGGTTCAAGATGGTTGTATGTGGGGAACAACTCCAAAGTTGCGGTACTGGGTATCGGCAATTGCCAGCTATATTTGTGTAGTGGAAGGATCCTTACCTTACATGATGTCTTGTATGTTCCTAAAATTTGCCAAGACCTAGTCTCTGTTTTAGCTTTAATTAAGTTGGGATTTGGTATGTGTTCGTTGGTTCTAGTTATGCTTGTGATGGTTTTATTTTACCGGATTTTACTACAAATGTTGTTAGTAGTAATTTTGATAATTGTTTTTCATATGTCACAAGTTCTACTAATGGTGAAATGAATGTGTGGCATTCTAGACTTGCTCCTATAGGTGTCGATCGGATGAATAGATTGGCTAGATAAAGTCTTCTAAGCTAACTCGCATGAGTTTATCTTGACACATGTAAGCCATGTTTAGTTGAAAAACAATAAGAAAACCATTTTGGAAAAGCAACTAGAGCTGAGTTTCCGTTGCAATTAATTCATTCAGACTTTTGTGGTCCGATAAATATGAGGGCGAGACATGGGGCTTCATATTTCATCTCCTTTATAGATGATTTCACTTAATTCGAATATGTGTACCTGATTTTCATAAGTCAGAAGCACTAGAGTGCTTTAGACGTTATGTAACTTTGATCGAAAATCAATTGGAGATGACGATCAAGTGTTTTGAGAACATATCAAGATCGTGAATATCTATACAAAAAATTTAAAGAATTGTGTGATGAAAAAGGTATTTTCAGAAAACTAACTACCCCATAGACACCACAAGAAAAATGGTGTCGCCAAAAGAAGAAATTGAACGTTTCTTGAAACTGTTAGGTATATGATGGCGCAAGCTAACCTTTCAATTTTATATTGGAGGTTGCATTACTGACTGCTGCCTATATACTTAATCGTGTGCCCTCTAAGTATGTTACTTCTACTCCTTATGTGTTATGAAAGGGAAGAAAATCCGATCTAATGCATCTGAGACCTTGGGGTCTACAGCGTTTGTTCGCAATACTTCTCATCCTCATGGAAAATTGGGTCCTAGAGGAAAGAAGTGTATCTTTATAAGATACTCTGAGCATTCTAAGAGTTACATGCTCATCGGCGAACACTCAAATGGAAGTGTACAGAAACCGAATCACAAGATGTTATGTTCTTGGAAAATGATTTTCCGTGAAGGGGAGAGATTGATAAGGAATTCCATCTTTAAGAGATGGATGATCAAACTAATGTTGCTCCTACTAACTAATCTATGGAAGTTGGTGAAAGTTCATGTGAACTGTCCCAACTTAGTGGGAGAGAAATATTGGTTAATGATTCATAAGTCTAAGGAGCGTAGAAGTGACTGTGGAAAATTCTTCGACATCTTTTGAGATCGAAGGAGAAGCTTTCATGGTTACTCTGGCTCGAACAGTTTTGAGGCTCTCTCTTACCCAAATTCGGATGAATTGAAGGATGCAATAGGAGAAGAAATCTGAGGAAACATTTTCACCAATTGTGAGGTTTGTCTCAATTCACCTTATTCTAGCCACAGTTGTTGGGGTAGATATAAAATTACATCAAATGGTTGTTAAGATTGTGTTTCTTAACAAGGATTTAGACAAAGAAATCTACATGGAACAACGAGTTGGTTTCATTGTAAACATCAAGAGCACAAAGTTTGCAAGCTGAAACGTTCCATATATGGTCTAAAGCAATCTTCTTGACAGTGGTATTTTTCGTTTTCATCTAGCTATAAAATTTTATGAGTTTACGATGATTAGTAAAGACCATTGGGTCTATGTCAAATGCACTGAAAAATACTTTGTAATCGATTTAGAGTTTCTGAAAATTGTTAAGGAATGGGAGAAGCATTGTGTAAAGATACACCGAGACCTATCAAAGAAATTTTTAGCTCTTTCGCAAGAGTAATATATTCGTACGATCCTTGAAAGGTTTAAGATGCTTGATAGTAATCCCATTGAAACTCTAATGGAAAAATGTGAAGCCCTAAGGTTTAATATGTACCCCAAAATCCTTGATGAAAATAGAGAGATGAAATAAGTCCAATACTCTAGTGCTTTGGGAAGTTTGATGTATGCTATGATGTGCACCCGGCCAAATATATATTATGTTGTTGGGTTGGTAAGTCATTACTAGTCAAACCCCGGGAATAAACATTGGATGGCAGTGAAGAGGATCCTTAGATACTTGAAAGGAACTATGGACTATTCCTTGTGTGAACAAGGAAGTTATTTATGCTTAACGGGATATACAGATGCCGACTAGGCTGACAATCTAGATGAGCATAAATCGACTTTAAGATATACTTTCTTGCTTAATGATAGTGCTATCACTTAGAGTAGCAAGAAACAATCTTGTACAGCTAAATCCACGATGGAGGCTGAGTTCACTGCATGTTCAGCATCAGTTCAAAAAGCTATATGGTTGAGAAGATTCCTAGAAAGCTTAGATATCACATTAGAGGCTTCGTGCTTTGTGGATTTTAATTGTGATAGGCAAGCTTGTATTGCGTTCTTGAAAGATCCTAAGTATCATGGAAGGCCAAAGCACATTGCAATTAAATAATAATAATTTTATGAGAGACATTATGGCAAAGAAGGATGTGGTCTTCAAGTACGTATCTACGCATAGGATGGTAGTTGATCCATTTACCAAATCCATCCCAAGAGATTTTTATCTCACTCATATTCGAGCTACATGTATGCATAGAATTTGATGTACGTACTAGTGTAGATTTGCCATTTGACATTGTATTTGTGTTTGATGTTTTATATATATCTAGTGATATTTTAGACATCGTATACTACATCCAATTTTTTTTGGGATTTTGTATACTTACACAAAAATATTAAGGAGTGTCACCAAGTAAGAGATTGGTTCACTCACATGAACAATCGCCTCATATTTCTTTGTGCAATGATGAGATGAGACATGACGAGCTTGGCTCTAGTGGGAGCTTTCCTAGTAAGACTTGTCAGTGTCACCTTGATAAAGAGTTAAGATGAGATATGTTTATTGAGATATCAATCATGATTGACCCCAAATCATGAATACTTGGAAGAGCTGGATAAGTACATAATCAGACGCTAGATAGCGAGCTGGTAGTAGCTTGATTCACGTAGTAGTATTTGGTTTAACCAATTGACATATACTCTTGAAGAGAGAGTTAACTATTACGACATGTGAGGTATACCACATGTGCTAATACGACCATATAGGAAGCAAGTGATATTTTCTTTGAAATCCCTATCACTTGCAATGTGAGTTCCTATAAACCTTATTATGGTTTCAAGTGTTACCCTTGAACCTTCGTCTATGTTCTTGAAGGGATGAGTTAATGTTCGCTACTTTAGTATGTTTTCCGACGGTGATGGAATAATTAGCCTTATGGAACATGCTAGGAAAGCGGTTAGTTTGGAACAGATGGACATGAGCATGGAAGGGAAAAACTATTTGTTTTTACATTGAAATATGTGTTTGCTGGCCAGCCACTATATCACTCAATTGGAGTTTGAATATAGTGAACACATAATATGAAACGTCTAACATATGCTATAGGGATAAGATATGTTGAGATTGATGTAAAAGATATATGAGTTTGGGGAACAACGAGACATTCTGAAATGCAATTTTTTTTTTTTTGGGTTGTAGCAGTTATGTATCCCTAACAGGTGCATAAATTAGCTCCCAAGTGCAGGTGTACTCGCAGGGTCGCACGGTTCATTTGTCGTATGATTTGGTGTTACGATTCTCGAGCTTAATCTCTAAGAGTTCTCTAGTACTAGTTATGCTCCCTATCATGTGCGAGTGGGAGATATTGGTTTATGGTCGGTTTGCGCCCATGATTAGGCAGCATACCAAATAGGTTTAATTAACCTAGTTATGTGATGTTTGTTATCGTAACTCTTGAATAAACCATTCGTGTCTCTTTGAAAAGGCACTTGCGTTTTTCTATAAAATGAAGAAAAACGCAGAGACACAAGAGTATAAGAAATACAACTTTGTGACCATTGACACAAAAGAGATAATTCTAGAGAGAGAAAACGTTTTAGAGAGAGAAAGCTTCGAGAGGTCAACCAGAAAGGCACTTGAACGGTGGTTTGTGGTTGATTTCCGTCTGTGATTTCAACCCCGATCTCTGCGTATAATTTCCAGTCGATTCCATGCCGAATTCATCGATAAACCGGGCTAAGGTATGTCTTCGGTTAAACGCTTCCGCATAAAACTCTAACACTATTCATAAATGTATGCACAGCCACATCCCATATATATCTTTAACGAAAACTTCAATGAAACCAATAATATAAAAATATTGAAAAGCGTTTCAGATGTTTATGTGTTCATGAGTGACAAACTTAAAAGACTATTTCAATTGCTATGAGTTAACAGATTCCATATGCAAAGTCAAATCCTTTACTCCTGTATCTTCTAACAAACGTGAGACTTGCAACAAAGAAGATGTGGATCACCGAAAAAGAGAGTCGAAGCAATTACCTCCTTGAGAGTCAATGGTGAAGTAGTGGATTAGAGATAGTGAAATGGTTCATGCTTTTAGATGTCTGCATTGATTTTTATTTTTTTAGTATGGTTCATCCACAGATCACATATGGTAGCTTTACCGACTCAAAGTCACAGCTCTTCTCTTCCCAAGAGGAAAATCTTGTTGTAAGTATCTAATTGTTGTTTTGATCAATATTGAGATAATGAAATCAAGCTCAATCATCATCCATGGACCACCATAGCTTACATAACTAAACACCAAGCTTATCTATTTCTGATTTCTCTCTACAAGTAATCAACACATTCTTCTTCCTATTTTGACAATCCAATTCCACCATTATCGCCGGAAATCCGATTCTGAAACTCCGATAACACTCTGGCGGAGACTGTACCAGACAGCTCAGTTAAGATCATCGCAGCTGCGCCGGAGAAATCGAAGAGCTTGGAAACGACGGCCAGAAGTACTGCAACTTGATTTAAGACGAGAGAGTTACCGGTACGATTCTGGCGGAGAAAGGCTAATTTAAAAATTTTAAACTATAAAACCGAATTCGAACCGAATCCTAATTTTGTGGTTATTTCCGGTTTAACGATGAGCTTTATAAAACCGTTGAGAGTCTCTGTCTTTGCTGTCAGAAGTTTTGGGCAAAGGTGAAAGCTTTAAGAATCGGAATTCAAAGAAAAGGAATCCCACGAAACACTCGCTTCTGTGTAATTTCGTCCTTAAAAGAAACTAAATTTCTTGTTCCCTGAATTCATTTCGACGATTTATTCAAGTGATTGAGATTGGGTTTGTATTCATTTTCTTGTTTTGATTGCTGCAGCTGAGTTTAGCTAATGCACAAGCTGAGTTTACTTTTACTTGTAGATAATGAATCTGCAGAAGATATTGAGTTATTGCAAGTGAAGATCTAGTGTTTATGTGTGTGACTTTTTTCTAACAGGGTTTGGCTTTGCCCTTTCAGGTGATCTTTGCTTCCTCGGGCCAATCGTTATTTTTAAGAGCATTTGAAATATTTGTGGCAACCCAAATCTGATCCTTGTTTTTGCTGTTCACTTTATCAGGATAAAGCTGCTGAAGTTGGACAGGGATTTTGGATATTGTCCATGTGTTCCAATGAGAGAGAGAGGTAAGAAATAGCTCTATGTGGCTGCATAAGCATTGTGTCTGTGTGTGTGTTAGTTATATAAATAGAACTAAGCATATGTGGTCCTTTGGGAAACACTGTTTATCTTATGTTATAAGATATATTGTCTCCAACTTGTTTATGGTTATTAGTTGGGTAGTTTTTAGCAGCACACACACTTACACTTTCTATAGAGGTTACTAATGCTCCTAATTGTATCATGATTGATGCAGAGGGTGTATCCATATTTAGCAACAACTACCAAACAAAAACCACTTAAGCTCTCTCCTAAACTGTTGGCTTAGTTGACCAATTCTGATACACAACAAATTTCAGTTTTTCTTTCAGTGTTTAAATAGGACTTATTTCAGGTAGTATAGTTGATAAATTTTTCATCTATTAACGATTTATTCTGATAATACTTGTGTGTCACCTCCTGTACTACAGATTTATCTTTTCTTATCTGGAAGGAGTGCCTTTGTAAACCTCAAATCAATATACTTTTACTAATTACAAGCTTGAGATTCTGTCTCCATTTTAAGCATACCATTAACGGTTTCAAGCAACTTAAAAGTATTGCGATCTGATGCTTTCTCTTCTTTGTTTCGTGCAGACAATTCAGAGAACTGATTCAGAGAGAAATGTCTCACCAATATAACCTGTACATTGATGATACCCAAGCATCTTCTTCGTTATTCTGTATGACTATTTCCCTCTCAGATTAATACTTTAGAATGTTCTTGTTTTTGCAAATGATTTCGTGGATATAAAAGGATCTGTCTGACTTTTGCGCCGATATCTTCAATAATTTTTCATGAGATATATATATATATATATTTTTTTTTTTGCTAACTTAGTAACTGTTACTAAAAGGATTTAACTGATTGGGAAATAGAGGCAGGAGTTCTTCTTCCACATCCTTTTACCATCTCTCAAAGCCAAAGCTTCCATAGACTTATCATTCAATCTTTAGTAAGCATTTGCAGAATTAGCCTTTTCGTTGCAGCCATGACCATCCTTGAATCTGTGTTTTACGCAGACTTTGCATCCACAATTCTTGCAAGATACTTTGTTCATCAGTTTCAGAATCGTTCTGCATCGCTTTATTGGATAAGTCAACTTCTTGTTTTTCTTTGGATCACAAACTCCATATCTTTCGTGTTTCTCAAGCAGAGATTTGAAACTGTCTTTATCATAGCCTCTATTGTCTCGATCACCACTGAACATGTTTGATTTGGGCTATAGTGAGATTTATATGATCTGTGCTCCAAACAAAACACCTGCCAAAGAAGAGAGGAGATCAAAACTATTCGATTAGGTAATGAAGTTTTAGCAGTTTGCAGACGTCACAATTTGCTGTTTACAATCTGTTTAACAGGATTCTCCTTCTTTGGATATTTTTTTTCTTCTTTTCTTCTTCTTCTCCTTTCTGTTTAACTTTAACATTTCTCCATCTGAGAAATTTGTTTTATTTTGGGGCTAATTCTGAGAATCGGGGTATATATGTATTACTGTGCAGCTTCTGGATAAAGAGCAAGAAGTTATGGATGATGATTTGCATTAGATTGGCAATTGAAGATAAGGAAACTAGTCTTGAATCTCTTGATCATGCGGTTTACGGTGGCTAAGTTCTGATTCCTCCACAGTGACTTTGTCTTGTTCTTTTCTCATCACAAGTACATTTAACATTCTCTTTATTTGTTCAACTCTGTTTCAGTGATTCTCTTTTTTTTGGATACAAATGTTTGCAAGCTTCACACTCGAATTATCATAAAACAAAGAAAGATGAAAGGGAAATGGTACATGTGACTCTTCATACTACCATTATTGTTCGTCTTTTGATGATTCATTTCCTTCCGTTAAGTCTGCAGAAACTTTCCTCTTCCCTTGACCTTTGTCTTGTGATGGTTCCATAAGTTTCCACACTTCCATTATATTTTCACCTCGCTTTGCGCAGAGTCTGAACAGTGCATCTACCCAATTCTCTCGATATCTACCAGTTAAAAACGACCCTAACAGTCTAAGGGACAAAGGAAGAAAGCCTACGAGATGGACAGCACGAACTGCAAGCTGTTCAAAATCAGAAGGTGGATATGGCTGCTTGAAAGCAAAATGAGAGAAGAGTTGAAGAGCTTCATCATATCTTAGAGATCTGACTTCATACATATCCATCACTCCGATATCAACAAGCAAATTCTTGTTCTGGCTGATAAGAATGACTCTGCTTCCTGGAGCAAACCAGTTGGCGTATTCAATGATCCATTTCCCTTGTTCGATGTCATTCACATCATTAGAGATAAGGAGAAATTTCTGGTGTTTGCGCCTTGCTTGGGTAATTTCATTCCCATTGCGATCTAAACTTGTTATTAACGTTGGATCATCTTCCCCTTCAAACTTTAGAATCTTGTCTTTCATGTTTTCGACATTTTCTAGGAAAACATGTATCTGAAATTTTACAGAGATCTCCGCATAAATGTACCTTGCAAGTGTTGTCTTCCCAACCCACACTACCCCAAATGCCAGTGGTAGGAACCTCTTTGTTAACATTTGAAGCCAACAAGTCATAAACCACTTTCATGTGACGATCCATTGCAACAAGGCCATTCAAATCGTTTGATGTTGAGTAGAGCAAGAGAAATATGTCATGAGTAATTTGGTTGAGCCAATCTGATTGGGACATACCTGCAAGATTGTGAGAAAATGGATACTGGGCGGCAATGTTGGCCAATTTGGTAAGTGTGGTTCTCCAACTTGGTGCATTCTCTGGATATTGTTGGCATATTTCTTCTTCCACATCATAAAAAGGGTCAGCTAAAACTAGTCAACTTAAACATCCAAAATTTGTCAGATGGGATAGGTCACTTGGAATTCCTAGAAGAGCTGGACTTCAGCGGAAACGATTTTGAGAACTTACCAGAAGATATGAATAGACTCTCCCGGTGGAAAACTCTCTGGCTTCAAAACTGCTGCAAACTCAAGGGATTGCCAAAGCTAACTCAGGTGCAGTCACTCACTCTTTCCAATTGTAGGAACCTCATATCATTCATTGGTGAAACTCTGATGCAAGTCAGAGATATTGTTTGCTTGAGCTTTGCCATGACAACTGCAAGAATGTGAAGTCATTGTCAGACCAGCTTAGAAATTTCAACAAGTTGACATATTTAGATCTCAGCAGCCATGATTTTGAGACACTGCCATCAAGCATCGGAGATCTTACGTCTTTGGTAACTCTCTGCCTCAATAACTGCAAGAAACTCAAATCATTGGAAGAGATTCCAATGAGCGTCCAGTTTCTCAATGCACAGGGCTGTGATTCTCTTGAAGGTGATGCTTTGGAACAGTTTAAAGAAAGACGAAACAAAGAGGAGAGTTGCCTACCTAAGTTCCTCTGTGCTGCTCCTCATATTTCTAAGCTATGCCTATGATTGTTCTATTCATTTTGATATTGTGTGAACATCTACATTTATGAATTTGCTCAATACATGTATTAAGAGATTTTGCAAAATTTTGATACCCATGTATGGCTAGATATGTTTGAAAGACCTCGTAGAGGCGATCATAACCACAATGTGACACAAGAATTGCATAAAAAGCACATTGGTTAACCTCACTTTAGGAACAGAGCTTTGTCTTGGAAAAGCTCCTTTAGAGACAAGTATCTAGAATGTTACTGTTGGTAATACCACTCATGCACATGTTCTGATCATAACCATAAAGCTCATGTTGCATCAACTGATTCAATTATTCACAGATTCTTGTACTGCTGGTAACTCGTAGTTAGTCAGAGGGCTCGCAGACCGGATTAATTCAGCAAATAACCGGACAGTTAACCGGTATAAATCAAGATTACAGGACGCGTGTATTCGTGTGCCGTTATTATGGAATGAAAGCCCAATAAAGGCCCGAAAATAGTCTCAGATTACATGTCGTCATGTAAATGCTCAACGGCTACAAACAAACGTTGTTATTTCATTAAATTTGAATTTCAGAAACCAAACTCTTTTTTCTCTCTTCACAGTTTCTTTTCATCACCGTCTCTTCTCGTTTACTCTGATTTCTTAACAGAGAATGGATCATCGTTGATGAATTAGAGTATCTTTTTGTGTCTTCGCAAGTGAGAACGACGTTTCTTTCAACTCTAATCTGATTTTACTAGAACTCGTCGGAGAAAAGGTAAAATATCTCGTGGATTAGGGTTTTTAATTAGCGATTCTTCTGTTCATGTGTTTGTTGGTTTATCCCGACGAGGAGATTTTGGAAATTTTATTTCACTAGGGTTTGGGTGAAAACGGAAGCTATGCGCGTGTGTGACAAGCGGTGAACGGCGCCGTCTCGATCAAGGTTTGTATTATCAAATTTTCTGATTGGAGATGTGTTTCGTTTGGGTTTGGGTGACGAAGAAATCCAAAATTGAATCACGGAAATCGAAAATTGGCTCTTAATTTGGACTATTGGTTTTATGTTCTTGAATCTTGATTATCCATTAATTGTTTTTTTTTTAATTTTATCTCCTCATCATTGTTTATTTAGTTCAGTAGTATCTCGATTCATTTTCATGATATTGATGTATTATATATGTGTTATACTATTGATGATTATTCAGTGTTTGGTTTTAATTTTGGTTTAGTATTTTCATCTCTGTTTATTATTTTGTTATATGAAAATTTGGGGGAAAACACTCGGTTTGGTAAATCTGATAGGAGATTATAGCTAAATCTTCTTTTGTTTCGTGCTTTTGTGTCTACTTCTCTGAACCATCCAGACTAGTATGAAGGTTCTGACATAGTACTAATGCTAGAGATTCTCTCATGACAACAGTATAGGTAAGGATTTTTTTGCTGCAAATCTGGTTCAGATTATGAGTAGTAAACCTTCTCTTATTTTGTGCAGTGTTATTGTGGTATATGATGCTCTTGAGCCAACTATTTTGTCCGATAGATATCTTAGATGTTTGTTAGTGAATGTTAAGAAACTTCAAAATTTCAACTATACGATTCTTGGAATTTTTTGACATTTTCATGGTTTTTACCAGTTCGTTATGCGCTCATTGTGAAATTTGTTAGGTTAGAGAGAAGTTAGAGTAGCAGTTTCCTGATGGTGGTCTATAGTGAAGAATTCATAACTGGTCTCTGGCCAGAAGCTGGAGTTTTACATTTAGTAGAACAAGAGGAGTGATTATAGTTCCATTGATGCAAAACTCAACTCTTCAACTCTGATGACTACTCTTCCTCAGCATTTTCCTGGTATACCCATCTTTGATAGCTTGTTCTTTGTTGATTTCCGATGTGGTTTGATTCAAACAACCAATGAGGCAGTAGTCTGGTTCTTCGTAATGATCAATTTTGATGTTTTGATTTGACTGCTTGGAAGTTTGTTTTATATCTTTGCCGCTTGTTTTGGCCTTTTTCAATCATTACTCTCATATTTTTCCTCTCTTTATTGTATTCTTAGAAATACTCCACTGGTATTTTAAGGAAAAGCTAGGGGAGCTAAGTGCAATCATGGACGAAGATGATATTGAAGAACACGAGAGTGATTGCATGGATTTGGACGAGAAGCTAAGATACAAAAATGGAGAAATGGATGTTGATGAAGGTGATCCCCATGGCAAATATCCAAGACATGACAAGTTGGTGAAGAGCTTTGGGAAGGTAGTCCGTGACCTTAGAAGCATTGGATTGACATCTATGGGTGAAAATGCTTATGCTTCTGCAATTTTTTTGCTTCTTAAGGTATTTTTATGCATCAGAGATTCATCTGCCTCACTATGACTTATAACACAGTTTATATTGTCAGTATACATATAACTCGTACCCTGTTTAATAATGTTATACTCCAGGCAAAACTGCATGATCTGGCTGGTGATGATTACAGGACTTATGTTTTGGGGTCAATAAAAGAATGGACTCAGGTAGGCTTAGATTCTCTCTGTACCATCAGATTATTTTGGTTATTTGGCAATTCCTGACATTTGAATTCTCTTTCCAGACAGTCCCTCTTCAGTTCCTTAATGCACTTCTTTCTTATCTTGGCGATTCCGTAAGTTACGGTACCACATTGTCTGGCCTCACGTCCCCTCTGGCTTGTTGTCCATCTCCAGGCCTTTCCAAAGTGGTGACTCCTTCCGAAGGAATTGTTAGATGGAAATTACGTCTAGAATATTTTGCGTATGAGACACTGCAAGATTTAAGGATAGCCAAACTATCATTACCATGACTTGCCATTGCTTCCTACCTTAAGGTTGCTGCTCCACTGGGATGCATTTCCATTAAGCACCTTCCCTATCATGCTAGACGCATTATTACTTGTAGAACTCAAGTCTGCGTCACAACAATCTAGAAACACTCTGGAGTGGAACACATGTAATCTTGCTATGAGCTACGAAACTCGCACTTAGGAATTTGTATAAGGTAAGAGATGATTAAGAGTTAATTCTCGTTTGAAACAACGAACTAAATAATTTCGTATAAACGAAATGGATTTTATTGAGTGGAAATATTACAAATCGAATAGGAGATAACAAGTTTACATGGAAAGTAAGAAGTGAACAGTATTCGGGTTCTAGCTCTGAATTCTGTATGTGTCAAATGATCTTCAACTCTTCTTTTCTAGCTCCCATCTACTAACTTCCGCAGGTCGTGGTTCCCTCTCGTGTATCTCTCCACTTCAATATGTTCAGTGATTTCCGCCTCGTGACATGGTCTTCGTTGTTGACTCCTTTAGCTCGTGCTGACTCATCCAGCTTGAGCTCAAGTGTTTGGGCTTAACATGTCAGCTTGCTAGTGAATGGGCCTTTAAGGGCATCTTGAACTCGTTTGGCTTTTGGACTTATCTGGAGATGAGTTGTGCTAGATCCATCCCCAACACTTGCCCATGATTTTGATTCCAGATCTTTCATATTCCAAGAATCTTGACGAGTTGATTCTAGAACAATGTCGAAGACTAAAAGGAATACCAGAGTCCAATGGAGAAAGGTCTACTCTGGGCAAGCTTAATCTATCATACTACGGTGGGCCTAAGAGTCCCATGAGGGTTGTTATACACAAAGTGTATGGGAGGCAACGTATTACATTGGACTTCCCAACTGCAAAAGTGAAAATGCAACTTATGAATGTATCAATCACTGGAGACATAAAATTTTGTGTTTTTGCAGGTTGTGAAGGATATGCCAAATACTTCTCCTTTAGTTCTGAGCGACAGATTCCTGCTACAACGACTACAAGTGTTCAGCAAGCTCTAGAGTTTAACTATATTTATACGCTCAACATCAAGAGGTTCAGTTATGAAGAGGACGGTCTACCTATCATTTTTTGCAGCTTTCCAGATATTCTTGGCCTGAAAGAGCTAAACCTAGTCAACTTAAACATCCAAAAATTGCCAAGTGGGATAGATCACTTGGAATTCCTAGAAAAGCTGGACTTCAGCGGAAATGATTTTGAGAACTTACCAGAAGATATGAATAGACTCCCCCGGTTGAAAACACTCTGGCTTCGAAACTACAGCAGACTCGAGGGATTGCCAGAGCTAACTCAGGTGCAGTCACTCACTCTTTCCAATTGTAGGAACCTCATCTCATTGGTGAAACTATTTGATGCAAGTCAAGATCCGGGTAGATACTGTTTGCTTGAGCTTTTCCTTGACGACTGCAAGAATGTGAAGAATGTGAAGTCACTGTCAGACCAGCTTACTCAATTCAACAAGTTGACATATTTAGATCTCAACAGCCATGATTTTGAGACACTGCCATCAAGTATTAGAGATCTTACCTCATTGGTAACTCTGTGTCTCAATAACTGCAAGAAACTCAAATCAGTGGAAGAAATTCCAATGAGCGTCCAGTTTCTCGATGCACAAGGCTGTGATTCTCTTGAAGCTGATGCTTTGGAACAGTTTAAAGAGAGACGAAACAAATTAAAGAGGTCAATATTCTACTATATTGACCCATCTCTCCTATGGTTTATTTAGTCTCTTTATCATCTGATACTTCTTTGTTAGGTACCAGCACAGTGATAAGTACAACAGAGTATATGTTAGAAAGAAGAAGAGGATTGAAGGGAATCAGAGCAAGTCGAAGCAACTTGTTGACTCCAAGGCCGACCTGGCAAAGGATTGAGAAGTCTCTAATCCACGGAGAGTCACCTGCCTAAGTTCCTATGCTGCTGCTCATATTTGTAAGCTACGCCTATGATTGTTCTTTTCATTTTGATACTGTGTGAACAGCTACGTGCCTACCTACGTTTATGAATTTGCACAATACATGTATTAAAACCAAGAACTGAATAATCATCAATAGTATAATACATCAATATCATGAAAATGAATCGAGATACTACTGAACTAAATAAACAAAGATGAGGAGATTAAATCAAAAACCAATTAATGGATAATCAAGATTCAAGAACACAAAACAAGATCACGTTCTATTGAGAAGATAATTCACATTAATATCTCTAAAACTAAATCAAACAATACTGAAATCGAGCAATAAAAGACAAACCAATAGCCCAAATTAAGAGCCAATTTTCGATTTCAGTGATTCAATTTTGAATTTATTCGCCACCCAAACCCAAACGAAACACATCTCCGATCTGTAAATTGGATTATACAAACCACCGTTAATAAATCCTTGTTCACCGCTCGTCACAGATGCGCATAACTTCCCTTTTTACCCAAACCCTAGTGAAATAAAATTTCTAAAATCTCCTCGCGGAATAAGCCAACAAACACAAAATCAAAAGAATCGCTAATTAAAAACCCTAATCCACGAAATATTTTACCTTTTCTCCGACGAATTCAGATTAGAGTTGAAAGAAACGTCGCTCGCACTTGCGAAGATACAAAACGATACTTCATTCGATTCCGAGTAAACGAGAAGAGATCGTGTGAGGAAAGGAAAATGTGAAGAGAGAAAAAAAAAGTTTGGCTTCTGAAAATCAAAATTAATGAAATAACAACGTCTTTCCCCATTTCTTATTTATATAGCCGTTGAGCATTTCTCTATATTCCTTTTTGCTCCTCGAGTCAACCTGAAGTCAATATTTCCTTTTCTAACAAATTAACAATCCTTAACGGCTCGATTTAATAAAATTAAAGGAAATTACACAAACTAGATTTTTTTTAAATGCCTAAGCCAAAAAAATGGAAACCGAATCAAAATGATCTGCGTATTTTATTTTATTTTTTTCTTACCGTTAATTCTATAAATAAATCTAATTCTCACAGTTTCATCACTCAGTTTCATACGTCATCTTCTTCACACCCAAACAAGAAAAATCAGAGCTTTGTCTGTGAAATCAACAAGAAGATAACGATGAGATCTTTTACTTCTTCTTCTTGTTCCAATTCTTTGTCGTCTTCGTATTCACTCGCTTCAACAAGTTTGAGCAATAGACTTGAGACCATCTTCAAGAAAGCTTTGGAACTTTCAATTCTCTGTGAAATTGAGATTTGCGTTATCTATTACGGACCAAACGGAGAACTTAAGACATGGCCTGAGGAAAGAGAGAAAGTGAAAGACATGGCTTTTAGGTATAGTCAATTACACGAAGCCGTGAGATGCAAGAAAAGAGTCGATCTTTATGGGTTCCTGAACAAGAAACAGAACAAAGAGGGGAAACACTTGAATAAGAAGAAGAAAACGAGTTTGAAGAAAGTAAAATATCCAATCTCTGATCACTACTCTCCAGACCAAATCTCCCGAATGATTCGTTCCTTAGAACTGAGTTACTCTACTTTGCAAGAAAGGCTTCGATTTGTTGAGTCACAGAAACAGAAACATATAAACTTGGATCTTCAGGCCTCTCTCAACCATCAAGATCATCAAGATCATCAACATCAGACCCAAACCTTGAACCCTAGCCAGTTCTCGCTATTTATGTATAACCATGGAGATGCTACTTTCTCTCAAATCCCTCTCTCTGCATCAAATTATAATCAATCTGCCTCCACTCAGTTCACTAATTACCCATTAATATTAGAATTAATTTAGCCAATTTATCATATTTTAGACATTTTGACACAATTTAACATTTGTTTTCATAATTTAGCCATTTTCATAATTTTAACTATATATATATATATTATAATATATTTCATATCATTAAGTTTTTTTTTATATATATCAAAATTAATTATTTTTTATAATTTTATTATGATTACGTGATTTATGTTTAATGGACTATGTGTTGGTTTGTCTTTCACTTTTAAGTTTTTAATTGTTAAGAAAATCAAACCAAATATTTTTTTCATCACTTGATTTTCTGTTAATTTTTATATGATTAATGATTAAAAATATTTTTTTAATTTTTTAGTTTTAAGAATTCTCGCTCTCATCCTCTCACATCCCATCTCATCCCATTTCCATCTTGAATTTCAAAATTAGACCTCTTTTTCTTTTTTTATAGATTTCCGTCTTATTTATGTTGCTACAAGATATCATCGTGAATTCTCTTTTGTCGAGCTCTTATCTAAATGTATTTCACAATTCATAATATATGGATTAAGTACATACTTGTATAATTTTGGGTAAACTATTACGTAAAATACTTTAATTTTGATGTCAAACATTCAAATAATAGTAACATTATAGTTGATAAATATAATATTAAAAACTAAATTTTTAAAATTAGCAACGGCTTTTTTATACACTTAATTTTATCTAAAGGGGTTCATAAAATAAATTTGATTTTTTTCCAAAGTCATTCTGTTTTTAAGAGTTTTTATGCTCTGTTTTGTTTTTATAACATGCAATTCTCTTTGTGTTTCTCGTGAAAGTACTTATTTAATCAAAGACGACAAAATTAAAAGAAAAAAAGTGTTAAAATTAATGATAATAGCCTCAAATTCATTAATGGGAAAATGGATTCACAAATAAACTTCGGTTACTTCCTCCCACACGTTATATTCTAAGCTTTTTTTTTATTTAAAATATCTTCCAACATCTACACTTAACACACACTCTTTCACTCCAGAGCCGGTTTGAGAAATTTAGGACCCCAAACGAAAAAATAATTCTTCAATTACTTAATAGAAAAAAACAAAAATTTCAGTCTCCACAAAACTAAAAAATAACAACAATTTAAAGCTTCTAAAAATAATACTTCTTCTATTTTTCTCTGCGAAATCATCTTTCAAACTTGTATAATCGAGATTTTTAACCGTGATTTTTTCTCTTTTCTCTCAAAAAAATTTAAGTAGCTTTTTGCCTTAGAATAAATTAACGATTCAAATTTTTTTGAGAAAATATTACTTCTCTAAAACCAAAAGAAGAGAAAAAAAATGAGAAGTCACATAAAGAAAGATGTTAACTTAAATTTCCTTTTTTAATTAAATAATATATTGTAATATTTAAATAATAATAATTTGAGATCCACACAATATTTTATCAAATATTTATACGAAAATTAATACATTACTCATCATTTTCATATATATATTTTTTCACTCTTTGACGGCAACTAAAATATATATACATATATATATATATAATTTTTTTGTGAGGTTCTTCTAAAAAGTGGGACCTCATTCAAATGTTTCATAGAAATGTGTTCAACGCCGGCTCTGTTTCACTCAAAATCATTAAATAACATATATTCTCTTTGTCAAAATTTTCACAAAAATCCATCAATCCCGATTGTTTCATGCTTGTCATTGACTCTCTTCTCCGTTTCTCAAATTTGAAACCTTGATTTGATGCATAATGATCCAAAGACTCATTGTTGCAAGTGTAACATTATCATCGAACCAAACACCATCCCTCCAACCGCTAGCCACCACTTTTTTCCCCCATCGATCACACACGCTATTGCCAAAAATACCAAAGATATAAAAAACACACTAATTATCTCATCAACGACTTTAACAATGGCAAATGTGCGCTGTTAAAAGGCTTGGATTCTCCGGACTATTTCCCTTCTCTTATAAATCATCTTAGTAGAATAAAAGAAAAATGAAAAATAAATCGCAAGCTTCTTAGTAGATCAAATTAAATTTCAAAACCAAATTATTTCAAAGAATATGCAACATCACTACTAGCCAGCAAGAGTTTATTCTTCTTACAGAAATTTTCAGGTGTGTCAAGTTTTCTTGTTTACGCTTAATCCCACACTTTCAGTTTTCACCACTCTCTTTTAGTGTGATTCCCATCAATCAGAGACATGTTATGTGGCAAACTTCAGTAAGTTCCTTTGTTTCCAAACATAACAAAGACATGAACACACTTTCAAAGAAAATAGAAATTTCTTAAGTGAAACTTCAAACTTACTTCGAATAATAAGAAATCTTAGAGACTTTAAAGTCTCCAACTTTAAACAAACGTGCACAATATAATTAGAGTTTTGGGTTTGAAAGACATCCCTTAAAGGTTTTTCATTGATTTGCTTCAGCATTATAGCTCATTTCCTTGTCTGTTTGGGACAAATAGTTTATTGTTTAGTGTTTTGAATATTTTTACGAACGGATTTTTCAATAGGAGAGTTCAACATGTAACTCCAAAGCTTAGGGAGTCGTCAGGTTTACGAACAAAATCTCATCAGTAAGAGGACATGAAGAACAAAAAGCAGTGCTAACGACATTTTAGATTCCATATAAGTTCCTGAGCAGAGACGATGTGTTTGACATACCGTTTCTAGAATTATTGGACATATTATTGGACAAAAAACAGTGCTAACGACATTTTAGATTCCATATAAAGAATGTTTTTCTGATATGGAAATGACTCTCAAGAACAGACTAATAACTGACATGTTGTCAAACTCGTGATTTCAATTTAGTGTCATGTATTTCTTTTGTATTTCTTTTGTATGCACTTTTAGTTTTTCTAAAGAATCAGTTATTTCAATTTCTTTGTAAGCTTTGAGAAGAGTGTGAGATTAACTTGGTCAAATTTATCTTAGAATATGTATGTGATGGTTTAAACACAAGGCTAATTATGTGAAGTGATTGTTGTTGTTGATAGATATTTGTTGATTCAAACTTCGTTCGTTGCAGAATGCTACCCAAAAAAGCCAGCAAGTGTTTGTAAATGTGCCTACTGAATTGCTTCTCACGAAGTGGAGGAAATTGGTATGTCCACATGTGGAAAACAAAACTTTTGACTGTGTGATTTCCTTGTTTTACTGTATTAATGATGGACTATTTAGTTTATAATCGCTTCTGAGGAAATTTATTGGAGTCCCACCTGCTTGGTATTTCTTGAACAGGTGTGGAGCATTTGCTTAGGGATGTAAAAGACACAACCATCAGTACCTTGGCTACAGAGGTTCTTTCATTTACACTAAACTTCAGCTTTTCATTATCATGCTTCTTGATGTTTATCCAAATCATGATTTTTGCGCTCAAAATAAAATTTAAGGAACATCTATCTTTATGCTGGAGGAAACTAAATTTTTTAATCTGTGAACTGCTTTTTAGGTCACTGCGAAGCTTACTGCTTTGAAGGGATTGGATGCACGACTTCAGGAGATCCGAAATTACCTTGACCTTGTAATCGAAGGAAAACTCCCATTAAACCATGAAATCTTATACCATCTTCACGCTAAAACACACTCATCTTTTATTAATATTAAAATTTAAATTTAAATGAGTTATATAAGATATATACAATGTGACCAATGATATATGTCTAATGACAAATTTTTTAATTATTTTAGTAATGGTTGTTTTATTCTAAAACTAATATAAAAATCATTGTGATAATGACTTCAACAGTGGCATGTCCGTAAATTACACACTGCAAAGTCATTTTTTAAAGTGTCTCTATAATAATATATAACAGACATTTCAGTTAAATAGAAATGACACTTGTGTTTATTACTTCATTAAATTTTCTGCTTTGTTAACTGACTCTCCAAAAACAAACTCGTACACCAACTTACAACCTCTTCGACTTGCTTACAACTTACATTTCAGACACCAAGAATGTGTCAAGAAATTACTAATATCTCTGTGCTCTACACCAAATCAAAATACCATTTTGAAGCTGTCTTTTTTCCACAAAGATAAATCTGTTATACATTTATAAACATGTGTACACAGTGAAAACAAATCAAAACTAGGTGGAAGAAAGTTGAGCTAGCCATGGAAGGAGACGCTCATGAACAAGATCAGGACGATCATCTTGTGGGCAATGTCCAACACCTTGTAGAACATAAAGGCTGAAGTTAGGTAACTGACCCGGAAGAGAAGTGAAGTACTTAGCTACTGGACCGTCAAGAGGAGTTAGTCCATCTTGATCTCCCCATAAGACAAGAACCGGTTTGTTTATTTCTGGAATCAGCTTAATCGGGTTTGGTCCAGGTGGACCGGTTAAGATTGAAACAAATGCATCTAGTGCACCTTCACTATTTGCTGGTCCAGCAATGATCTGACATAACATTTCACATAAAAATGTAACTAAAACTTTCCATTGGTTCTTTATCTTTGAGAGTTAGTCATAATAGGACAATACCTCTACAAGTGTATCATCTACATTGTCCTTGTTACCGTAAACATTTGTCAAGATGTTCTTGAGATTATCCCTGCATTTTGTTCATTCATCGATGTATTAGAGCTCTTGATTATATTATTTTAGTTCAGTGAATGATGACATACTTTTCTTTAACGCGGTTGAAGAGTGCAGAAGCAATTCCTCTTTGCTTGAGTAAAAAGTCGATAAGCAAGAGTAAAGGCATCAGTAGCTTGATTCTCCAGTCATCAAACACGGCTTTGTTATTCATACCACCAGCACAGTTCAAGAGAACAAGACCTTTGACAAGATCTCGTTGTGGATCTGTTTTTTTTTTTTTCGTTGTGTCACACAAACTCGAGTCTTAGATCAATAGATAGATAATAAACAACATCAGCTAAAAAAGATAAACTATGATATAGATGACCAATCAGTAAGTAAAACTCAAGCATTTCTAAATAAACCATAGATGCATCACAATTCCTAACCAAATTGAATCTAATGTGAGACTTCAAAGATATGAAAAACATAGAACCCAGGATTCATGCTTGTGATATATTTAGCTCAATTCAAGTAATGAAAGGGCTAGACCTGAAGCAGCAATGACACAAGCAAGGCTTCCAACAGAGTTTCCAATCAAAATCGTCGGTTTCTGAACCACTTCCTCCAAGAAACTGAGAATCAACTGCAAGAAAATAAATCAATCAAACAAACCAAATTAAACTTCTTTAAACAGAAAATGTCAGAGTATTTTAAAGATGGTTTACTTCAGCCCATGACTCCATGGTATAGCTAAAACCAGGTGGCTTCTCCGAAGCACCAAATCCAAGAAGATCAATCGCATACACTGTATGGTTTTTAGACAGAGCGTTTATATTCCTGAAAAAAAGTTTAGTTTGTTCTTGTAAAAGCAATGCATATACACAAAATACTTCCACGTACAACAATTTCTTGATTCTCAACTAATCAACACTTCTCCTCAACAACAAAACTATCTCAACAAGTTCCAATTTTTTCATACATTTACTCTTAAGACATGAATAATATTAATAATCTATTTAAACGAGCTTTTTTAGCGGTTTAAGATTATTTTGCAGAAACTTCGTTTAGCTTAAGTGTTTCATCTAACAGAGAAGTCTTCACAGTTCACAATTGGAATAGACATTTCACCAAATTAATATTTTAATAATTGATACCTTCGCCAGTGAGGAATTGAAGCGCCAAAGCCATGAACCAAAAGAACTGTTTGACTCGCCGGAGTTACTTCCTCCGGCGAATCTTTCACAAAGTAATTTATCGAATATTCTCCTTTCCACTTCCATTTCTTACTTCTCTCTCCAATCTCAGCTAATTCTACCGCCTCTACTACTCCTCCACCTGAAACCGCCGTACCCGACGACGCGGTGGCTTTAACACAGACGCGATCTCTCCGGAAGCTAATTCTTCGTAAATTAACCGTCGAAGTCACCGTTCGCGCCACCATTGACGGCGGCGTCATTCCCGTCCATGTCATAGCTCTCATCTTCTCTCTCGCTGCTGCTTCAGTTATCGTTTTTGGTAAATTGAATTTTGAGACATCTTACGTGGCTCTCTCTGGTTCGAGTAGTTTCGGTACAAACCGGTTAAAATAATTGGATTAAACCAAATGCTTACAATTTTAGAATTTGAGATGAAGCGAACCGATGATCAGGATGTGAGGAGAATCGATGGATGGTGGATATCAAGTGAATCCGAATAGAACAATATCAGCCATTCGTTTGATTAAGATGGGAATCGAGCGTCCACGTGGCGTTCGGTAGATGGTTAATGAAGATAAGAAGGATATCAAAATAGATTCGCATTGTAACGGTTATTAAAAAAACATTATATAAATGATTGTGATATGCGATTTGAATATATTTTTTTTCAACCAAAAACACCAGAATATAGCAATGTAATAATGGGAGCTCCTTATCCAAAAAAATTAGGTCTATAAAGTGGGGATAAAAAATGATTAAATTCGTAAAATGGTTTTACGGTTTGTCAAAATTTACTAATTTCATGGAAAAAAGCCGATCATTTAACTTGATTTTTTGTGTGAAATTTTCGCATATAAAGTTAATGATTTATCGTTGGCTAGATTCAACCTTGCACTTGTTGGCTCCGGTTTCTTTTTTCCCTTTCTACATTATGCCAGGTTGATATTATTTACCATTTAGATTGTTCTAAATCAATTTCAAAATAGGCGCATTATAATCATTGGCTAAAATTGATTATATTGCTAACATTAAGCTGTCGAGTTAAGAGGTCATATGCCAACAAAAAAATTTAATCTTATTTTTATACTAATTTTTTAAAAAAAAATTTGGGCCATAATTTTTTTATTTTAGACCCTAAAAATGATCTAAATTTTTTTGGTTATGTGCAAATGCTCCACTTGCACTCCCCATCAACCGCCCCTAAGTTTAGCATAAAATATATCGGACCTTCGGACAAGCGAAGCACATGGTTTCGTAATCCCCTGGAAAAATATTACATTTTTGCATATACTCTCTTCCCCACTTTAGAGTAATGAAAGAATAATAATGTGTTTTCCATATATTTTCTAAACTCAAAAAGGAAATTTTGTTAAAGAGAAAGCAAAATGATGAATATAAATATTTAAGAAAATTACTTTCACATCAACTAACTTAAAAGAAATGCCCTTTAACAACAACAAAAAAACTAACTTAAAAGGCAAAAAATTCATTGAAATTGAATATTTGGGGTAAATATTTAGTTAAAAAAATAAAAAGAAAAAAAGAAACAGTCAACCAATGGTCAACTCTGGAGAGTTGTACTTGTGACTCGCGACGTGTGAGTCAGTAATGTTCAAAGAATATAAAATATCTAAAGCGACCAACTTTGAACCATTAGATAAAATATTTGTTTTGATTTGTCGCTTTTAGGTTCTCTTCCGAAACGTAATTTTCAATTTCATTAGACACTCACTTATACGAACGCCATTTTCCTAATCTTAATCCTCCTCCCAACCACAATCTTCATCTTAAGGTCTGAGAAAGTTTTGGTTTTTTCAAGATAAGATCAGGTTCTTCATCCAAGGTTAATAAATTTCATCACTTTACTTTCTCGAATTCTGATTCTGATTCTTCCCTTTATGAATCCCCTCTCGATTTTTGTAATTCAATAATCTGACGAAAACGGTGTGGGAGAAGAAAATTTCTCACTTTTTAGAGTTGGGTTTTGGTACTGTTTCGATTGTTCATGCCCTTTTGCTGTTTGATTAAATGCCTCAGTGAGATTACTTTATGAAAGTGGTGAAATGGTTTAATCCCAAATAGGTTCTGTTAACTACTGCATATGTTTTTTTTAATCTTATATATGAATTGAATATTGGGGTTTGGTGAATGAAGAAATATGATGGTTTTAGTTATTAAATGGACAGGACCTGGCGATGGCTCTGTTTTCTCTTCACTATGAAGTGCCTTGTAAAGGAGAAGTATTGTTTGATTCAAATGGGTTAAGACGCTTTTCGTCTGGTGGTGGTAGCTGTAATGGTCTGAAACATAGAACAATGGCTGAAGCAATCACGCTTGGCAGGGATTGTAGGATGAAGAGTCATATAAAATCAGTCCCGTATTGTCTTTCACCAAGAGGAAAGTTATGTTTGGTTAGGGCGTCATCAGAGACCAAGATTACCAAAAAGAGACTTCAACTGTTAGATTCTTACTTTGGGAAACTTCAAAACGATGATGATGAGAAGCCTTCTATCTCAAGCGGAGATGAAATGGATCGAAAAGCTGAACTCAATGTGGATGAAGAGTTGAAATCTTTGAGTGTTTATCTTGACAAACTCCAAAAAGGTATAATAGTACGATAATCTTGAATTCGGTGTCTTGTTGCTTGATCTTTGCGGCATTCCTCTCGTTAATGCTCACTTATTTGATTATCAGATGCAAATTCTAAAAGACTAGTCTCAACCAACATGGACGTTGTAAAATCAAAAGGTGGTTCAGTACCAAGCAAAATGAGGAAGACTAATATTGAAAGCAATAATAGCCCTTTCCAGCAGCTCGATGATGATGATCAATCAGAAGATACATTGAACTTCTATGCTGTGTAAAACTCCTAATCACCTCTTGATTGTCTTTGATGCAACATAGTTCTTATTGATGCTTAATCGCCTCTTTCGTTTTTGTCTCCTTTTGGAAATGCAGGAGCATATTAGCATCCATAAATGTTGGAGTGTGCTTGTTTGAAGCAGCAGCTCCAGTTAGGAATAACGATATGGGACTCTTATCACTCCCGCTTTTATATGGAGCAAAGATAAATGATCAAATCATGGCTGGAGAATGGTGGAGACTGGTCACACCCATGTTTCTGGTACAAGACCAACAAATTGGGTCTGTTCTCCCATTCTTTACTGTTTCAAACCCCACTTGTCCAAAAACAGCCAGAGATTTTAAATACCCGACAACAATATAGTCAAAATCATAGTAGATATTGCTTTAGTTTCCTCATTACGTTACATCTATTTGCATACAACATTTAGTACTCTTGATAACTTGGTCTCATATAGTTTTTCCTTTTTGTCTCTGAATCACTTTCATTTTACATCTGTAGCACTCTGGAATTCCTCATGTAGCCCTTAGCTCCTGGGCTCTGCTTACTTTTGGACCAAAAGTTTGTCGTGACTATGGACTATTCACATTTTGTCTCATATACATTCTCGGAGGAGTCTCTGGTAATTTCATGAGCTTTCTTCATACACCAGATCCTACAGTTGGAGGAACTGTAAGTTCAGTATTTCTTCCCATGTGATACTACGAAATTGTACTATCCATTATTATTCACAATCATCTTTGCATATATGAGTCGGTTCAGGGACCAGCATTTGCATTAATAGGAGCTTGGCTCGTCGACCAGAATCAGAACAAGGAGATGATCAAAACCGATGAATATGAGGACTTGTTTCAGAAGGCCATTATAATGTCTGGGATTGGTCTTATATTAAGCCATTTCGGTCCAATTGATGACTGGTAAGCTTCCAATATCCATAAACATTTCTTCTGCTAGTTCTTTCTTGTTCGGCATTCTTTTCGACTAAACACCTAATCTAAGCAGCCTCTTCTTAAGTTCGGTTCATGTAGTTCTTTGAGTTGTGTATTAGAATTTCGTTTGATAAGTAGTAAACTCTCTCTTTATTAAATCAACCAATGATCTACAACGTAGGCTAGATTTGATTAACGAAAGAGTTTCTAAACCAAATCAAAATTTCCCCACCAATTATCTCAACTCTCCTTTAAAACCTTCACCTCTCAACCAACCAAAGTAAGTTCTGTTACTGAAATGGTGAGGATTTAATTCCCTGTAGCACACCCTAGGCTAGTACTATAGTCCTGCAGTAGACTTAAACAAGAACAACTTTGTCAAGGTTACTGTGTGTTGATTCTAACATATGAGTCATGACAGGACAAATCTGGGAGCACTTATAGCCGGGATCGTGTATGGATTCTTCACTTGTCCCGTGCTGCAACTTGGAAGAGGAAGTGAAAGACAAGAAGGGATTGTGACAGTTGGACCAGAGAAACAGATCAGCGCTGATCCGTGTAAATCGTTTCTGATTTTCACAATCTTTCTTGCGGTTATTGTGACTTCGCTCCTACTCCTTGGGGATGGACCATTGGACTTTCCAACATATGATGATGTTGTCTATTCTCTCATTTAGTGTATCATCATCAAGACATCAAACTCTATAAGTAGACGTGTGTGTGTATGTTTTGATGTAGTGGAAAGCTGAATTTGAGTATTTGTAAACGAGAAGAGTTCTTTGGTTTGTGGTATAGCAAATTGAGGAAATTATATTGAATCCTTCCCACATTTTGGCATGCTGAAAACCTAAATTTAAATAAAATGATTTTCCGCAGTTGGGCTTTGAACCCAGAAATTATGCAAGTTCCATCTTTAGTCAATGTCCTATATCTAATCTTTTGGAAGAATATGAATTGATATTGGATATATAGATCAACTTAATTTCTTATTGAAACATGAAAACCTAAATTTAAATAAAAAGATTTTTCATTACCGAGATTTGAACCTAGAAATTATGGAAGTTCCATAATTAGCCAATGTGCTACAACTGATGTAATAGTAGAATATGAATTGATATTGGATATATACATCAACTTAATTTCTTATTAAAATATGAAAACCTAAATTTAAATAAAAATATTTTCTGCTGCCAGGTTTTGAACCTAGAAATTATGGAAGTTCCATCTTTAGCCAATGTGCTACAGCAGATCTTTTGGTGGAACATGAATTGATATTGGATATATACATCAACTTAATTTCTTATTAAAACATGAAAACCTAAATTTAAATTAAGAAAAATTTCACTACCAGACTTTGAACCTAGAAATTAAGGAAGTTCCATCTTTAGCCAATGTGCTACAACGGATTTTTTGGTAAAATATGAATTGATATTGGATATATACATCAACTTAATTTCTTATTAAAACATGAAAATCTAAATTTAAATAAAAAGATTTTTCGCTGCTGGAATTTGAACCCATAAATTTTATTTCGCTTGATTTTGTTCATTCTCCATCCCTAAACTCTGAGTCTCTGATAATGGAGCTTAACAAGTGATCAAGTGTTAGCCCTAGGTAACGAGGCCTTAAAAGCGACACAAAAGAATCAGAAATCCAAAGCCAGTTTAATTGGAAGGATTTGATAACTGGTTCAATTGGAAGGATAGAGAGACGTCTAACGTCTTATCGCATGATCCAATGGCCGATGGTATTTTGGATAACGCCCATACTTGTACTACTGGTGGACATTCAAAAAGAATATGATTGACTGTCTCTTCCTCCGCTCCACACCGAGCACAGTGGGTGATACAATTTATTTCTCTTTTTCCAAGATTTGAATTAACCGATAAACAACCCGTGATAGCTTACCATATAAAATGACGTATTTTAGGGGGACATTTTAATTTCCATGTATGAGCTTGTAGAGGCTGAATGTCTGGGCCATAGTAAAAGGGTGTCGTACCGAATGAGGGAAATTATGTTCCGTCCAATATCCTGATTTTACCATATATTTTTCAGATTTTGTAAAATGTCAACCAAATGTATCTTCTTTAAATATGCTACTGATTAGGATTTCATACTTTTATTTAAATAAGTATGTAATATATTTTGGGAAAATATGATTCAGATGAATCCAAAAATTATTGAATAATTAATATTAGTAGGATTTAACTTTAAGTAACAAACAAAAAAACTGGTTATAAAATGGTAGATACCCCCAAATAATTTTTATTTTTTATTATAAAAACCCCAAATAAATTATGCCAGCTAAAAATAGGCAAAGTTAAATTACATGAACTTCATCAAATGTTTACGTAAATCTAAAGCTACTAGCCTACTAACGTTATCTGTAGATCTAAATAGTAAATACATACTAGCTAGAATTTTTAAAGTTGGATATTCGTACCTTAAATTATACATTATTAATTTTATTTTCAGTTCATACAGGTAAAATCATTTCAAAATTAAAAATTTAGTATAACTATTTTATTTTATTTTAAAAGAAAAAAATTGTTAACCAGTCAAAACGAGGGGGAAAAACAATCAAATTTTGATTGACAATAAAATTCACCACTTCTCTGTTCTCATACTTGGAAAAAGGAAACAGCAAAATAGAGACTAAATCGTAATTATGATCCTAAGATGTTATTTTAAAGAGAAATAAGAAGTGAACCAATAAATTATATTAACAAAACAAACCTTAACCAAGTGATGGTATCCCAGTGGCTTGAGGTTGGGTATGTGCCTGTTTTGAGACCCGGATTTGAATCCATTTGGCCATCCAACTCGCAGCGAAGCTGTGCACAAAAAAGAAATACCGAAATAAGGACTAAATGGTAATTATAAGTTTAGCTATCAATTCATATTAACGAAAAGTTAACTTGAGCACAACGGCTATAATTAGTTGCTAATCACAGTACTTAAACCACTAAACTCAAAACTGAAAAATGGAAACAAAGGGAAAAAATGGAAAAAAAAATAAAAAGCCCTAAATCTTAGTGTACTTATTTAAGGCAAGAGAGTCACTCTTCTTCACATTTTCATTCAGTTTCTCTGTGTATCTCTCTATCTAATTTCCTTGCTCCTCAAGCTTTCATTCTCAGAACTTGATTTTTCAGTTCGATCACAATGAGTTACGATGATCATCTCACGGATTCGGCGGAGGAGAAGTGGTCAAGATTTTGTATGCTTGTGGATGTTGCGATTATGGTAGCTGCAGAAGATCAACGCCGTCTTCTTTCAGAGAAAGCACAAGAATCCAAATTCCACAAGACTGATCACTCTGTAGAAGAAAGCCATAAGAGAATCTTCTATCTTTTCCCAAGAAAAACAAGATCGTCTTTGCTTAAGAGAAGAAAAACACAACAAAACCCTAATGGTGCTTCTACTTCTACTTTATCATCGCTTCTCGATCTTAACAAGATCCCCATTGATTCCGAGACACAAAACCCTAGTTCTGAATCTGAGCCAATGGTGTATGATGAAGAACAACGTGCAAAGAAAGGAAAATCCAAGATTATTGTCTGTGAAGACGATGTCGCCGAAAAGAGTGAGACGAGAGTCTTCGAGACCCTCAAGAGATTTGTTAGTAGAAGAGACCCACAACAAAACTATGTAATGAATCTCAATGGGGCTTCTAGTTCTTCATCGCTTGATCTTAACCTTCGTTGTTTTGAGTCTTCTTATTTAGTAAACCCTAATTACCAAACATCTCTGTCTTCGTGTCTAACAGAGAACACAAACCGCAAGAGGCGTGCTGTTTCACAGAGAAAGCGTACTGGTGGATTCAAGAAAGCAAAGATTGCTCCTTTTCCACACATGGCAACAGAGACACCAGAGTGGGTTTTTCAGGTGATAAGAGACATGAACGGTGATGCTGAAGAAGAACCGAGGCTGTTCTTTGAAAGATCTCTGTCTGTGAGTGATGTCAAGTCAAGTCTGAGCCGTCTCTTAATCCCTTTCAAGAAGCTAATCAGAAACGATTTCTTGACGAATGCAGAGTCTCGAGCTATGGAGAATGAAGAAGACGAGGAGAACACAGGAGTGGGAACGATTCTAGTGAATCAAAGATCTGAAAAGTGGGGTTTGCGTTTAAAGATATGGTTCATGGAGAAGGACTCTGGAAAAGGAACATTGAACTACATTTTGAATTGGGGTTGGAACGACGTCGTCAAGGGTAATGACTTGAAAGCCAAGGACAAGATCAGTCTTTGGACTTTCAGGTGCCGTGGAGTACTCTGCTTTGCCCTTGGGACAGAGTAGCTCTCTGACAATGTTTCACTTGTCTATTGAAACATTTTAACTTGATTGATCTAGCTACTTTTACACAGCCATCTAATTTTAGATGATTCTAGATGTTTTTGGTCTAGTAACTTCTTGCAAGTGTTAATTAACAAAACTCTCATCTATTATTAGTAAACTTGTCCCTTTTGTTTGTTTCAGATATTTACTATTGTTGTCTACTTTAGTTGATGCATTTTATCAATACCTTTGAATTCTGGTCAGGATTAGACTCTCTCATTTGCATCACAGGCAGCAATGGACCACATATTTCAGGGATTGACAAGATTTAAGCATGTTTTAAACAGATTATAATTATCATACTTCATAAGTAACCTATATACTTTAAAACGACCAAATCTAGAACCAAGAAATCGAAAATAAGACATCAGAGAAAACCAAAGTTAAGATTTCATTGAAATGGAGAAACGGAAATTTTGCGGAACCTAAAGAAGGAATCAATCGCAAGTAGTTTTCAAATTGTTTCCAAACAAAACAAACAACAATGAAACTGTGTTCCTTACAAGAATCCTGAGCTTTTTATTATCCTTCACTCAGATTATCACATTGTGATTACCCATCTAGGAAGTTGCTAACTTTATAAAATGACTTCCTCTTCTTGAGTTTTACTCGGCACCATCGGGCTTTGATGCCTCCTTTATCTCATCTCCTGCTTCGTCCTACCAACCAAAAAGAATCGATCATATCAATTTCAGAACTAAGAAGCTCAAAACTATGGCGAATCAAGAACTCCTACATCCATCTAGGTTGAAGTAATGTTCGGTTTGGTTCAGGGAAAGAAGATGAATATAGCAAACAATGATCATTCTATATTGTGTAAATGCTTACAGTCATATCTGAAGTCCAGAGAGTGAGATTGTCTCTAAGAAGCTGCATAATCAGTGTACTGTCCTTGTATGATTCCTCACCCAATGTATCCAATTCAGCGATAGCATCATCAAAAGCCTACACAACCCAAAAAAAACTCATTCAGTGAGATGAAGTTTTCAAAAGTTAACAATTTCACATGAAGCAAATAAACAAACCTGCTTTGCGAGGCTGCAAGCGCGATCAGGCGAGTTAAGGATTTCATAGTAAAACACAGAGAAGTTGAGTGCAAGACCAAGCCTTATCGGGTGAGTGGGAGCTAACTCAGCAGTGGCAATGTCCTTCATTAATAACAAAATCAATCATAACCACAGAAACATGATAACATCAAGATGTTGTAATGAAGTAAAGAATCACTAACCGATGCAGATTTGTAAGCAACCAGAGTGCTTTCAGCAGCTTCTTTCCTCTCAGCACCAGCCTTAAACTCAGCAAGATACCTATGATAATCTCCCTTCATTTTCAGATAAAACACTTTAGATTCAGATGGTGAAGCAGATGGAATAAGATGAGCTTCAAGAACATTCAAAATCCCATCACAGATTTTGCTAAGCTCAGTTTCAATCTTCCCCCTGTAATCCTTGATAATAGCAACATGTTCATCGTTCCCTTTGCTCTCTTCTTTCTGCTCAATCGAAGAAATGATTCTCCACGAAGCTCTTCTCGCTCCAATCACATTCTTGTAAGCAACAGAGAGAAGATTCCTCTCTTCAACAGTGAGTTCTTCAGCATCAACAGTTTTAGCAACTTTCTCCATGAATTCAACCATTTCTTCGTAACGTTCAGCTTGTTCAGCTAATTTCGCCATGTAAACATTCTCTTCTCGTGATGATTCAGTCGACATCTTCGATTTCAACAATATAGATCAAATCCTACAAAAGCAAAAACAATTAAATCAAACAATAACCTAATTAACATCTACACAATCATTTTCTTCACGGATTCAGAACCCTAACATAGTGAAAAAAACTGAATCAAACCTAAACCAAATCAATCATGTTCTTCACGAATTCAGAACATACTCTCATTGAAACAATCTAGAGCAAATCCTACAAAGCAGAAACAGTTTCGCTCTACTAAAACGCTAACATCAATAAAAAATTGAACCAAATCTAAGCCAAATCAATTCATGTTCTTCACGGATAAAAAAACACATTCATACTTTTCACAGAAACAGCGATAAGAACAGCGAAACTTAGCGAATATATCAGATCGATCTCCAGAATGATACAATCAAACATCAGATCTATACAAAGAAGAACTAGAATGAACGAAGATAAGAGATAGAGAGATTTGAGGCTTACCTTTTTCGTTTGAAGATCTGATTTGAATTGCAAATGGCTTTGAGAATGGGAATACGCAAGAACTGAATCTGATACAATGGAAAATGGAATAATAATTAAAAACTGTTTTCGAGGCGAAGAGTTATGAGATCCAATGGATGTTTGACAGGTGCTGGGGTGCTGAAGATGACTTATGCTTTGAAGCTGACACGTGTCTAGCCATGCTAGTGCTAAGATCTGTTGTATAAAAAACTCTGAGCTGATAAATGGGCCATTGGGCCCAATGGGTTACTTTTTGAAGCCTGAAGGTGCTGAGTGAACCCAAAGACGATTCGCTAATCTGAGTGAGTGATTCTTATAAGAAACAGTTTTTATTGTTTGTTTTTTTCTTTTTTGGTAAAACAGTTTTTATTGTTGTTTTTGTTTGGTTGGAAAAAAAATTGAAAACTACTTGTGAGTAACAAAAGAAAACATACGAACTACTATAACTTTATTCAAAGCTATAGATTATATATATACTTGCGAAAACGAAAAAAAATCTGTATTTGAAAACAAATATTGTTCCTGATTTTGTCATTTTGCTTTTAATACTGAATTAAAATCTGATTCACAACCCTGATTTTTATTGTATTTGAGCAGTTTACTGGAATGTACTAAAACACATAACAAGATGAAACATATAAGAAACCAAAGGTATTGATCAATGCAGTAAATAAATTAGACAAAACAAGAAGAAACTAGACTCATAACAAAATTTTTAGTTCAAACTATGTTAAAGATCTGAAACAACAGAAGTAACAAGTATACTAATAATAGAGTAGAGAAACCAAAACAATAATACTGTGAATTAACACTTCCAAAAAGTTAATTACAATTTTCAAAAAAAAAAAAGAAGTTAATTACTAGACCAAAAACATCAAGATTCACCTGAAATTAGATTCAATCAAGTTAAAATGTTTCAATAGACAATTGAAACATTGTCAGATAGCTACTCTATTCCAAGGGCAAAGCAGAGTACTCCACGGCACCTGAAAGTCCAAAGACTGATCTTGTCCTTGGCTTTCAAGTCATTACCCTTGACGACGTCGTTCCAACCCCAATTCAAAATGTAGTTCAATGTTCCTTTTCCAGAGTCCTTCTTCTCCATGAACCATATCTTTAAACGCAAACCCCACTTTTCAGATCTTTGATTCACTAGAATCGTTCCCACTCCTGTGTTCTCCTCGTCTTCTTCATTCTCCATAGCTCGAGACTCTGCATTCGTCAAGAAATCGTTTCTGATTAGCTTCTTGAAAGGGATTAAGAGACGGCTCAGACTTGACTTGACATCACTCACAGACAGAGATCTTTCAAAGAACAGCCTCGGTTCTTCTTCAGCATCACCGTTCATGTCTCTTATCACCTGAAAAACCCACTCTGGTGTCTCTGTTGCCATGTGTGGAAAAGGAGCAATCTTTGCTTTCTTGAATCCACCAGTACGCTTTCTCTGTGAAACAGCACGCCTCTTGCGGTTTGTGTTCTCTGTTAGACACGAAGACAGAGATGTTTGGTAATTAGGGTTTGGTGAGTCTTTCGTCTCCGACTTCTCATACTCAGCCGTGTTGTAATCGAAAAGTACTAAAGAAGAAGACTCAAAACAACGAAGGTTGATAAGCGATGAAGAAGTAGAAGCCACATTGAGATTCATTACATAGTTTTTTTTTTGGTCTCTTCTACTAACAAATCTCTTGAGAGTCTTCGAGAAGACTCTCTTCTCACTCTTTTCGGCGACATCGTCTTCACAGACAATAATCTTGGATTTTCCTTTCTTTGCACGTTGTTCTTCATCATACACCATTGGCTCAGATTCAGAACTAGGGTTTTGTGTCTCGGAATCAATGGGGATCTTGTTAAGATCGAGAAGCGATGATAAAGTAGAAGTAGAAGCACCATTAGGGTTTTGTTGTGTTTTTCTTCTCTTAATCAAAGACGATCTTGTTTTTCTCGGGAAAAGATAGAAGATTCTCTTATGGCTTTCTTCTACAGAGTGATCAGTCTTGTGGAATTTGGATTCTTGTGCTTTCTCTGAAAGAAGACGACGTTGATCCTCTTCAGCTACCATAATCGCAACATCCACAAGCATACAAAATCTTGACCACTTCTCCTCCGCCGAATCCGTGAGATGATCATCGTAACTCATTGTGATCGAACTGAAAAATCAAGTTCTGAGAATGAAAGCTTGAGGAGCAAGGAAATTAGATAGAGAGATACACAGAGAAACTGAATGAAAATGTGAAGAAGAGTGACTCTCTTGCCTTAAATAAGTACACTAAGATTTAGGGCTTTTTATTTTTTTCCATTTTTTCCCTTTGTTTCCATTTTTCCGTTTTGAGTTTAGTGGTTTAAGTACTGTGATTAGCAACTAATTATAGCCGTTGTGCGCAAGTTAACTTTTCGTTAATATGAATTGATAGCTAAACTTATAATTACCATTTAGTTCTTATTTCGGTATTTCCTTTTCCGAAGGCTAAGAAGTGGTCAATTTTAGGAAAGTTTATTGCTCTCTCATTAAGGGTTGTTTGGTTAATGTAATTTATTGGCTCACTTCTTATTTTCTCTTTAAAATAACATCTTAGGATGATAATTACGATTTAGTTCCTATTTTGCTGTTTCCTTTTTCCAAGTATGAGAACAGAGAAGTGGTGAATTTTGTTGTCAATCAAAATTTGATTGTTTTTCCCCTAGATTTGACTGGTTAACAATTTTTTTCTTTAAAAATATAATAAAATAGTTATATTAAAAATTTAATTTCGAAATGATTTTACCTGTATGAACTGAAAATAAAATTAATAATGTTTAATTTAAGGTACGAATATCCAACTTTAAAATTTCTAGCTAGTATGTATTTACTATTTAGATCTGCAGATAACATTAGTAGGCTAGTAGCTTTAGATTTACGTGAACATTTGATGAAGTTCATGTAATTTAACTTTGCCTATTTTTAGCTGGCATAATTTATATGGGGTTTTTATCAAGAAAAAAAAAATATTTGGGGTATCTACCATTTTATTCATAATAACCAGTTTTTTTTTGTTACTTAAAGTTAAATCCTACTGATATTAATTATTCAATAATTTTTCGATTCATCTGAATCATATTTTCCCAAAATATATTACATAACTATTTAAATAAAAGTATGAAATATACATTCTCTGATGACAAAACAGAATTACACATTATTCAAGACAAGAGCAAGTCCACCTAATTGAAAAGGTTTCAGTTTCACATCACGATAAGAACTTGAAGAACGACGTCGTTTCAGTATTGAGCCAAACCAAGTGAACCGACGAATCTCATCATGCGATAAGACGTTAGACGTTTCTATGTTCTTCCAATTGAACTGGCTTTGGATTTCTGATTCTTTTGCGTCGCTTTTAAGGCCTCGTCGCCTAGGACTAACACTTGATCACTTGTTAAGCTCCATTGTTAGAGACTCAGAGTTTAGGGATCGAGAATAAACAAAATCAGGTGAAATAAAAATTTATGGGTTCAAACTCTATTAGCGGATAATCTTTTTATTTAAATTTAAGTTTTTATGTTTCAATAAGAAATTAAGTTGATGTATATATCCAATATCAATTTATATTCTACCAAGAAAACCCGTTGTAACACTTTGGCTAAATATGAAACTTTCATAATTTCTGGGTTCATAGCCCGGTAGCGGATTTTTTATATATTTAAAATTAGGTTTTCATGATTTAATAAGAATTTAAGTTGATGTATATATCCATTATCAATTCATATTCTACCAAAAAATCTGTTGTAGCACATTGGCTAAACATGGAACTTCCATAATTTCCGGATTCAAAGCCCGGCAGCAAAAAATATTTTTTATTTAAATTTACGTTTTTATGTTTTAATAAAAAATTAAGTTGATGTATATATCCAATATCAATTCATATTCTACCATTTAATCCGTTGTAGCACATTGGCTAAATATGAAACTTCGATAATTTCTAGGTTCAAAGCCTATCAGCGGAAAATCTTTTTATTTAAATTTAGGTTTTCATGTTTTAATAAAAAATTAAGTTGATGTATATATCCAATATCAATTCAAATTCTACCAAAAAATCCGTTGTAGCACATTGGCTAAAGATGAAACTTTCATAATTTACAGGTTCAAAGCCCAACAGCGGATAATCTTTTTATTTAAATTTAGGTTTTTATGTTTCAATAAGAAATTAAGTTGATGTGTATATCCAATATCAATTCATATTCTACCAAAAAAATCCGTTGTAGCACTTTGGCTAAATATGGAACTTCCATAATTCTTGAGTTCAAAGCGTGGTAGCAGATTTTTTATTTATTTAAAATTAGGTTTTCATGTTTTAATAAGAATTTAAGTTGATGTATATATCCAATATCAATTCATATTTTACCAAAAAATATGTTGTACCACATTGGCTAAAGATGGAACTTCCATAATTACTGGGTTCAAAGCCCGGTAGCAGAACATCTTTTTATTTAAATTAAGGTTTTTATGTTTTAATAAGAAATTAAGTTGATGTATATATCCAATATCAATTCATATTCTACCAAAAAATCTGTTGTAGTACATTGGCTAAATATAGAATTTCAATAATTTCTGAGTTCAAAACCTAGCAGTAGAAATTTTTTTTTAATTTAAATTTAGGTTTTTATGATTCAATAAGAAATTAAGTTGATCTATAAATCCAATATGAATTCATATTCTACCAAAAGATGTGATGTAGTACATTTGCTAAAGAATGAACTTCCATAATTTTCGGATTCAAAGCCCGGCAGCCGAAAATCTTTTTACTTAAATTTAGGTTTTCATATTTCAATAAGAAATTAAGTTGATGTATATATCCAATATCAATTCATATTCTACCATTTAATCTGTTGTAGCACATTGGCTAAAGTTGGAACTTTCATAATTTTTGGGTTCAAAGCCCGACAGCGTAATTTTTATTTATTTAAATTTAGGTTTGCATGTTTTAATAAGAAATTAAGTTGATGTATATATATTCAATATCAATTCATATTCTACCAAAAAATCCGTTGTAGCACATTGGCTAAAGATAGAACTTTTATACTTTCTGGGTTTAAAGCCCGGTAGTGGAAAATATTTTTATTTAAATTTTGATTTTCATGTTTTAATAAGAAATTAATATGATGTATATATCCAATATCAATTCATATTCTACTATTAAATTCGTTGTAACACATTAAATATGAAACTTTCATAATTTTCGGGTTCAAAGCCTGGCAGCGGAAATTTTTTTTATTTAAATTTAGGTTTTCATGTTTTAATAAGAAATTAAGTTGATTTATATATCTAATATCAATTCATATTCTACCAAAATATCCGTTGTAGCACATTGGCTAAAGATGAAACTTTCATAATTTACGGGTTCAAAGCCCATCAGCAGAATTTCTGTAATCAAAGCCCGGTAGCGAAAAATCTTTTTATTTAATTTTTCATTTTTCAATTAGAAATTTAGTTGATGTATATATCCTATATAAATTCATATTATAACAAAAGATCTGGTATAGCATATTGGCTAATCATGGAGTTTCTTACTCAATTTCTAGGTTCAAAGCCTGACAACGAAAAATTATTTTATTTAAATTTAAGTTTTCTTATTTCAATAAGAAATATAGTTGATATATATATCCAATATAAATTGACATTCTATCAAAAGATCCGCCGTAGCACATTGGCTAAACATGGATTTTTTGCCTCTATTTCCGTGTCCAAAGCTCGGCAGCGGAATTTTTTTTTATTTAAATTTAATTTTTCATGTTTCAATAAGAAATTTAGTTAATGTATATATTCAATATAAATTCATATTCTAACAAAAGATCCACTGTAGCACATTGGCTAAATATTAAATTTCTTCAATTTCTGGGTTCAAATTTTGGCTATTTTATTTTCCTGATTCCTAGCTCGACTCGAATGCTCGTGTACAAGCGTTGATCGTTTTTTGATTATTAGAGACGAGACAATGTTGAAAAGATATAAGCTCGATTGTGTAATTATTACCACACGTTGCTGTAGAGCTCATACTTGAAACGCTTCCGGTGAAAATTTCAGCTTTTGAGATTCAGGTCTGTATCCAACAAGAAGTGCAAATCGACAATAAGTACCCGCTTGTCTTCTTCCCTACAAATCTAAGTTAAATTCAGAGACTTAGATCTGGATTTCGTTTTAGGTCGGTTAAACCAGAATAGACAGTTAAAACAAGAGCAATAGTAACCATAATCGAGATGAATCAACTAATGGTGCAACTGAGACTAAAAGAGAAAAAAGAGAAGGAACATCTTCATACCAGATAAACTATGATAGTTTTAAATGTAACATAAACACATCAACTCCCATGAACATAAACATGAAACTGTCAAATGGCATTGGAGAAGAGAGATTATCATAAAAGTAAATTTTAAAAAAGAAAAAAAAAAGAAAAAAAAAAAGGAAGATGGGTCTCTGAGTTTAAGGAGGAAGGAGGAATGGATTTGGTCTGTTTCTTCATCCATTATTGGTCCTCAAACTCATGCATGTGATCTAGAAGATAGTTTGCTGCAAGTTCTTCATTCTTGTTACATGCAAAGAACACCTCCAAGACCATCGCACGATCAAACCCCATCGCTTCAAGCTGTGCACGTGCACCCAAACAACATATCAATATTTGATCTTTCCATTTAATCATTTGCCTATTCGAGAATCCACTAATTCAAGTAGTAAGTTAATGTAAAGGTAAAAGGTACAAACCCTTTCAATGGCTTCACGCTCTTCAGGTGTGACGGTAACAGCTTGTGGCATTGCTGCTTCCAGCTGTTCAATAACATTCCTGGAGGCATTGGTGAGGAAATTAAATATATCAGCTTGCAGGCATTTTTGGACAAAAGAATATATGAAAATGCTGTAGGAGAATGATGATAAAAACTCACTCTTCTCCCTCGACCGGTTCGTTTATCAAGCGTAGGAAGTCAGCCTGGTGCTCTTGAATTAGTCGCACAAGCTGTGGGTTTTGTTTACCGAGCTCCTGAAGCATAGGCTGCAGAACAAAACATTATAAGTTGAAAATCAATGCCATTTAACTAATACCAAGAAAACGATATGAGGTTAATAATCTTACCTGTAGAATTTGTGGATTTGCTTGTACCATAGCTCGCAAGGCTTGGAACTAAAAAAACGCGAAAAAGAATTGTAAGTATCATAAGAGGAAAGAATTGAAGATTGCATTTTCTTGAATGGAGAAGAATCTGAAGATACCTGTTGACTGTTACGCAGGAAATCAAGATTACCAGCTCCACCACCAGCACCAGCATCTGCAGCAGGCATGCCCTGGGTGGTGCAGACAGATAAGAGTAGGTGTCAATAAAGCAAATTCATAAGAAAGGGAGAAAAAAAAAATGTAAATTGTACGTTCTTTGAGTGGATGAAAAACAATACCTGGGGGAACAGGTTTAATGGATTAGCGTTTGGACCACCAGTTGCAGCTGCTGGAGCTGCTTGTTGGGGCTGCGCTTGAGGATTTGCTGCCTGTTCTCCAGCAGGTGGGGCTTGAGCAACTGGCGGGATTTCAGCTTGAGCAGGGATACCCTGAAATATATCAAATAAAAGTTCAATAAACTAGACAGAGCAGATGTTACTAGAGTTTATGGCAAGCCAAAGGTAAATAGAAAATATCAAAGAATAAACTAGAATCAGGAAAGGGAATGAATCATACTGAGTACAGATATTCAACGGCTCTTTCAGGGTTGTTGAAGGCAGCTCTCAGAGCACGAACAACAGTGTCCCGGTCCCAACTACCTCCACCCATGTCAAGAATTTGCTGAACAGTTGACTCTAAAGTAGTTCCAGCAACAAGGTTTGACGCTGCTTGGCCATACACATCTGTTTGAACCCTGTCTCAGCCAAGAAAGATAATAACATTTAATAGATCAATCAGTGAAAGCAGAAATTCAAAAACCAACATATTGCACTTCTGGTAAATGCTTACGAAGCAGCAGCAGCTGGAGCTGCATCAGTCGTAGTTCCACTTGTAGGTTCTGGACTGCAAAACACAAGTACAGGAAATTAGCAAGGCGAAAAATACAGAAGAGGCTGACAATTTCTCTTCCGAATACAGGTAAATCAATGTGAGAGTAGGCTTGGAACTCACACTGTGACAGTTGGAGCAGAAACCTGTGGTGCAGGTACTGTCTGTAGAGGCTGAGCCTAAGAATACAAGCAATTCTATTAGACAAACTAAAAGTATGATCTAGATATGCTATTTTGTTTCTTAACAGTCGCAAATAAAAAGCCTCGAACACCAGCTTAACCATAGAAAAATACATAAAAAAATTATTACCGGAGTAGGTGCTGGTGCTGGTGCTGGTGTAGGTGCAGAAGCAGTTGATGCCCCACTTGAAGTAACCTTGGCCTATATTTCATCAACGATACAACAAGTTAGCATCCTGTTACTAACACTAATACCAAAACGAAACTACGGACCCAAATCATACACAATGAAAGAAACATCACCTTGGACAACATGATAACAATGAAACTGTTCTCAACAACGTTGTTCTGTTCCAATGTACTCTCATCCTTAAGAACCTTTCCTTGGTGGATCAGCATCTGCTGAGCAGCAGGGTAAAGTGCGCCATGAACAGTTTCTATAGCTTTTTTAGTATCAGCGACCTGAGATCACCAAAACATTAATACACATCTCGATATAATATATCAAACATTCAGTCACATATTACATAAAACTTAACCAACAAAATCATATAGTATACGCGTTTCCATGTAACAAGTGCCTCAAGACTAAGCAAATCCATGAAACAAATCTACAGAAGAAGCTTAGATGCGATCCTAAGTATGATTAGCACTAACATAATCGTAGAGAAGCAAAATCAGTGCCAAAATAGTCTGATTCCTGATGAAAAATCACGAAGCGAAGATCATATACACTAACAACAGTCCATAAAGTTAATTCCCAAACCATACAATCACTATACTTACAAACTCACACAAAAACCCTAATTCGAATTCCAAATTCGTTCACATAAACGAAAAGACGAATAATCACAAATAATCCTCAACCTCAGAAAACAGTTTATATCAAACGAAACCTAGAATTTCGAAATCGGAGACTACAAGATTCACTGATTCACACGATTTTTTCCCCAAAAGCAAAATCAAACAAATTACGAAACCAAATCAAACAGTTAACACAATAGAAGAGAAGATTCGAATTCAAGAAATCATTTTATATACCGTATCGGCGGGTGTAACTTCGATCTCGAAGTTCGTCCCCTTGAGAGTCTTGACGAAAATCTTCATCGTTTTAGGAAAAAACTTGAGAAAGAGAGAAGTTTAGAGAGAGAAGTAAAAGTATAGAGAGAGACCACTTTTGGGGTATTGAGTCATCTTATATATCAGCAACAATTAATACATAAAATTCGTGTACATGCACGCGTATATAACTATGGTGTATTGAGATAATCGCGTGGAAATTAGGAGATTATTGTGATCTGTAAACCGTTGGATTGAAAGAGAGTATGGGATGTAGTGGAGATGTGTACAAGGAATTATAAACTCCTCGCAAGATCAATTGAAATTACTGCTTGTATTAATACTTTTTTTTTTTTTGGATATTGCTTGTATTAATTTTGGGTGTATATTTTTATAATCTTTTTGGCATGCGATTTTTACTCAATGAGTAGTCATGGTTTACATATCATAAGTTCTTTTTTTAAGATTTAAGAAAAAAATCATAAATACAAAAATTGTATATCACTTTAATTTATTTATTAGGTTTGAAAAAGTAAATTTACCTTTTTATTTAGCCAGCAAGTTAATCATATATAAACCATATATTTAATCTCAACATATTTATAAACTATTTAAACCATATATTATAAAATTAATTATTAAAGAAATTTCCACTCATATTTAAATCATATATATTTATAAAATATTTAAACTATATATTATAAAATTACTTATTAAAGAAATGTCCACTCATATTAAACCATAGATTTATAATCTCAATATATTTATAAAATATTTTAAATTAATATATTTATAAAATATTTAAAATTAATATATTTATAAAATATTTTAAATTAATATATTTATATATAAGTAATTACTTAAAATAAATTGATTAATTATTTGAAAATACAAGCATTTACTATCCTATAAATTAATTTAACATTTATATTTTAGATACTAAATATTTACAATTTTATTGAGTTTTTCGGGTTTTATAAAATAGTTTTTTATTATAATATTTTTATTTTAATTAAAAAATAAATATATTTTAGTTTTTTTCAAATCCTAAATGTTAAATGGATAAAATTTTAAAGTTTGTGTATTATAATAGAAGGAATAATTAATTCATGTTTTGTTTTAGGTATCCACAAAGTTCATATATTTTTATGAAAATGGAAAAATAATTGTGTATTTTTGTGGAATTTTTCCTAGTACTATAAAAACATTTCAGTTTTAAAATAATTTTAGATAAGATTTTACAAAATACGATTGTTTTTTTTGTAAACTATTTAAAGAATTTTGCACATAGTGTAAACTACTTAAAATTTGAAGTACCATGTACTGCTGTAGTGGTATATGTGGCAACTGGAATAGAGTGGACTATTCGAGGACACCACAAGTTTGATCAATAAAGTATAAAAACGTTTAAAAAGACTAGACAATTTGTTCGAACTGCTTCTTCTTCCATGAACAAGGCATTCTGCTTTCTATTTTCTTTCTCGGAAGAGTCTTGGACGAACCGACACTAATGAAGTAATGATACAATGGCAGAAAACCTTTGAAATTTTCTTATAAAAAAACAAAAACCCTTTTGTTCGGGAAGATAAGTAGTACTGTTGGGAATAACTTCAATCAAAGATATATTCTTTGAGTAGTTAGGTTAATCTCTAATTCATTAGAAAAACTTTAAGTCTAGTATCCCTTACCTTTTTTTATTGGAATTGTGGACCAACAAACAAAAATCAACAAATAAAGACATGTTTCTTGAACAACTCTATATGCAACATAACGAATCAAATAAACCAAATATATCTCACCACCTTCCCTAGCAATTTGCGTGATTTGTCCGCCGATTTGCAACATCATCACGAACTCTTTCTCGGCTCCTATAGCTGAAGATCCCATTTCGATGAAAGCTCACTGTTGCTCCTTTCATCGCAGATCTCATTTCTCTCGTGAAGATTATCGCCGCCAGACTCAATCTTACTATATTGGAGCTCGACCTCCCACAACTATTTCGTATCCGACGGTAGTCTATCCGGCAAGATCAATCGGAGATGAAGGTTAACCTAGCTGCCAGCTGTTGCGCCACCATCACCAATTTGGACTTTGCATTTTGATGGGCCTGGGACATGTTGGAAGTGTGTGTTGTGCTTTTGGGCCCCAACCCAATTTTCCATTTTCAGTAATTGGGGTTTCTTTTTGGGCATGGCCCATTGCCCACCCTTTTCCTCCTTGTTGGAGAGATTAGTGTTTAGTACGTAAATGCTTGTATTGTTACTTTATAGATCTAAAATGGTGATATATATTTTGTCATGTTCCTATGTACGAGAGAGTTCTCCTTCCCTAATTTCATCCATTTGGGAGAGATATATTATCACAAGTTCCTACAGAAATTTTAATTTTTTTTAATATATATTTCCTCCATTTAGAAAAGTTTCTTAGTTTGTGAGGGATTTCTCTCACCCTACTAGTATTCTTTTTTTTTTCCAGAGATTGAGTGTCTTGACACTTATGACGTAAATATGAATTCTCAAAATATAACAAATATTTTCGTATTTTGTGTAGTATTGCATCTTTAGGAGGCTGGCCTTTGTTTATCAGTTAGCTTTACACCATTTTGAGTGGTATATCTCACGGCGAGTTCTGCAACTTCGAAAACTTTTAGATTTCCATTTTTAGATTATTGTATTAGATTTATGTTTAGTTGTAACATTATCCGTAGTACTTGTTTTTCTAGAAAAACAAGAGTCTGTGTATTTTTTTTTTCCTATGTAAGCTTATCGACTTTCAATTGGTTTTCCTTAGAACAAAATCATTTCCAATATGGTTATGACGACGAAAAAAAAATATATATATAGCTCTTAATTTCTGTCGAACCGAAAATGGGAAAACCGAATAAACCAAATCGAAAAACGATCCTTATACGGATTTGCCCACTCCTCATCCCAAACACCAAAGGGCTGATTTTTGCATCAGGTAAAAAAAAATTAAACAAAGACAAAGAAAACAAAAATGCCGGAGAAGAAGCCGGCGAAACATTCCGGCGATGACGTCACTGCTCCAGTATCAACACAAACTGGATCTTCGATTGATACTTGGTGGTGGTTAACACATAAAGGAACCATCATTTCATTTCTCTGTATCTCCCTCTTCGCATTACTGATCCGATCTGCTGTATCAATGTATCCGTACTCCGGCGCCGGAATTCCACCAAAATTCGGCGATTTCGAAGCTCAAAGACATTGGATGGAGATAACCACAAATCTTCCAGTTATTGATTGGTATAGAAATGGAACTTACAACGATCTTACTTACTGGGGACTTGATTATCCTCCTTTAACTGCTTACCAGAGTTACATCCATGGAATCTTCCTCAGAATCTTCAATCCTGAGTCCGTTTCTCTTTTCAGCTCTCGTGGCCACGAGTCTTATCTTGGGTAAGTCATGATTGATCTGATCTTAGTGATGTGTTTCTATAGTTCCTTGTTTGTATATTTAGGTTTAACTAATTGGTGTTTGTTATGCAGAAAATTATTGATGAGATGGACAGTTTTATCTTCTGATGCTCTTATATTCTTCCCAGCTGCTCTATTTTTCGTGTTAATGTACCATAAGAATCGAACTAGGAGTGGTAAGAGTGAAGTGGCATGGCATATTGCTATGATTCTCTTAAACCCTTGTTTAATTCTCATTGATCATGGTCATTTTCAGGTTTGTATTGACTGTTACCTCTATTGGTATTCTATTCTTGTAGTTGTATATGATTCTCATTAGAATTTGTTTTGTTTTAGTACAATTGTATCAGCTTGGGACTTACAGTGGGTGCTGTTGCTACGGTACTTTGTGAGAGTGAGGTTCTCACTTGTGTTTTGTTCAGTTTAGCTCTCAGCCATAAACAGGTGAGTTTTTGGTTTTCTATTCTTGTATTCTTATGTTTCCTTAGTAGAATGTTGGTATTGGTCTAGTTTATAGACAGTTTAAGCTCGTGCCTATCCTTTTTGTTATTTGTTGATTATCTGACACGTAATGGCTTTTACGAATCTCATAGACTTGAAACTAGATGGTTTCAGTTCCTTGGAATATATGAATAGTTACTACCGTTATATCAAAATGTCTAACTTATTCTGGTTGTAGTGTAGTGTTCATGGCCATACATGCTTTGCATCATTGCATTTCTGTAAAATGCTCTATACATACAATATTGTTAATCTTAAGTATTTTTCCCTTTGTTTATGTTACCTCGTCATAGTTTCATATTTCTGTTCCAGTTTAAAACGTGCTGGTTATACTGTTTCATTGTGTCGATGTTGCAGATGAGTGCATACTTTGCTCCTGCCTTTTTCAGCCATCTACTGGGTAAATGCCTCAGACGGAAAAACCCAATACTTGCTGTGCTAAAGCTTGGAATTGCAGTCATAGTGACATTTGTTATTGTTTGGTGGCCATATCTGCATTCTTTGGACGACTTCTTAATGGTAAATACATATTTGATAACTTGTTGAGGAAAAAAAAAACTAATCATTTATCTCTGGTAAAAACTAAGAAATTGTGTTTCTTGCCTCCTCCTTTGATGTAAATTGAACTTACCCGATTGGTTTCATTTGTTTTCGTTCTCATTAATGTGAAGCACATTAATGATGACAGGTTCTCTCCCGTCTTGCTCCATTTGAGAGGGGAATATACGAGGATTACGTGGCAAATTTCTGGTGCACCACTTCCGTACTCATAAAATGGAAAAAGCTGTTCACAACACCATCGCTCAAGTCTTTAAGCTTAGCTGCAACTGTATTGGCGTCTCTCCCTTCAATGGTTCAGCAAATCTTGTCACCAAGTAATGAAGGTTTCCTATATGGCTTGCTCAACAGTTCAATGGCTTTCTACTTGTTTTCCTTCCAAGGTATATGTATTTCAATTTGATATTCAGTCGCCATTTTTGCCATCAATTAGCATCTAACGGTCCCCTTTTTTCATTTTGTTTGAATCTGCAGTGCATGAGAAATCAATCCTGATGCCTTTTCTCTCCGCAACACTAATAGCTCTCAAAATCCCTAACCATCTCAATCATTTAACCTATTACGCTCTCTTCTCAATGTTCCCTCTTCTTTGCCGTGACAAACTCTTACTTCCTTACTTGACACTATCTTTGCTCTTTACCATCATCTATCATTCACCCGGAAATCACCATTCGATACAGAAAACTAAACCTTCTTCTTCTTCTGTTACAAACTTCCCGGGTTATGTTATCCTACTGAGAACTCATTTCTTCATTTCCTTAGTTCTTCATGTCGTTTACCTCACCATTCAACCTCCTCAAAAGTACCCTTTCATATTCGAAGCACTGATCATGATTCTCTGTTTCTCATACTTTCTAATGTTTGCCTTTTACACCAACTATACACAGTGGACATTATCGAGTCATGCTGATAAAGAAAAGAAACACAACTGAACATCTGAAGACAGAAGATGGAACTCTTGAGAGCAAGGTGGTTTAACTCAGTTCCGTTTTTGTTTTCTTTGTATTTTTTGCTAAATTGAATGTAGTCTAGGGTCTTTTTACCGAGAGACAAGATCATCACAGTAGAATCGAGCTAGACAGAACCGGTTTACACAAATCGGACCAGTGGTTTATCATCAGGCTTGTTGTATTGGTCCAGGTCTACTAAATGTTAGTATATATATATATATATATATATATATATTCGAATGCCTATAAATTATATTATGTTACTTTGAGGTAGAGACTGAAACCTTTATGAAAGGAAACGTAAAATTTTAAAGTTTGTGTTTGTCAAATCATGTCCTGAATTTTGTAACTCCACAGGTCACAATAGATCAATCAAAACAGTTTAGTTATAAACATCAACTAAATGATTTAAGGACAATGTCTATTATAACCTCTTTGTCCTTGTCGCACTCATATTCGTCAGTTTCGACGGAGATGGCTGTTACGTCTAAGCTAAAAGGAGAATACTCACTCTCACTCTGACTTTGGATGAAAGCTATCATGACTCATGAGTTTCACTCCCATGTTGTAATTCTCTGTTCATGTTCATCAGATATCTCTTGCAATTCAATAGTTGCAAGATCGCTTTGTAGCTATTGGATAGAAGCTATCAGTCAACACAGATCTTGCAACTATTAAAGTGGAAGAGATATCTGAGGAAACAGAGAGCTACAACAGTGGGTTGATATTCATGATAGCGCCATCCAAGTGGAAACCACGAATATTTTAAGTTAAGACAAAAACCCACATAAAAATCTCACCAAAGATTTGGATCTCTACTAGTGAAGAAAAAAGTGAAGAAATGAGGAAAGCACATCACCACTAGAAAAGCTACGAAATTTAAGAGACAGACACTAGGAACAAAGAGAAGAGGTGTTCTTATCAAGGATGAGTTTGAATTTTGAACAAGAGAGAAAGCGTTCTAGAGCAATGGCAGCAGAACACAATTAATGTGCCATTTATGTCGTTACAACAACCAATGAGATAGATATATAGTACTAAAGTAGCATTGCTTTTTTACTTTCTTTTCTTTTATTTTTCTTTGAAAGTTTTGGTAGCTTTCGAGTTTAATGTTACATGTCAAAACAGTATCCCAATGACCAATAACATATTAAAGTTTTTTTTTTGTTTTTATCATCTGAATACTATTGATAAAGAAAATGGTCAAATTACAAACAACATTGCTTTTCGCTAAGAGGTTGGACGGACATGTGTAGAAGAGAACTAACACAGTCACACCCACAAAGAAGGACACTAAGCAGATGACGACGATTTCTCTTATTCAAAAAGAATGCGCAGCCAAAAAGGAACCATCAAAACAACATATCAAAGCTTTCTCTGTACTGTTTTCTCTCCACCAACATTAAAGATGAGCCAAGGACTGATCCAGATTGACCAAATGCATTTCTCCTCATTCGATCCTAACTAGTCATTGCTCTCTATTGGGCTAATAGTGGGCTTTCATAACCAAGGTTCTATTGGGTTCAATGTAAGCTATCTTCCTACATTTAATTACTTCAAAAAAAAAAAAAAAAACTGAACCGAATTTTGGTTTCATGAAACCGATGTATGTGATCGATGCCAGCAAAAAAAAATGGATAAGTCAAACTAAATCTCGAAGATATAAAACTCCTTTAAGCACTTCAAGATCAAGCCTTCAACAAACAACACGATGGTTCTCGTTAGAAATCCTCAATTCCTTAATCTCAAGTTGTCTCCTACACAAGCTTCTACTACTACCTTCTCCTACGGCCTCTGCAACAGTTACTTCATACGCAAGCAACACTCACTATATTTGCTACTGATTTGGACAGAATAAATGAATGATTTTTGGAAGGATAAAATTACTTGATCATGATTATGAATGAATCAATTTCAACCCATTTCTCGATTAAAAAATAATTGTATTTCCAATTTCCTAAGTAGACATTGTCTACCGGATATAAGTTATAATTTTAGTTAGGTACAACTATGAAGTAAAATTTGTAGGATTAGATTAACTTAATGTGAAGAGGTTTATGCAAAATATCGTTATTTGCAGAGTTTGGCTTTGGAGGAATTTTTTTTTCCCAATTGCCCATGACGATGTGATTGTTGCTTTTGAAAAGGTTAACCAAGAAGTTTATATTTCTTAATTATGTTAGTGCCTTGGCGTAAGAATGATAATGTATATTTTAGATTCTAGTTTTCCCATCTCATTTTCTTTTTCTTCTTTTCTTAGATTTTTAAACCAGGATTACAAAAGGTGATTTGCATTAACCACTGCTATAGTACGAATAAATAATTGTGCTATGTTAAGATTTGTTTGATTATTGAATTATCTGGTAAAATTATTAAATAGAAGTTTAATGCGGAGATTTGAAAAGAAGGAAATCCGCATATTTGAAAAAGGTGTGACCATATGATTGATGGTCAAACATGTTATGAAATGAGTATATAGTAGTTTCTATAAAAATATTATAAAAATTCATTTTGTATTTTTAATTGAATTTTTATTCATTTAGGTATTTTATTGATATAATACATATATTTAAGTTGATTTCATTTTCAATCAACACATATAATTCTATGGCAATAATGTTATGAGTTACTCACTTACAAAAATGATAGATTATTTTCATACAGCAAAAATACTTTATATGGAAATCATCTGACCCTACCACATATCTAGGATGAATGTGCTTCCAGGGAGATAATCAGATCATGATGTTAGGTGCGAAGTATTATCGGAAGACACCCACACCTCTGCACATGGAGTTAGAAGCATTAATATGAGCTATGAAAACCATTATATCAAGAAAGATTAATTGTCAAGTGTTCAAAACAGATTGTGCAGAGCTTGTTTCGTTGGTGCAATCTCTTGAGGATTGATCCGTCTTCTCCAATCAATTAGAGGACATTGATTCGCTTCACGAATTTTTACCTTGTTTTTTGATTTTATGTATTTTTCGTTATTTTAATAGAAATACCGATTGCTCAGCACGGACTTTTAGAGTTTTATTTTCTGAATCTTCTTTTGTAAACACTTCTTCTCCCATTTGGTCTATCAATTGTGGAGTGATTTCTTAAATAATGTTTGGTTGGAAAAAAATTACTTACAGTTTTTAGCAAAATTAATTTGGAGCTATGTTTATTTTGGATATTATGTTACTAATGAGAACTATGTTTTATTTTGGATAGTATTATTCATAAACTAAAAATCTTAAAATCCCAAAAAATAACTCAAACTGAACTGAAAAATCCAGTGACGAAAAAAAATAGATGACTGAACTGCAAATCTGGATTGAACACCAATATAAATCTTCAACCATTAATTGATTTTTTCTATTTTATTTGATACTTAAAATGTTTTAATAATTTAATTTAAATATCATATAATCTATTAATATATGATTAAATTTAAATATTCCTAAGTATAAGACACTTTTATTAGAATGCAATCTTATATTAAAAAATGAAAATAATCAAAATTTACTAATAAACTTTAATATTTTGGTATTTTACTACATTAAACTTAATTACATATCCATAGAAGTTTTTGCACTAGCAAGTTTTATTGTTCCATTCGCTACAATAACTTTGATTTTTTTTTGTTAACTAGAACTAGAAGTTATATATGATCAATTGGTCATTATTTGTAATATGATAAAATCAAATATTTCTTATGATGATGTAGCCGATGAGAAAAATAGAACAATGGTTTACACGAATGTTTTACCGATGTCAACATCCAAATTCGTACGAGGTTAAATTTGTGTGAATTGCTACCATGTACGTGATACCGAACATTTCATTGATTTTTAGGAGATACCACTAATTTGAAGTTTAAGAAGACTTGTTAAAATTTTTGGAAATTATACTAAATGATTTAAGAAAATTTTCAATACTTTTAAAAACCCTCCCTAAACATAAAATTTGGGGTACTTTTGAAAACTTTCCAAAAGTTGTGTTATTTGCGAAATATCAAAACTTGTTTTTGTAAATAATTTAGAGTATCTCTCTTAAAAGTATGTGATTTAAATGGTAATGTCTAGTAAATTATGGTAAAAAATAACGAGATTTGATTTAGTTCTCCCATATCTTCCATTTCTTTAAACTAATATGCAACAAAGTACCATAATTAGTTCGCCAAGATTTTTTGTTCAATCACTATAAATACACGACCTCTCTTCCTCTCTCTCTTTCTCTTAATATCTTTTTTTTTTCTCTTCGAATCTTTGTTGCTGAAACAAAAACGCAAAAATGTTGCTTATACTATTAAAATCTCTCCTCGTTATATTCGTGAGCTTGATATTAAGTGTTGTATACGATACCATATCGTGCTACTGGCTAACACCTAGGCGAATCAAGAAGATCATGGAACGGCAAGGCGTAACCGGTCCCAAACCGCGTCCGTTAACCGGAAACATCCTTGAAATCTCGGCCATGGTTTCACAATCAATTTCAAAAGATTGTGATTCAATTCACCATGACATCGTTGGCCGTCTTCTCCCGCATTACGTCGCTTGGTCCAAACAATATGGTATGGTCTTGAATTGTAACAAGTTTTCGTTATGTTGTTTGGTGTGTGTGCTAAACATAGATATGGTTATAAACATTGGTTAATTAAAATGACGGAAATACCCTCTACGTATAGTTTTTTTTTTTTTTTGGGGGTTAATTGTTCATTGTGCCACAAAAGATTAAGAGGAGAATTAGATGAAAATAAATGAGTAAACCTCGTTAATTATCTTAATTAAAACCTTTTTATTTCATTTTGATGAAACAGGGAAAAGATTTATTGTGTGGAATGGGACGGATCCTCGGCTTTGCTTAACAGAAACAGAATTGATAAAAGAATTGTTGATGAAACACAATGGTGTAAGTGGAAGATCATGGCTCCAACAACAAGGAACCAAGAACTTCATCGGTCGCGGTCTCCTCATGGCTAATGGCCAAGATTGGCACCACCAACGTCACCTAGCTGCACCAGCATTTACCGGAGAAAGACTTAAGGCACGTCAATGAACTAACCTCATGCAATAAAATGTGAAAAGAAGTTAATATTGAATGAGTAAAATACCCTTGTGATGTAGGGTTACGCAAGGCACATGGTGGAGTGTACAAGCAGGCTAGTGGAGAGGCTGAGGAAAGAAGTTGGGCAAGGAGGTGAGGTGGAGATAGGGGAGGAGCTGCATAAGCTCACGGCGGATATTATATCGAGGACGGAGTTTGGAAGTAGCTTTGAGAAAGGAAAAGAGCTTTTTAACCACCTTACTGTCCTCCAGCGCCGCTGCGCCCAAGCCACTCGCCACCTCTGCTTTCCTGGCAGCCGGTTGGTTATATTCTTTCAGTGATTAAAACCTTAGAATTTTGAATGGTTAAGTAAAAGTTAAAGATTGATCTTAACAGTGGTCTAACGTTGACTTCATGTCAATCTTTTTGTAACTAGGTTTCTTCCAAGTAAATACAACAGAGAGATAAAGTCTCTGAAAAAGGAAGTGGAACGTTTGTTGATTGAGATTATACAAAGCCGTCGAGACTGCGCTGAGATGGGTCGGAGCAGCACTCATGGTGACGATCTTCTCGGACTTCTTTTGAACGAAATGGATAGTGACAAGAACATCAACAATAATAACAACAACAACAACAATCTTCAATTGATAATGGATGAATGTAAAACATTCTTCTTTGCTGGCCATGAGACCACCGCATTGCTCCTCACATGGACAATGATGCTCCTCGCCGATAATCCTACGTGGCAGGAAAAAGTCCGTGACGAGGTCAGGGAGGTCTTTGGCTCCGATGGCCTTCCCTCGGTCGATCAACTATCCAAGCTTACCTCGGTATGTTATGTTAACTCTTAGATACATTATTGTAACTTCTTAAGTCTTAACGTTTAGGAGATTCATAGATTTGACGTAGGAATTAAGTTATACTTAGAATTTTGAATGGTAGTAGCAAAATTAACTGTTATTAGCTTACTCAATTCACGATTATGGTTAGTAGTGGTGTTGATAATTAAATGTGTGCATAGGAAAAAAATTATGAGAACTAAAATATTTGCACTAGATTGTTATATATATATATATATATATATATATATATATATATCCTTTAAAAAATAGAGAGGTCTAGTACCGTATCGAATTAATCTTTACCACATTTAATTTTAAGATTTTGAGTAGAACTTGAAGTCCACTAACTCATACATATGAAAAGATGATGTTTGTTGTTTGCTCCGTATAATAATCATATAATTATAGATTATTGTGACTAATTATTTTGATTGGAATCGTAGAATTAGCTTTATGATGGATGGGTGCGTGTGGGGTATTAACATATAACACAGTATAGACAATGCCACTAGCATCGTAGTGCTTCTTCCATAACTAAGCTCATAATATAGATAGTCATCGAGTCGGCACATAAGAACCCTAATGAGTAGATATCATTACATTTTGTCTTCATCATGCTTTATCTTCAAGCCTAGCCTAAACCTAAATAAAAATTGCAATAGAATATAGGTTTGTTGACTTGGGATCAATCTTTACATGTTTTAACTAATTCCACATAGATTCGTAGTTTTCTTATTAGAAATAGTTAGAATAATTAGATATGATTAACATTGGTTAAGCTAGCATTGAAATTCGATAAGATAGCGAGATTGGTAAGTAGATTGTTCAAGCATAAATTAATAAGATAATAATATATTCCATTTGTTTAGTGATTAGCACTAAGACATGCTTTACATAAAATATTATCTTAAAAATCTAAACCTGTATTAACTAATGATGATTAGATTTTGACAGCTTCATTTATAGTTTTTTTCCAAAAGGAAAAGTCAATTCTCAAACTAAAAGATGTTTGAGAAAGAGTCAAGAAGCACTTCGGATGATCCCAAGATATGATTCTAATATAAATTAATAGAATATTCTGCTAACTTCTTTGTCGTTTTCTTAACAGTTAAACAAAGTGATTAACGAGTCACTAAGACTTTATCCTCCAGCAACTCTTCTACCAAGGATGGCATTTGAAGATCTAAAACTAGGTGATCTAACAATTCCCAAAGGCTTATCAATATGGATACCGGTCCTCGCGATCCATCATAGCGAAGAATTATGGGGTAAAGACGCAAACCAATTCAATCCTGAACGTTTTGGAGGCAAACCATTCTCGCCTGGTCGCCATTTCATCCCATTTGCAGCTGGTCCTAGAAACTGCATTGGACAATCATTTGCATTGATGGAAGCCAAAATAATATTAGCAACGCTGATTTCGAAGTTTAACTTCACAATATCAAAGAACTATAGACATGCCCCAATCGTTGTGCTTACTATAAAGCCTAAGTATGGAGTCCAAGTGATATTAAAGCCATTGGATTCATGAACATTTTGGGGTTACAAGAGTTATTTAACATGCCTTGGTTAAACACTGGGAGAGGAAAGATTTTGGGGGGTTTGGTGAATTTTGGGTATACATGAGGGATTTTAATTGAATTAAATGTTGTACTCATGAGAGAAAATTATGTTATTCTTGTTCTTTTGTTTTTGTTTGATTTAAAGTGTGAAAACATACAACTAAAAACCTGCATACTTTATTAAAAAGTAAACATGTTTAATTAGTATAAGCTTTTAAAATGGTTTTTACTTTTTAGTAGAAAAACGTATATCGATGATATAAAATTTCGACTTGGTTTTCCTAAACTTATTTCATCTTTGTAAACATACTTTCAAAACTCAAGCGCTAAAGAATCATTGCTATGCCAAAAATATAGTAGACTAAGTACGGATTCGAAGTAAGATGGCCGAAAAGGAGATTTAGAACTAATATTTATTAGATATATCATTACCACATCTTCCAAATGATTGTGTTTGTTTGTTTTAGGCCAAAGCTTATGTACTAATATATTCAATACATACTAGTGGTAAGAATATAAATACTCAGAAAGATATGAAAGGTTGCGGCTGTTGTCTTTGTGTAAGGTCATATCTGTTATGTTCTTTTAGACTGCAAATGGTATCAATAACTTTCTGGCATATGGCCAAAACTAATTTTGTCCATGGATCACTTTTATTGGCTTAGAAAGTGAAGTCCAAATTCAATATTAATAAAAATCATAATGTTATAAAAATCATAAAAATCAATCTAGATAAGCCTTAAAATAATAAACAAACATAAAACAAGAAATATAATAATCAAAGAAACAAAAAAATGATTAGGGATGGGGCAAAAGGAGTTCATCTTTAATTTTTGTTGGTTAAAGTTTGGTGGCAGCCTTTGCACTTACACTGACTAAGATTGATTCTTGCTTCTTTATCTTGATTATTTTAAGGAATATAATGTTGTAGAAATAAACCTTTGAAATTGATTTCGGGAATAAATAAAAATGGCAACTCGTAGGTATGTCTTTCAATTGTTAATTAGGCATTAGGCATACATGAAAGAAAAATGTCAGCTTGGAAGTAAAAAAACATCGTATGCTAATGTTGTGTCATATGTAGAAAACACCACCTAGCAAAAATGTAAAACAAGTTTAGAAAGAAGCGATTTCCTGATTTAGAAAAAAAAACCTTTTGTATGCATATACACAATCATGTTTAATATATATATATATAACTAATCTATTTTATTTTATTGAATACCGAACATTTATGAAAGTATACTACAAAAGTGTATTGAATTGAGCATTTGAAATTTTTTGAATTAAATAACAAATTATGTGTTTTTGAAACATGAATTTTAAAATATTTTTTAAAATCTATGGTTATTGGATTAATAAAATTAAAATGTACAATCAAATCCATTGTTATTGAAAACATTCTAAAAATTGAATTTCAATGTTTCAGCTGAGATTTCAGAGAATTTTTACTAAAATACATAAAGATCAAAATATGCTAGCTTAAGATGATATTTTAAAAAATTTAATAACAAAATTCCTTATTAATCAAAATTCAACCAAATCATTTTAAATTTTATTAAAACTCAAATCTGATGAGGGGCGGAAGCTACAAACGGAGAAGACGACGCTCTGTTTTAGACAACAAAACAGAGTAAAGGCAAAGTGACGATGGGAGAAGGAGAAACGAAAAGATGATATGATAACGAGGTTGAGATCGGTTCCAGGAATCAATATCAACAGGTTTTGCAAGTCCTCCTTGCAGGGCTTTGAATCAAAGCTCTTTAAATTTCTTTTATTAAATTCAAAAACCAAGATGATCAACAATAGAGTCTACGATCTCTATTTATAGAGAAGTAGAAAATACATAATTGTAAAAGCTAAAGAAAATATTCTCCTTTGAAATAAAATAAAAACTAAAACAAATCTTAATTAGAACCGACATAAAAAGCCGTACCTTGTTGGGCAAGAAACACAACACCAAAGCCCAACAAGAATGATTAAGGTGCTGCATCAGGTCTCTCCGGGTAGGAGAGGATTTGTCCACGAATCAGGAGGTTCATTATCTCCACGAAATGGAGAAAGATGCTTAACATTGAATACATCCGACGTTCGCATATCTGCTGGAAGCTTCACTTTGTAGGCGTTTGTGTTAATGTGCTGTAACACCTCAACAGGTCCAATCTTTCTAGACTTAAGCTTGTTGTATTCTCTTGCAGGAAACCGATCTTTTGTTAGAACTTTCCAAACCAAATCACCAGGCTGAAACTCCAAAGCTCGAGGTTTAGTATCAGCAGCCTCTTTATATTTTAACGTCACATGTTCTAAATTCTCCTTAGCTTTATTGTGAACTGATTGTAGTTCATCAACAAAATCAACAGCCTGTCCATGGCAACGAGATCGATCAGGTAAAGTTGATAAATCTAATGGGCAACGAGGAACCATGCCATAAACCACTTTGAATGATGAAAACCCAAGACTTCGGTTTAATGCATGATTATGAGCAAACTCAGCTTGACATAATTTGACATCTCAACTTTTGATATTATCTCCCACTAGACACCGTAAAAGATCTCCAAGAGCTCGGTTAGTGACTTCAGTTTGGCCGTTGGACTGGGGATGATAGGCAGAGCTCATATTTAAACTTGTTCGAAGTAGTTTCCACAAAGAACGCAAAAAATGACTCAAGAAACAAGTATCGTGATCAGAAACAATGGATAGAGGTAAACCATGTAGATGATAGATTTCCTGAAAGAATAAAGTCGCCACACTAACCGCATCCGTAGTCTTCTTGCATGGAATAAAATGAGCCATTTTTGAAAAATGATCAACCACTATAAATATAGAATCGTTACCCCGTTGAGTTCGTGGAAGGCCCAAGACAAAGTCCATGCTAATATCCGTTCATGTTTGTGTTGGAATAGGTAAATGAAGATATAATCCGGTATTAGATAATTTTCCTTTTTCTTGTTGACAAATATGACATCTTTCGACAAAACGTTCCACATCACGCCGTAAAAAAGGCCAAAAGTAAGATGATGAAACCAAATGCAAGGTACGATCTCGTCCAACATGTCCCTCATTGTGTAAGTCTTGAATGATTTGGAGCCTCAAACTACAAGTTGGAACACAAATGCGCAGATCGTAAAAGAATGGGTCTGTGTGATACAATTCTGCAAATAAAGCAAACCCCGGAACTGACGTGTGAATAGTTGCGAATAAGGAATATCGTATGCTTAATGCATCTACCACATGGTTCGTCGCACCCGACTGATGTTTAATGGAAAATGTGAATTGTTGGAGAAATGCGATCCATGAAGCATGACGAGAAGAGAGCTTTGCTTGACTATCCAAGTGGCGCAAAGCATCATGGTCAGTGAAAAGGACGAAGTCACGGTGAACCAAATAATGATGCCAATGTTTAACAGCTTGTACAATGGCGTAAAACTCGACATCATACGTGTTATAACGAACACGAGCTTCTGATAACTTCTCGTTGTAGTAAGCAATAGGTTTTCCTTATTGGCTTAAAACTGCACCAATGCCGACTTTAGAAGCATCACAATGGAGTTCAAACGTCAATGAAAAATCTGGCAAAACCAAAATCGGAGCAGAAGTGAGTTTAGTCTTAATCAACTGGAATGCTTCAGTCGCCGCGGGAGTCCACGCAAATTTGACATTCTTCATACACTCAGTGATAGGAGCCATAATGATACTGAAGTTATGCATAAAACGCCTATAAAAATATGCCAATCCGTGAAAGCTATGCTTTTCCGTAATTGTGTGTGGAATAGGTCATGAGCGGATGGCCTCGACTTTAGCTGGATCAACTGATAACCCCTTACTAAAGACAACATATCCCAAAAATAAGACTTCCACAGCACCAAATTCACATTTATTTTTTGCGGCAAATAATTTCTCTTTGCGTAATACTTGGAGGACCTCACGAAGATGGATCTCATGGTCAGCCGAAGAAGAACTAAAAATGAGGATGTCGTCAAAGTAGACGACCACAAATTTACCAATGAAAGGTCGAAGAACGTGATTCATCACACGCATAAATGTGCTTGGAGCATTTGACAACCCAAATGGCATAACAAGCCATTCAAATAGACCTTCTCGTGTTTTGAAAGCCATCTTCCATTCATCTCCCGACTGAATACGAATTTGATGATATCCACTCTTTAAATTAATTTTTGTAAAAATTGAAACTTTGCCAATTTGATCCAATAAATCATCCAACCATGGAATAGGAAAACGATAACGAACTATAATCTTGTTTATGGCTCGACTATCAACACACATTCGCCAAGTGTCGTCTTTCTTGGGAATACGTAAAACAGGTACATCACATGGGCTAAGGCTCTCGCGAATATGATCTTTAAGAAGAAGATCTTCCACTTGTCGTCTAAGCTCTTCATGTTCTTGTGGACTCATGCGATAATGAGGTCTATTGGGCAGTGTCGCCCTTGGAACAAGATCAATACGATGTTGTATATCTCGTAAAGGTGGCAGTTCTTTGGGAAGATCTGTAGGAAACACATCAGCAAACTCGGCCAACAATGAATCAAAAACCAAATATTTTTTTTATAACATCTCCACAGATGGTTTAGTCACAAACAGAGCCAATGTTATGCCCTCAGTCCCAAACTCTTCTTCAAATGTCGCTAGAGAACAAAGAGAAGTCTGGTTCCATGTCCCTTTAGTAACTAATGGAGGCAATGGTCTAGGCAATGCTGGGGTCGGTGGAGGAAGTAACGGGTCTGGAGATGGGATCAACAAGATTTTGTGAGTTTCCCATATGAATTCATATGTGTTGTTAACACCGTCATGAGTAATTTTTCGACCATACTCCCGTGGTCTCCCAAGAATCAAATGGCTAACATCAATGGGTGCAACGTTAAAGTAAAATCAATCCTTGTAAAAAGCTCCAACTAAAAAGGGTACTAGAGAATACGGTTTCGGGTGTGGTTCCATCGGAAGACCCAATTTAATCGCTGCAGATTCTGAAATAATGTTACGACTACATCCTGAATCAATGATGAATGTGTAAATATGACTCTTGATTGTACAGGTAGAACGGAATATATTTGTTCGTAACCAATGATCTTCGTGCTGCTGTGGAGTGAGGCAAACAAGACGTGTAACCAACACTAGTTCAGAATCTCCATGAGTTCGTTGAACTACGTTGTCGGATTCTAGAATGTCTTCTTCGGAATAAACAGAGTCATTATTAACTTGTAAAGTATCGTTGGCAATGAGTCCATATTTCTTTTGATTGGGACAAACAGTTTGTCGATGTCCACGTTCACCACAGGCATAGCAACGTAATGCATTTAGTCTGGGAGGAGGACATCATGAAGTTGGATTTTCCTCCATGGTTTTGCCCTCAGAATCTGTTCCTGTTGGTTCAGGTACATCACGTAGAGAATTGCTTGAGGATGCTGATGTTGGGTCTGTGAATCTGTTGCGAGACAAAGTTGACGTCCAACTCGAAGTGCAAAGTTGAAGTTCAAACGATGCGGCACGTCTATGCGCTTCAGCCACAAATGTAGGATCAAACTGTGCCATTGTGTTTTGGAGCTGAGGCCGTAGTCCTCCAATCAATCTCGACACAATTTGACTTTGGCTATCGTATATCTCGTTGCGCGTCAATAACAAGTAGAATTCTTCAGCATAATCATCCACAGTTCTTGATCCTTGTTTTAAATTTTACAATTTCGTGTACATTGTGCGTTCATAATTATGAGGAAAAAATGTTGTACGCAGCTTTTTTTTAGTTTATCCCAAGTTCGAATAGGTTCTTTGCCAGAATGTATGTGAGTGGCTTTGAGTTGTTGCCACCATGAAGCGGCATGACCGCGAAATCTTGTCACGACGAGTGAAACTCTTCGATTATCAGGAACATCTTTGAATTCCAAAATTTCTTCAACAGCAATAATCCAATCTAACAGAGAGTCACCACGAATGCCACCAGGAAATTCTGGGATATCAACGCGAAAACTGCCTTCCTAACGTGTGTCTTGAAATCGCTGTTCTTGGCGATGGTACTGTGCGAGCTCACCTTGATGATTCTCAACGTTCACCACAGTCTGATCAGCCACGTTGTGTGCGCCTGGATGTATACGAGGTCGTTGATTAGCTGGATTGCCTTGGTGATTCTTGATGTTGTCCAAGACTTGACCATCATCGTTGTTTCCAGCTTGTTGTGGACGCGGGCGTTGATTACCGTGATTTGCAGCCAACGTATCACACAAAGTCTGAATAGAAGTCGCAATCGAAGTCTGAAAGTCCTCTTGCATCATGATTAAAACTTTGGACAATTCATCCCAATTATTGATCGGAGCTCTTTCTTCAGGTTTGGGAGGCATTGTGACGGAGGAGATAAAAAAAACAACACCAGGAAAGAATGAATATGATACCAGATGATGAGGGGCGGAAGCTACAAACGGAGAAGACGACGCTCTGTTTTAGACAACGAAACAGAGTAAAGGCAAAGTGACGATGGGAGAAGGAAAAACGAAAAGATGATATGATAACGAGGTTGAGATCGGTTCCAAGAATCGATATCAACAGGTTTTGCAAGTCTTTCTTGCAGGGCTGTGAATCAAAGCTCTTTAAATTTCTTTTATTAAATTCAAAAACCAAGATGATCAACAATAAAGTATACGATCTCTATTTATAGAGAAGTAGAAAATATCTAATTGTAAAAGCTAAAAGAAATATTCTCCTTTGAAATAAAATAAAAACTAAAACAAATCTTAATTAGAACCGACATAAAAAGTCATACCTTATTGGGTAAGAAACACAACACCAGAATCCAACAAAAATGATTAAAGCGCTGCATCAAGATCTTTCCAAATTATTTATCCAATACATCTCTTACGATTTCATCGAAGTGTAATCGATTAATCCTAGTGAATTTCTTGGAAGCGCACCATGATTAAAATACTCAAACCGTAGCTAAAATGAGAAGTGGTCAGTATGCATACAATAAAATACCCCTCGACTCAAAACTACTGTACCACTCACTACATGCTGATTGTGTGGGTACAAATCTTATTTATAAAGGATGATTATTCCAGTTGATGTAAGAAATTACATGGATATATTTTTTTTGAAATTAGGTATCTTTATTAACGTGGAAAAACTTACTATTGATATATATATGTCGTAGTTACATTTTGACAGTCAATGTCATACTCGAATGGGTCTTAAGAAATTCAATATATAATATATTTTCTTGAACTGACAAGTCAAATATATTGTCTTAATTCTAGATACGCTAAATGATGCAAAACAAATATTAAGACAAAATCTTTCGATCAAATTTTCCGTAACGCAATCAATCCGATTCAAATCATAGATTTGAAAAAGTGATCCCATTTAGATCTATGTGGCCTGTAATGGATCAAAATACTTATTTCGAGTGAGAATGCGCATTTATACGAGAGTATTTTATCTTGTATTTTTAAAATACAATACAAAATCTAAAAAATATACACATTTATTATATAACATGCACACACGTGTGTATCTAAATTAAATAGTGATACTGTATCTTGTTTGACGAAGATAAACAAAGATACCTCCACTATCAAAAGATAAAATCTTCGGGATCATAGAAGATTTGGAGGAATGAGAAAATACTATTGTTTTTTTTTCTATATAACATATAGGATATATGTTTTTCACATCAATGTTTTTTCCTATATTTCATATGAGATTTTTTTTCAAAATTAATGTCTTTCACAGAGGTATGTTGGCTATAACTTATAAAATTTATATATACATATGGTGGATTTTATATATACAAAAAAAAAAGAGTTGTGGTACTAGTCGTTTCTCCGTTGAAATTTTGTTTTTGATTTTTTTTCTTGGTTTTTGATTTTTTTTTCTTTGTTTTGTATTCGTAAATAATCGTATTATAAATTTTTAAAACAACGTAGATGCTACGTCCAGCTATGTAAGGGATAGTACAATTATTCTGTACAAACATATATAAACGTTATAAATGAAAATTTGAGTAGTTATATCGAGATGTAAAATATGATTAATTACTTACAATATATCCACTTTCATAAGTTATTTTTAGTATATTTGTGTAAAGAAAAGTTGTGAACACCCTAATCGCAATTATAACATTTTCGATAACTTAAATATCTTATTTCATTAAAACTCATAAATATAATTTCAAATTCTAATAAAAATGTAAAGACAGCGTTTTAAACTTTAAATTGGATGAACAGAGAATTGCGTTTAAATAATTTCCTAAGTCTCCACCACCACGATGCTATATTGCTATACCAGTTCTACTTTCCACCTGTGTCCATAAACAGAAGGCATGCATGAGCAACAAGTTACCTAGCAAAAACGATCCCGCTTGTCCACATAATCCGTAACCACATCTACAAACTCAAGCAAGCATCACACAATCATAGCCTATCCAAGCAATATGATATCTTTACATGAACTCATAACACCATATATTCTCAATACATAAACAAATTTTTTGTATGCGTCTTTCTCCTTCCAACCGCGGTCTGTTCTTGAGCTCATCAGCGGTTATCGACCCGTGACATAGCTCATTTCTATGTTTGTGGTGTGCCAAACAAACTGCATCATACCTGAACTAGCTATATCCACAACCTATAAACATTCTACTATAACATCTTAATAACAAAACATCAACATATCATCTTAGCATTCTAGATTTATCAACAGAGCATCATCATAACAATATAACATTATCATACAAAATAGATATACAACCTAGCATCATCATCACATCATAATCAACATCACGTCAACATCATCGTTATTATTTCATCATTTAAACACATAAAACCTAGACTAAAATCATGAAATAGTCGAAAAAAAACTTAAATGATACGAAGAATCCACTGTTTACACTCTCACCTTAGCGATAATGGAGTAGGCGGCTGCGGATCCGACAAGATCTTTCTTCCCCTCTTTTTCTCATTGACAGTGGCGGATCCTCCTTCCCCACAAGCTTCTCTTTCTCGGCTCACATCGGCCTTCCTCTTCTTCTCCGAGTTGCATGGTCGTAGGATCTTTGGTGGCAGGAGAAGCCTTGCGGTTGCACGATGGCGTTAGCTTACTTCCTCTCTCGGCGGAGGCACAACTCTCTCTCTCTCTCTCAAAATCTGTGATAAGGAAAGGGGGTTTCTAAACCCTAAGCCTTTCTCCTCAAGACTTATTATGGTGATATGTTAACTAGATTTTCCGGGAGAATGATCAATTCCCCCTCTATACTTAGACGGCAAATGCATTTGAACATCGTTTACAAAAAAAAATTGAAATTTATAAATGTACTAGTATAACCTAATACCACAACAAACAATATTCCCATACTAGAAAACCTAAAACTATTCCAGTTTGCGAACAATTCAGATATCAACATAGTTTATCATCAATATATATAATGACTTATCATCAGCAAAATAGAAGTCGATCATCAGTAGCATAAGAACATATATATATACACACACACACACTAACACCAGAAAACCGAGATGCTTGCACAGCCATGCTCACAGTCTAATTCAAACAAAGTGTACTAGTATGGAGTAGCATCTAGTATAGTTTTGTGTGTGCACAGTTGGCGGTATCAGAAGGCGGAGATTACAGTGGCGGCATCATTCCAAATCAAACAGCACAATACCATCGTAATTGGTTTAATATATATACAATATAATACAATTCTAGTTCAGCCAGATCATATCACGATGCACATATGAACAAATCACCAATCACCAATCAAATGATTATTTACTCATAAACCTAAACTAAGCCAATAGAAAACATCAACATAAATTTCATGTCTTTTATTTACTATTCTAGGTTTTTCTCTAACTTCTAATGTGAGATCCTAATAGGTATATTCGAAATGGTGGCTTTTATCGCCTGTTCAAAAACCAAACCCTACTTTAGGATCAAAAATAAACCCTATTTTGGCCATCTTTTTTTGGGTAAACATATTGAGCTTTAATGTGTGTCAAAATTTCATGGGATTCTAACTTCAAACTAGATGGTTATGAATAGATTGACATATGTCTTTTATGTATTATGTTAGACCTTTCTAACTTATGATTTGTGATCTTAACATAATATATTAGTTTAAACTTACTTGACCCAACCCATTATAATAATTTTTTTAACACATTATAATTCAATGGTCGATCGGGTTAGGCCGACTATCAATTTGGACCCATTTTAGCACCTCTAACGATTCTAGTTTTTCTTATGTTATTCATCTCATCTACAACTTGATATATAAAATTTTTGTAACTAACAGGTACAAACATTAAATTAGTTTCGGTAAGGACATATATTTTGAAAGTTGGTGTTGAAAAAATCACATACATAGAAAGTTTTTTTTACATGTTTTAAGTACCTTTGATAAGTTATTACAAGGGGCTTTCATCCACAATACACAAGAAATAGTTTTAAAATAAATGTAAAACAAAGATGAGCTAAACTCCAAATTTCTTTGAGTGGATAATTGTCGTTATTTCCATTTATACTCTAACTTGGGTGCTTCTATGCGTGAAGTAAATACCATCGACTCTAGTTTCCCAAAAGTTCTTCTTACCATAATGAACTATGAAACCACCACCTTTATATGCCATAAATGATGCATGAAGCTTGAAATTGGGACCATGCCATAAGTCACAATAGAATTCTGTTTTCATAATACTATCATGGAAACTAAAATCGTAGGTTCCTCCATGACACAAAAAGTGGTAGCCTAGATCATCGTCTTTTGATATGCAATCAACCTTCAAGACATTGTTAAAAGAATTTTAAAAAAACACAGAGTTTTTCTCATTCCATTTTGCTACTCAACCCTATGCACAATCCAAAAATGAGTAAAACACACGAGAGGCGATTCATGGTTTTGATTGTTCGAATTGGCCTTCTTCTCTATTTCTTTTCGATTTAGAAGTAATATGTAAAAAATCAAGAGGGGCAATGTCTTTTTATACAAGTATAGTACATGACTATTAATTTTGGATATTTCCTATTTTTAAACTTCTTTTTCTTTTAATAATACAAATCCATTGATAGATTTTGCTGTTTGTTTATCCTTATCGCGACTGTTGTTTTTATCTAATTAAAGGGGTGACGCTTTCTGGTAAATCTCAACGTTCATTTTTGATATTTGTGATATGTATTATTGATTGTGTTCATGTAAAATATAACTTTCAAACATTGCTTTGAATGGTAACACATAAACGGTAGTGAAAATAGAGTTTAACCAAGTCATCGACCACATGCTCAATATTTTTTACTGAATTTCAATATTTGATTGTTGTTGACATTTTTGAATATGCATCGGTAGTGAATGAGGGATACGTCGGTTCATGTGCTTATATTTAGATATTTTGTATCTAAATTTTAGAATCAAAATTATAGTTTATGGAAGTATTATATATTTATTATATATATATATATATATATATTTTTTTTACAGTATTATATCATATTAATTTTGTTTTTAAAAGCATGCTATCTTATGTGTGAAAATAAAAGCAACAATATTTTTTTGATTAAATGAATTTTCAACATGTTAACAAATGTATATATATATATGTGTGTGTGTAAATTTGGTTCTATACAAAATTTTTTTTATTATGATAAATTATCTATATATTAATATCAAAAATAAATTTAATCCTGTTCATCCATGGTGATGCGATTCTGGATGGCTCCAAAGACTTAGAGCATGGAGCAAGGACAGATCATAAAGATACGGACAAGCATGGAGCTAAAGACGTGTTGGAAGTGCTTAATGGACCTATGACTCATTCCCGGACTAAGAATTTTCACCAAAGCTTTCGGAGTCTTACTACACCAAGGTATGACCCAAGAAGATCACTTGAACAATGGAGGTTATATCAAAGCTACAATGGTTATGATATACGCTCAAGACGATCAGCAAATGGATATGTGATCCATTTGCACTCTTTTTCCCTTGTCTTGGATTTTTCCCATTGGGTTTTCCAGAGAAATATTTTTAATGAGGCTTATGACTCACATACTTCATGTTTTCCATTTGTTGATCATGATCAAGGCCCAATAACATCATAGACGTGGCCCATGGAGTGGAAGAGGCCTTTTTCAAATTCAAACTCTATCTTTAATTATATTGTATGTTCAGGGTGCTTGTTTTCGAGGTGTCTCGTAAACACGTCTTTCTTTTATTCTTTCTCTTCTTCTTCTCTTTATAATCTCGTGTGACCTGATGTAAACTCTTATCTATCTTTTTATTCTCAAACTCTTTAAAGTATAGATCATTGATCCAATCTATGTTTGTCGAGTTGTGATCTCTTAACGCTTATCAAAGGGTCTTCCACAACACTTTGTGACGTCTATCAATCCATTTCTTGTTCGAAATTTTTGTTTGTCAAGTCTAGAACGATCATCTATCCCATAACTTCTATGTGGTGAAATTGGAGCATGATTCCTCACCGGAATCCCATCACATGGTATCAGAGCACCACCGAGAAGTTAAGTGTTTCTTTTTAAGATTTTGTTTCGATTTTCATAAAATATTGGTGTCTGATAAAATTGCAAAGCCGATTGATTCTGAATCTTGAAATGTTCTAGTATTTTTTTAAATTGTTTCTAGAATGTTTCAGAGTGTTTTGGTAATTTTTAGTGACCAATCAACTTTACATGTTGTGATTAGGTTTTGCGATCTTACATGTAATACGAAGGGTCATTTTTGTGTTCTTGTTGCGCGATCAATTTGCTTTCAAAGGAACTAGTTACTGGTTAGTGTTGTATTGTTTTTTAGGCCAAGATATCCGAGCATGATGAGGAAACGTGCAGCAACTCGTTGAAGCAATTTCAGCAAAAATGGAACAAATGATGGATAACAAAATGACTGCACTTCGTCAAGAGTAGAACAGAGCACGGAAAAAGAGGGAACAAGAGATTAATCCCAAGCCACCAGACAACACATTGAGAACAACTTGGTGCAACCCACATAAAACCTCTCACTCTCTCAAATCTAAGTTGTATTTTGATTCTGATTTTCAACCTACTAATGTGCTTCAACTCTATAAATTTTCAGGAAAATAAAACTACTTAAAGTGGGAAAGAAACATGGACAACTGGTTATACTACCAACACATCCTAAGAAAAGAAATATTAGCTTTTGCAATTAGCCAACTCATCTGAGACGCTTATAAATGGTGGTTGCAAGAAGAAGATGATCGCTGGTTTTACAAGGAGCCAACTATCACCATGTAGGAAGTTCTTAAGGAAATACTGAGGGATAAGTATGCACCAAAGAAACTGTCCAAGCACGATCTAAATGAGAAAATGAAGGTTAAATCAACATCTCAGCCAAAGAGGGCCACTGAAAAAGTAGTAGTTCATAAGAAAAGCCTAAATCCATCACATGAATCAAACGGTGAACCAAAGCACTGTAGGTCCTCTAATCTTTCAAAATCCAAAGAAGTCACTTGTTATAAATTTCAAAAGAAAGGACATTTTGCTGCAACTTGCCCTGAAAAACACTAGCACAACATCACTTCATTAGCATCAAAACTAAGCGTACAAAACTCAAGTAGTAGAGTAGTTAATCCAAGTTTAAAAACCTTCAGTTCTTGTGTGATGCACTTTCTCTTGTCAAAGGATGTTGATTCAGGTCATACTATGGAGCATGAGGATGATAAAGCTGAAGGAAGCACAAAAGAAAAAAAATCAATATTCGGTGTCAACCACTTCACAAGCTTGCCGAGATAACAAGTACGAGCAAAATGACTATGAAAAGCATGTGCTGACTAAACTATATCCAACACCAGCTGGCTGTGTTTCAAATATCACCATCTTCAAAGCTGAAATTTTATCAAACATCTTACGAGGTATTCATGTAAGGTTAGCTTACGAGTTTATTCAATATTAGAATAATTTTACATTCACTCGTAGTATCAAACAACATGTTTTGAATGTTAAAATTTCAAGTATAATGAACTTGATTTTTTCCTTAATTTTCAAGGAAGATACATGTATCTTAGATGTATGTAATGGCTTAGGAGGAACCACATCAACACAGAACTTAACAATGGATCAAACGGAGAAAGTAACAAGAGCTGAACACAGCGTGGTGATCAAGAAGAAACTACCAGATGCTCCACCGCCAATTAAAACCCGGGATTATACAATTGTAAGGCCAATCAAGGAATGATGATCAAGAAATAGTCACTCAGCATTGGAGTTAATCAAGAGATCACTATGAAATTTATCAAGATCAACTTCGGCTAAAGCACAAGGAATAACACATAGACAAGCAATCAAATTTCTTTAGGAGGGATGGTGTGGTTAAGAAAACTTTGTTTTCAAAACAGCCTTTACTAGTGTTTGTGTATAAGAAAACTCTCATGAGCTCCTTGCACCGGTGCTGCCAAATGAGATGATGTCTCTTTTTCAGGAATATGATGACGTGTTCTCGGAGTATAACCCTATAAAACTACCACCCATCTGTTTATTGAACACCAAATATATTTTCTTCCCGGAGACGTTGATTTTCAAGAAAAGCTACTAATTGAAAAAACTGTCCTTTGTCTTCATCAAGATGCATCTGAAAATCATATTTGGAGACCAGAAAACTATCTAGAACGTTTAAGACCCATATCACAGAGATTTAGATTACTTCACTTCTCATGTTTCCCTTGGAGCCTAAAATGGATATTTCTTCATTGTGTTCATTCCAAACTTATCAATGGTGACCAGGAGAGCTCTTATTGTGTAAGATAACCTTTAGAGTGGACAGGTTGGTCCCCAATAATGCCCTGATCCAAGAAGAGCCCCCGGATCCAACACCACTTCAATTTACTGTGATACTTATAAGTATTGAACACACCAAAGACCTTATTAAGATAAGTATCTCTTTTACTCGATTTGTTTCTCATGATTTAAGGGCTGTGAGTATTAATTTATTATTAAGAAAAGTTTAGCGTTATTCAAAGAATGTTCGAAACAAAACTCTTGGCTTAAGATGCTTATAAAAGAGGAACATGATAAGAAAAATTCTTGGGTCCGAAATGAGACTTGTTTACTTTTTTATAGTGACTTCATGACTGTAATAATATACTTGTTCTTTGTCAAAGATGTTGATAACATCTTATTGTGTAAGCTAACCTCTAGAGTGGACAGGTTGGTCCCCAACAATGCCCTGATCCAAGAAGAGCCCCCGGATCCAACACCACTTCAATTTACCGTGATACTTATAAGCACTGAACACACCAAAGACCTTATTAAGATAAGTATCTCTTTTACTCGATTTGTTTCTCATGATTTAAGGGCTGTGAGTATTAATTTATTATTGAGAAAATTTTTGGGTTATTCAAAGAATGTTCGAAACAAAACTCTTTTCTTAAGATGCTTATAAAAGAGGAACATGATAAAGAAAATTCTTGGGTCCGAAATAAGACTTGTTTATTTTTTTTATAGTGACTTCATGACTATAATAATACACTTGTTCTTTGTCAAAGATGTTGATAACATTACAGGTACAAAAGGGGAGCCACCGGACTTAAAAGTTCTCTCGTCCAATTTCTTTGTGAGAACTGGAATTAGAGTTTTATTGATGCCAAGCATCGATGGACCATTTCACCTAAAAAGAAGAATCAGTGACAATGCTTATCAATTTAAGCTGCAAGATAAGTATATTGAGAGTTCAAAATTCAGTGATTCTGACTTGGTCCCTTTTATTACAGATAAAACAGATTTGAGCACAAATCCTTTTTAACTAGGGGATGATGATGCGATTCTGGATAGTTCCAAAGATTTAGAGCATGAAGCAAGGAAAGATCATGAAAATATGGACAAGAATGGAGCTAAGGACATGTTGGAAGTGCTTAATGGACCTATGACTCGTTCCCGGACCAAAGCTTTTCACCAAAGCTTTCGGGGTCTTACTACACCAAGCTATGACCCAAAAATATCACTTGAGCAATGAAGGTTTTATCAAAGCTACAATGGTTATGATACACGCTCAAGACGATCAACAAATGGATATGTGATCTATTTGCACTTTTTTTTCCCTTGTCTTCGGTTGTTCCCATTGGATTTTCGGGAGAAATGTTTTTAATGAGCCTTATGGCTCACATACTTCATGTTTTCCATTTGTTGATCATGATCAAGGGCCAATAACATCATAGACGTGGCCCATGGAGTGGAAGAGATCTTTTTCAAATTCAAACTCTATCTTTAATTATGTTGTATTTTCAGGGTGCTTGTTTTCGAAGTGTTCTCGTAAACACACCCTTCTTTTATTCCTTCTCTTTATAATCTCGTGTGACCTGATGTAAATTCTTATCTATCTTTTTATTCCAAACTCTTTTAAGTATAGATTATTGATCCAATTTCGTTTGTCGAGTTGTAATCTCTTAAAGCTTATCAAAGGGTTTTGTGCAACCTTTCGTGATGTCTATCAATCCATTTCTTGTTCAAGATTTCATTTGTCGAGTCTAGAACAAGATCATCTATCCCATAATTTTTCTGTGGTGAAATTAGGCGTGATTCCTCACCGGAATCGCATCACATGGGTATCACTAGTTATGTAGTAGAATCTTTAATTGAGATATTTGGCTTATAATAACTATTAATTTTGAGCTTAGAACCCGAATCAGATTATGCCAAACCAGATCATACATAATAAATATAAGGTCCAAAAACATTAAAATGAAGGTCATGCATGCGTCTGATTTCTTTTCTCCCAAAAGGAAGGAGACAAAAGCAACCAATCAAGTGGAGAGACAAGTAACCATACACATTCACTCGTTTCCTCACAATAGAAAGATAAGATAATGGAGTGTTCTGACACGTGGCCTTATCATAGTGGTCCGTATCGATAAGGGTGTCAACACCTTTCCTTAATCCTGTGGCAATTAACGACGTTATCATGAATCCTGACCCTTTGATCATTAGGGCTTTTTGCTTCTTGCGTTCTCACTATATATAGATGACCAAACCAATACACAAACACTTAAGTAAGAGTAAAAGAAGAAGAAGAAGTAATAGTAATGGCTTCCTCTATGCTCTCCTCCGCCGCTGTGGTTACCTCACCGGCTCAAGCTACCATGGTTGCTCCATTCACCGGCTTGAAGTCATCCGCTGCATTCCCTGTCACCCGCAAGGTCAACAATGACATTACTTCCATCGCAAGCAACGGAGGAAGAGTTAACTGCATGCAGGTAATGTCACTAACTGACTCAAGAAACTGTCTTTTGTTAGTGCTATTCAACAAACTCGGATTCATTGGAAATAGAATTTGGAATTATAGGTGTGGCCACCTATTGGAAAGAAGAAGTTTGAGACTCTCTCTTACCTTCCTGACCTTACCGATGTTGAATTGGGGAAAGAAGTTGACTACCTACTCCGCAACAAGTGGATTCCTTGTGTTGAATTCGAGTTAGAGGTAATTAACACAAAATATTTCATGTTTTTCTCTAACCAAAGTCTATTACCATGTGAATCCTCCAATACTAATTGTATTATATGGTTTGTTATGCGTGTTTAGCACGGATTTGTGTACCGTGAGCACGGAAACACACCCGGATACTACGATGGACGGTACTGGACAATGTGGAAGCTACCATTGTTCGGATGCACTGACTCAGCTCAAGTGTTGAAGGAAGTGCAGGAGTGCAAGAAGGAGTACCCTGAGGCTTTCATTAGGATCATTGGATTCGACAACAACCGTCAAGTCCAGTGCATCAGTTTCATTGCCTATAAGCCACCAAGCTTCACCAACTCCGGTGCTTAATTGTCCCTTTTTAAAACATTCATATAATTATCTCTACTCATTTCATTTCCTATTATCTGTGTTTTGGTTCTGTTTCTGAGACATTTTCTATCGGATTGTCAAATTTCTGATTTATGAATATGTAATTTCTATATCCCCTCTTCTTGATTGTGTTCCGATGGTTATTGGGGTTTTAAGTTTAATTGGGATAAGAAACACAGACAAAAAAACTATTTAAAAAAAACATAGTGTTGGATAGCGTTAGTGATAATATATTTACTAGAATAAGAAAACGTTTTAATTAATAACTTAAACTTTAAAATTTAGATCAAATATGGTTTAATGTAGAATTTCGTAAAACAGTCATCATTTGATTTTCACACTTTTCTTATGTGGGAGTTTATGAGACACTACATATAGGCTTACATATTATTGGTAATTATCATTAGAATAGAAGATACAGCATAAATATATCTACTATTAGATAATAATGATGACATATGGATCTATATTCTTATTTGACCATTGTTTAGAGGGAAATGCTTGCTCATTTTTTGCTGTTTTAGTGATATTAGAGTAATATTTCTATATAAAGATAGTGAAAAATATGTTTGTAAATCTTACTCACACACAGAGTTAATACCTCGAAGGAAAGGATGGTCCACTTTTAAATCTGTGATAGACACATTTGTGGACAGAGCCATACATAAGATAGGCTAGTGGATAAGAGCCAAAATTTCCTTCTATAATTTCTTGTAGTGTATCTCTAATATCCATGTGAATCTTGTATGTCAACATTTAAGTTCAGCGACTTTATGAAACCCAAAGACTTGAAATATTACCATTCTTTGTACACAAAAAATTATTTTAAATATAAACTTTTGGTTGCTAGCCAATGCATAGAAATGCACAATTTACCCAGCAGATGGGAGATAAACCAAAAATATCAAACTGACTCATTGAGGCTAAAAATGAAATATATATAGAGTCAAAAATGGTATAAATTTTTTTTTTCCTTTTTTAAAATTATGCATGCCGATACTCATTAAAATTAAGCTTTATTTCAAATGAAAAAAATATAGCAAATGGTTTAGATGTTGAGAATGAATTTTTATTGTAAATACAATTGTGATATGTAGACTAAGTTTGCCGGAAATACACTAGAGCAAGTCGGCAAAATATCCGATCTACTAGAAAGATCATGTGTAGCGAGCTCCCGTACCACATAGTAGAGTAGAGTTCCCAATAATTGTGTCTTTTAATCATTTAATAGATTGAGAAATCTCTTTAGTCAAATGGTTAACGGTCTATCTTAGCGACTTTCTCACTGGAGTTTGACTCTAGCAAATCACATTTTTCTACGAAATAGAGATTTGACTCCAAATCGACCGATCCAATTGATGTAAAAAAAACAATCATTTCATGGACTTTCTTACTAACCACTATCCGGTGCCGGTAAAATATTTTCGCAAATACATAGTGACATTTTGTTGCAAGATATCATGACCGGCCCAAGAATATGTGTTGCCTAAAGCAGAAATATGACAAGTACCAAAACGAGGGGAAAAAATAGATAATAACACACCATCGATGCTCGAACTCGGGTTGAACTCGGCCCATGAACCTGATTTTGTAATATTTACTATCCCAAATTTATTTATTAATTTTGATGCACAAAGATTATGTTTTTTGGGTTTTAGACTAATGTTGGCTCTGCAAAACGCGATCACATTATCGACGCCCAAAAATTATAGTTGATTTTTTCACTTCTTATGCCCAAACAGACCCATCCCAAATACATAAAAAACCTGGTCTCCAAACCCATATAAGATATTTCCTTTATGAATACCCTATATATTGCTCCCAATGAGAGGGGATGATCCTCGGAAACTAGATGATTAAAATAGGAGTGATCCTAATTTGGGGGGTTACCTCCCAGATGGTTTCAATCCAGTATAGGAACCATACCCCTAAGATTATACAAATAGCATATTGAGCTTCGAATTCATTGATCAAGTTTAGAACTAGCCATCACATCTCCCTCTTAAAATCGGACTCCCTAACCACTCTCATTACTCCATATTTTGACTAGAATGCAAGGGACTCGTCGAGGACCAACCCATTTTTGTCCTTTGGAAAGTCAATATGACCACGTTTGTGATAGTATACGGCAACGGAAGGCAGTCGATGGAGCAAGTCCTTCCCCACACATCATAACGAGTCTATCTTATATTCGTCCTCCAATCATTAAATATGTGTTCCTACACACTATTAGTGTATTTGTATTGAACATGTTATTATACGTGTGATCATTTAATGACTTTCGTTTAGTAATTTGTGTTTGTTTTTATAACTTGAATCATAAAAATCAAACCAGTATGAGATAAATGTTCTTTTAAGAGTTAGTTCTAGTAAGATAACTGAAAAAAGATAATTGAAAATATTTAATATTTTACAAATTAAAGTAAATATTGTTTTACTAAATATTTCTGTGAAACATGAGCAAAATTTTGAAAATGAACTTCTCAAATAAGATATTGAGCATTTATTTTGTTTGCAGATTATGAAATATTGAAACACAAAAAAATTCAAAATAAAAAATCTATTATCAAAATAAAATTGAACCACTTATTATGATTTCGGTCGAGATCTCCATTAATTTTTCAATATCTTTGTCCTCTTCAAAATTTCTCAATAACTTCTTTCAACTGTAAATCTATATATAGTTGTACCAACCCATTGTAGCAAAACACATATTTAGTGAAACCGACTTTCACCACTCATCACAGCATCATAACGCCGCCACCATTCCCATCCGAACGCAAACGCAAACCAAGTCCACTCCTCTTCATAAGTTAACATCTGCGGCCACTCCTCGACCCATCCTGATAAGACCATTTTCGTATTTTCCACCGCACCTTTATCCTTCTCTTCCTCTTCCTTTCCAACAACATTTTTTTGATCATTTGGCGTCTCTTTGTTCTTTCTCGTCGGCTTCATGATCATCATCGGTTTCTTATGTTTAGGCCGAGATTTCATACTCTCTTTGTGAACGCTCATTCGAATTTTAGCTGTCACTCTCGCATGTTTAGATTGATCCCTTCGAGTTTCCTCTCCTTTTCTTGATTTATTTCTCTCCTTACCTTCATACACTGAGCTTACTCGAGCTCTCTTCATAGAATCCACGTGCATTCACACGTTTTAACATTAACAGTATCAATGTTTTATAACTCTGAGTAATATCTCTTCTATATATATTAAACTCGTATTCAAATGTGTCAACATAGATAGATTGGCTTTTACGCGTACACCTACACGTATGAGTATCCAACGGCTTTGATTTCTTTTCTCAATTTTAAGACAAAAGAGCAATGAAACGAACACAAAAAGCAATAAATAGGAGCAAAGAAACGAATATATTTTTCAGAAGAACAAGAATCGAAAGCAAAAAAAATAGAATGGGAAAAGATAAAAGCTATATATGAAAAGGGAGATAAACGTGAAGCTTTGGTTATATAATGAAAGTTGTTAAGAGTAAATCCAGCATTAATTAATGGGGCTCGACCGTTTCTATTGTGTAATCTATTTTGGGTACGTGGACATCCATGCATTCCACAAAGTGGGACCTACATAGCTACATTTACCAACGTAACACTTTCGTTTCTTCAAAGTTCATAGAAAAATTTGCTCTTTTCTCCGATTCTTCGTGTATAACGAATCGAGCTATCAAGTTTAAGCTCAAAGAGATATATGGATCCTGTAAGACCGGTACAAGTTGATAAGTTAGAAAATCGTTATTAATTGATAGGTCTTAACATTAAAGGAAGAAAACTTTATACAAGAAAACAAAAAAATCAACTTTTTCAAAAAAAAGTTTAAGTTCAAAGTGTCACCTCCGACTCAAGGTTAAGTTCATATGTAGCTTCAAGTTATCCCAAAAAGAAGTATCCATGTTGAACTTGACCCTAATTAAGTTCTTTATTTTAAAAATTTTAACCCAAACAAAAAAAGTATTTGAAGATGAGAGATGCATGTGAAAAGCCCAATAGGCCAATACTCAGGCTTTCCCGTTTTACTGCAACTAAACCGGTAACTTTTAAGAACCGGATTAAAATTGAATCAACATTCACACCAGACTTCAATTTAAAACCCTCACTTTCGCTTCCCTATTAAAATTTGGATATTTCGGCTTCTCCAATGCCTTTGCATGTCTTTTCGACCCTAAAAATTTCGGCCTTTATTTCATAACTTCGCTTGTAGAGCCATAGAAACAAGTGACACTTCCAAGTCTCTCTTTCTTTCACCGAAAGCCCTAAAATTTATGTCTTTGGACTAAATTTTTTTAACAAGGTAGGCAGGTTTACCTATTCTCTTTTTTGAGGTTTCTTAGTTTACAAGTTTCCTTTTTTGGGTAGATTCATTTTTAGGGTTTCTCTCTGTTAAATATTTTCATGAATGTAGAAATTGACTTATTCAGAGTATTCAACTTGAATAAATGTAAAACTTCATAAATATATATGGACAATTTCCTGTATTGTAGATACACATTCCTTATTTCTATAAAAAATATGTCTTTATCGTAATAATGAATTTAAAAGATTAAACTTTTCGCCATTAGTAAATATGTATATATGGCTGATGTTCTGATAAAAGCTTTTGAATATTACTTCTTATTTTGGGCAGAGAAGATAAATCATGTTAATAATCTACCAGATAATATCATTTGTCATATCTTGTCCTTCCTTACTACAAACGAGGCTGCTTTGACTTCGATTCTCTCCAAGAAGTGGCGTAATCTGTTTGCACTTGTCTCTAATATTGACATTGATTACTATCCTAAAGAGGGTAAGCGGGATAGAGACGGACTTCGAAAAAGTTTCATGGATTCTATTGATAGAGTATTGGCATTACAAGGTAATTCTCCCATTAAGAAATTCTCCCTCAGTGTATAAATGGCGCTGATTCAGATCGATTGGATGCTTGGATAAGTAATGTGTTGCTGCGTGGTGTTGCAGAGTGTAACACCCGGATTCATGAAACTCAAGTAACTTATTTTCTTAACCAAAATACTCCATTAACCAATAAACGTCTTCCATTAACGTAAATACGGAAAAAATAACTAAACCTATAGAACCATTAAAGAAGAAAAAAAAATAAGCAGCTCGATCTCCTAAACTGGAACCAACTTCGACTCTCCGGAACTACTCATCATGATTACCTGCAAGAGAAAGAGAGGGGTGAGTAATCGAGGATTACTCAGCGAAGGTGAGTCTTAGGGCTCATGAAATCTCCATACACAAACACATCTAGACATCACAAAGTCTAAACCTAAGACAAGCAAACAACCATGTGTCCACGACACCCACATAACAAACAATTCCGTGAGAACACGGCTCAGTTCCCATGTGTCACACACGTCATCTTGTGCATACCGGATCCCTAGTGCCGAGGCACGTCTTCCTTGCACATCACTCTTTCGTGCATACCGGATCCCTAGTGCTTACGCACGTCTTCCTGCACCTTTTCTCGTCTGGCTCGTCATCCAATCATGGCTTACCCGCAATCCAGCGTCCATAAGCCAACACACAAATACAAGGATCTCCCCTCGCATATAACTTCGCGGTTCACCCGCATTTCCATTTCATAGGCCATTATTTTACCAAGAAAACATGCCATTCACAAAATCACGCAACACACATTAAAATTTCCGTATTAATTTCCAACCCTAAAATACTAGTTCTTTCTTTATATAAAAAAATATTTATAATTAATATAAATAATAATACACTCATCAATCAAATACGGTCACTTATACTGTAACTCGCAGGTATACTCGGCTGAACCTTAAACTAAGTAATTATCTAAATATATTTATATATAAAGAAGACATGAACTCGTCCTCACCTTAGCAATTCAAGTTGAACTCTCGGTGTAGAACTAGCAAAAATGGAGGTCCGGTCCAGCAACAACTCTCACTCTACAACGGTTTAAAGAAGCCGATCAAAGATTAAATCCAATTAAAAATCTTTGATTTAACTACTAATCCACCCAAAATTCCAAATTCTGATTTAACGGAGTAGTGTTGACTCGGTAACAATTAATTAAATTAATTGGCTCTGATCCAATAATTAAATCAATCCGAGCTAATAATTTAATAACTTAATTACTACGCAACAATAATTCTAATTCAACTCACGCTTCATAATTGACTTTGGTTCAGATCGGTCCACTAATTAAATTCAACCAAGATAATAATCAATAAACCCAACACGTAATTGTTCCACCCAACGAATCATGCTCGCACAATAATTGAGTTTGGTTTACTACAATTAAATAGCAAGGCTCCGGTTAAAACCTGGTACGATTGGTCTAATAATTCAATTAACTAAAACACCCCACATCGTACAACGAAGAAGAAGAACTCAGCCGGTACCTTTCTTAGAAGCTTCTCACGTCGTCGTGACTCAACGGATCAGACAGCGACTCAACGGTTCGGTGGTGACTGATCTGCATCAACTCAAGTACATCAATCAAACCTCAAATCTCGACATCTAAACAAACAGCCGGTGGAGGAAGAAGACTCGCGACTTACAGATCCGGCGAAGTCGTTTCACGTGGTGACTGGGACTGCACCTGAGAATCTATGGTGACTTGTGTGATGGTGTTGCCATTCACACACAAAGGTGGAGTTAGAATTGAGTTGCATCAATCTCAACAAATAACGACTAAGGGTGAGAGGCTTACGGTGGGTGACGGCTCGAGGTTTTTACGGTGAATCTCGGGGTTTGTGTTCTCCTTTTATACACACGTGGAAGGAAATAGGGTTTTGATCGGTTTGATTCGGTATCGGGCTTGGTTTGGGCCTCAAGTCTTGGTCCAAAAACCGGTCTGTTACAATTCTCCCCTACTACAGAGGAATTCGTCCCCGAATTCGATCTATCGTCCTGGTCCTTAAAAAGTTCTGGATAGTCTATCCGCATCTGCTTTTCAGATTCCCAGGTCTCTTCCCTAATTCCATCTCTCTCCCAACATACCCTGACTGACTTTACCAACTTTCCTTGGATTTCCGTTTCTTGACACTCTAAAATTTCCACGGGTTTACTTATTGCAGTTAAATTCCGATTTAAATCTGCTGGTGGGTTTGGTAAAATTAATTCTGGTTCCCTGACAACTTTCCGTAAGGTAGACACGTGAAAAACATCATGGAAACTAGATAACTCCTGCGGTAATGCCAACCGGTAAGCTACAGCACCAATCCTCTCGGTAATGACATATGGTCCCATAAACCTTGGTCTAAGCTTTTTCAACTTCCAGTTTTTATCTGCTCTTCTGAATGTCCTCACTTTCAAGTATACTGCATCACCGACTGCAAATTCTAAATCTTTCCAACGCTTGTCCGCATAACTTTTCTGCTCAATAGTATCTTTAACCATTTCCAGCTCTAGCTCCTTGCGCTCCCCTACTTCGGTCCAACATAGCGGGGTACGACATGGCCTACCATATAGGGCCTCATATGGTGGCATCCCTATACTAGAATGATAACTGTTATTATACGCAAACTCCACCAATGGTAGGTACTTGAGCAAGTTTCCTTCCCAATCCAGTACACACACCCTCAGCATGTCTTCGAATGTCTGGATTGTCCTCTCAGACTGTCCGTCAGTTTGGGGGTGGTACGCTATGCTGAGACGTACTTTGGTACCCAACGCTTTCTGAAAGGCCTGCCAGAAAATAGATGTGAACTTTGTATCCCGATCCGACACAATACTTACTGGCACCCCGTGCTTCGTAACAATTTCATTCAAATACTGCTGCGCTAAGACATCAGCATTGTCCGTCTTCTTGATGGGTAAGAAATGAGCAGTTTTTGTAAGTCGGTCCACAATCACCCAAATTGCATTCTTACCGCCCGTGGTCGTAGGCATCCCGGTAACAAAATCCATTGTAATCATATCCCATTTCCACTCGAGTAAAGGCAGATTCTGAAGTAAACCACTTGGAACTCGGTGCTCCGCTTTCACTTGTTGACATGTCTGACACTTCGCCACCCATGCCGCTACCTCTTGTTTCATTTTACCCCAATTATAATACCGCTTCAAGTCATGGTACATCTTTGTGGTTCCCGGGTGAACTGAAAATCGTGAGCTATGAGCCTGTGCTAAGATCTCGTCCTTCAGACCTTTATCGTCTGGCACTCTAACTCGGCCCTTAAACATATACATACCATTCTCCGCGGTGTGAAATCCCTCCACCTTGTTTTCGATCATTTTTCTCAAATCAGCATCGTGCTTTTGTGCTTTGCGGATTCTCCATAACAAGTCGGCCTGATTTACAGCTTCTAAGCCAACCACATCCTCTCCGGCTGAGGTGGCGCAGATAATCAGTGCACATAAGATGTCCTCTAGCTCTCGCACATATTTTTCTCTTGAGACATCATTTCTACGCCTGCTCAAGGCGTCAACTACCAGATTAGCCTTCCCCGGATGATAGGCAATCTCCAAGTCATAGTCTGCTAACAACTCAACCCATCTCTTATGTCTAAGATTGAGGTCCGACTGAGTGAATATGTACTTTAAACTCTTATGATCTGTAAACACCTTAACCTTCTCTCCATACAAGTATGCCCGCCAGATCTTCAAAGCAAAGATAACTGCTGCTAGCTCCAGATCATGGGTAGGGTAGTTAACCTCGTGGGTTCTTAACTGTCTAGAGGCATAAGCAATGACCTTCTCATCTTGCATCAGCACACATCCCAGTCCTGTCCCAGATGCGTCTGTATACACCACATATGGTGCTCTTATCCTTGGTAGTATCAACACTGGGGTTTCTGTCAAATGTCTTTTCAAGGTTCGGAAACTAACTTCACATTCTTATGTCCACTCGAAATTAATGTTCTTCCCAGTAAGTCATGTCATTGGCTTAGCTATACTAGCAAATCCTTCCACAAACTTCCGATAGTAACCGGCCAACCCAAGGAAACTACGGACCTCAGTAGCGCTCTTAGGTGTCGGCCAGCCATTTATCGAGGCTATCTTTTCTGGATCTACCGATACTCCCGCTTCTGAAACAACATGTCCAAGAAACCCAATCTTCCTCTGCCAGAAACTGCACTTACTCATCTTTGCAAACAGTTGTTGTTCCCGCAACTTATCCAATACCACCCATAGATGTCCCTCGTGTCCCTCCCGACTCTTTGAGTATACAAGAATATCATCAATGAATACTATCACACACTTATCCAAGTACTCTCGAAAGACATTATTCATCAGCTTCATGAATGCAGTTGGCGCATTGGTCAATCCGAACGGCATTACTACGAACTCGTAGTGTCCATACCTAGTTCGAAATGCGGTTTTTCTTATATCCTCCTCTGCTATCGAGATCTGATGATACCCTGAGTTCAAATCAATCTTTGAAAACCATGAAGGTCCCTGCAGCTGGTCCAGTAGCTCGTCAATCTGTGGCAATGGATACTTATTCTTGATGGTTACCTTATTCAGTCCCCGGTAATCGATACAAAGTCTGAGACTCCCATCTTTCTTCTTCACAAAAAGCACTGGTGCTCCCCATGGTGAACTACTCGGCCGAATAAACCCTTTATCCGTAAGATCCTCCAATTGAATTTTCAGTTCTGCCATTTCTGCAGGCGCCAAGCGGTAAGGTGCTCGAGACACAGGTGCTGTTCCTGGCTCCAGTTCTATCATGAAGGCATCTCCCCTACTTGGTGGTGGTCCTTTAAAAGGTTCAAATACGTCCGCATATTCTGCCACAATTGGAGTGTCTTCAACCCCCACTTCCATCTCTTCTCCCGCAATAGAAATAGTTGCGAGAAAAGCATCATTTCCTTTCTTTATCAGCTCTTCTGCTTGCATCATAGATATGATGGAAAACATCTCACCGCTTTTTACGCCTTGGAATACCAACATCCCTTCCGGCCTTGCAAGATGAACACGAGCTCGGTGGCAATCTAATACAGCCTGATGCTTCTTTAACCAATTCATTCCAAGAATCACGTCATAATGGTTCACCTCAGTCTCTGTAAGGTCTCCCAGTAGTTCTTCTCCATTAATCAAGATAGACACACCCAAATGAACTCCAGTCGACTCTATTCGTTCTTTTCCAACTGTCCTAATACTTTGAACCTTTGGAACAAATTCTCCATCAAAAGCCCATCTCTTAGTCATTTCACGTGGTGACTGGGACTGCACCTGAGAATCTATGGTGACTTGTGTGATGGTGCTGCCATTCACACACAAAGGTGGAGTTAGAATTGAGTTGCATCAATCTCAACAAATAACGACTAAGGGTGAGAGGCTTACGGTGGGTGACGGCTCGAGGTTTTTACGGTGAATCTCGGGGTTTGTGTTCTCCTTTTATACACACGTGGAAGAAAATAGGGTTTTGATCGGTTTGATTCGGTATCGGGCTCGGTTTGGGCCTCAAGTCTTGGTCCAAAAACCGGTCTGTTACACAGAGCTTCATCTATCAATCATTCTGGATATGAATACGCTAGATAATAACTATCGTCTTTCTCCAAAATATTTTGAGAGCAAGAAACTAGCCAAGCTAGAAATATGTGGTGGGATTGATATTGGTTTGTTTGATGAGAGCATTTTCTTACCAATGCTTAAAACTCTCGTTCTTGAGTCAGTTTATGTTGATACGTTTGAGTTTCTTCTTCATGCTTTTCCTACGGTTTAGGAATTAGTTCTTGTTGATATAAGCTGGAAAAGTTGGGATGTGATTGTGTCAAGTGCAAGCCTCAAGACCTTAACAATAGATTCCAACTGTGTAGATACTTTTTTATTTGATACACCTAGTCTTATTTACTTATGTTACTCTGGTGTAGCAATGGAAGATTATTCCCTAGCTAAAATGGATAACTTGTTTGAGGCTCGAATCAGCCTTTTGGTAAGTTAAGATGAAGTCGATTGAGCAAGTGCACCAAATAATGATTGGTTAGAGGATGATGTTGTTCTTGGATTTGAAAATGTGGGGAAGCTCATGAATGGTATACAAGATGTTCGAGATCTAAACTTGTGTGCTAATACTCTCGAGGTCAGTTTTCTCTTCTTTTCTCTCTTGATTTGAAACATATTATTGCAATTGTAAAAACCACAATTAGACATTTTGCAATTATATGTTTCAAATCAAGAGAGAAAAGAAGAGAAAAGTGACATATATGTTTCTAAGTATGGAAAAACATCCCTGTCTCTAGATGAAATTACAAGAGCAATCAGATCTAAAGAGCTTGAACTGGGAGCAAGTGGAAGGTTATTAAGTCCAGTTTTGAAGGGTTATTTGTCCAAGGAAGGGGCAGATACGAGAAGAGAGACAAAGCTGGTATACAAAAGGAAACCAGGTTTCTTTGAGGTTGAACAGCTAAGGTTTAAAGCTAGGCTCATTGCAAAAGGTTATTATTAACAGAATGAAGGGATCGACTACCAAAAGATTTCCTCTCCAATTGTGAAACATGTCTCAATTCGACTTGTTCTGTCATATGTGGTGAATCTTGATCTAGAGTTGGAACAACTAGACGTCAAGACAATGTTCTTACATGGGAACTTAGATGAGTATGTTTTGATGGAACAACCAGAAGGTTATCAAGTCAAGACCAAGACAGGAGAAGAAGTATGTCATCTCAGAAAATCTTTGTATGACTTAAAGCAAGCTCTAAGGCAATGGAACCAGAGATTCAGCAATTTCATGAAGGAGTCAGGTTATCAGAGAAGCAGTTTTGATAGTTGTATTTACTATCAAAAGCTTGAAGATGGTTCATACATATACTTGCTGTTATATGTTGATGATATGCTTATTGCAGCAAAGAGCAAAGAGAAGGTTCAAGAACTAAAGGATCTGCTGAGTGCAGAATTTGAAATGAAAGATTTGGGAGAAGCTAGGAAGATTCTGGGTATGGAGATCAAGAGAGATAGAGCAAAGAGAACTCTTGAGAATTTGAAGAAGATCTTGCATATGTACAGAATGGATCAGTGTAGAGGTGTTCTTACACCATTGGGAGTTCATTTCAAACTCAAGGCTGCATAAGAGAGTGAACTAGCTGCTCAAGCTGAATACATGAAGGAGATTCCATATTCAAATGCTGTGGGAAGCATTATGTATTCGATGATTGGAACAGTGCCTGACTTGACTTATCCACTGTGTGTTGTCAGCCGGTTCATGAGCAAGCCATTAAAAGACCACTGGTTAGCTGTCAAGTGGGTCTTAAGATATATCAAGGCAACACAGAACCTCAAACTCACTTACAAGAAGCAAGACAGTGTTGAAATCAAAGGGTTATGTGATTCTGATTATGCTGCAGATCTAGACAGAAGAAGATCCATAGCTTGTTTTGTTTTTACTGCAGGTAGAAATGCTATAAGCTGGAAGTCTAGTTTGCAAAAGGTTGTAGCATTGTCCACCACTGAAGCTGAATATATGGCATTAGCTGATGCAACAAAGAAAGCTATATGGTTAAAAGGTTTAGCAGCAGAATTGGTTTTGATCAAGATCATGTTGAAGTTCTATTTGATTCACAGAGTGCTATTGCATTGTCCAAGAACTGTTCATCACAAAAGAACAAAGCACATTGATGTGCGTCTGCATTTCATCAGAGACAAGATATCTGATGGAGAGATCAAAGTAAGCAAGGTGTCAACTCTATGGAATCCTGCAAATATTTTCACAAAGACGGTTCCAATGAGCAAGCTTCAAAAGGCTTTGGAGTTGCTCAATATCTCAAGTCACTAAAGAAAGAGATGAAGAATCCAGAGAAGGGAAAATCCAAGCATACTAAGAAAAGAATCAAGTTGGGTTGGTATTCAAACCAAGGTGGAGTTTTGTGGGGTTTAGTTTGAACCTCAGGCTCTGTTTTTCAGAGAGTTGAAATTAGATAAAGTCAAGAGACTCAGTTTCAAGGAGAAGGTTTCAACTTAAAGGAAAAATCAGAAAGACTCAAGATGAAACAGAAGGTTTCAAGGATAAGATCTGAAATTTTTCACGATAAGATTTGAAGCTCGTGGCTGTTCTCTCTGCAACAAACATAGCTCCGGTTCGTACGTTCTGATCTGGAGAAGGCAAAGCAAAGCAGACATGTGTTCAATGTTGTCCTCATCAGAATTTGTGCCAAAGTCAAAGTCAAAGAGAACCCTTGAAGTTAACTCGGGTTAAGTTCTCTTGCTCCTTACTCTTAGCTGTATCGTTTGTCTATATATGCTGAGATAGTTGTAAGTGAGAAAGCGTGGTTGTGTGCGAAGTGAGAAGAAAGATAGAGAGTAAAGTGTAACAGAGATTAAGAGCTCGGTTTGAGCTAAGTTATTCTTAGTAGATTTTTTGGAGAACTTCTCTGGCAAGACGTAGGATTTCTCCCAAGGATCCGAACTCATTAAATCTGGTCTTGCATTTACTTTCAAGCTTTTATCTTTCAAATTCTTAAGTTTACACATGAGAGATCACAAAATAGAGAGAAGAGAGAACCTTAAAAATCACTAAAGCAAGCTATTTTCGTTTTTTCTAAGGCTCTAATTCTTAACAGCACTAACACAATATTTCTTGGTGCGATCAATTCGGAAGCTGATCCAAGATCGGATCTACTCACTACACTACTTAGAAGGTAGCAAACTTGGGGAGTTACAAAACCAGTGGACAACATGTTCTGTTTTACTTTAAACTTTAACTGTTTTGGCTTCTAAAGTTTTTGTATGTAACCCTTATCACTAATAAATTCCACATTTAAACAACAAAAAAAAATTGGAGCTTCATTTTTCTTTTAGCTTCATTGCAAAACTTTGATTTTTTTATAATTATAAACTGTGTTTGAAAAAATTGGCTCCAATTGGATTTTCAAACTTTCAAAAGTGGTCATTTGCATTCTCATTCTCATTTTGTTTTTGAATTGTTTTTAATATATAGTTATTAATCATGATTTTTGGAAATTTCTTCTTCTTAATAAGCGTATTTTTAGATAGAAAATCCTATTTATTGAGACAGAATGAGTAAATTATTAAGTTATAAACACATGGACGTGAAAATAAATTGAACCATATTTTATCTTTTACTTATATTTTTTGAATCTTACTTTTTTGTCATTTTTTTATGTTAAAAAATAATAATCATATATTAAGCAAACTCATGTCAATGAAACTGGTTAAAAAAAATTTCATCTACATGTAATCTTCTCGTCAACCTTGGTCAAATTCCAAAGGGACTTTGGCAAAACTTGGAGCAAGTTTTGTTCTTAAGAGACTTCATTGTGCAGCCCACTTCTTATACAAGTAACCATTCACTAGGAGCTGGACAGTGCAACTTGATAACTTTCCATGGAGTTCGATCATCTCCGCAATAACTTTAGACACTTTCGGGACTCAGAATTGCAAAGAACCATCCTCTTCAATATAGATCTTTATCTCCTTCAAACACGGAAAATAGTCAAAGAAATGCTTTATCATGTGCATCTCTTTCATTGTTCCTTGAACCCTTTGAATCTCTAACACTTTTACTGGACAAGAAGTGAGCAAACGACCTTTATCCTCCCGAGAAACGCGTCACAAGCATCCCCGCATTTATCTGTAACATGGTCCAAGAGATCCTGAAAAGATTAAGGAAACAATATATAAGGGATTCAAAGTATGACCTCTATCTTTATCAAAAAAAAAAAGTATGAACTCTATATTTATACATGTTTGACAAATGAATTTGTTTTTATACCTCAATGACTAGAATTTCTAAATGTGGACATTTTCTTAGAAGAACTGGTATTGCTTGCCATCCTCGACTCTCGTCACTCTTAATAGCTAACGATTTGAGGTTGTTGAACAATGGCATCGTTTCGCAGCATAGAGAAAGTACCTGAAAGACACAAGACAAACCCACAATTAGACATTTTGCAATTATATGTTTCGAAGAAGAGAGAAACAGAAGAAAACTGACCTCGAGAGTACCGGCACACAAGTTTAGAGACTGAATATTTCGTATACCATTCATGAGCTTCCCAACATTTGCAAATCGGAGAACAACATCATCATCTAACCAATCATTATTTGGCGCTCTTGCTCGATCGATTTCATCTAGAATTACAAAAAGGCTGATTCGAGCCTCAAACAAGTTATCCATTTTAGCTAGGGAATAATCTTCCACGGTAAAACTAGAGTAACAGAAGTAAACAAGACTAGGTGTATCAAATGAAAAATTCACTTCAGAATTGAAATCTATTGTTAAGGTCTTGAGGCTTGCACTTGAAAAGGTCACATCCCAACTTTTCCAGCATACATGAATAAGGACTAATTCCTCAAGTGCAGGCAAAGCATGAAGAAGAAACTCAGAGTTATCAACATAAACTAACTCAAGAACGAGAGTTTTAAGCATCGGTAAGAAAATGCTCTCATCAAACCAGCCAATATCAATCCCATCACCAATTTCTAGCTTAATTAGTTTCTTGCTGTCAAAACATTTTGGAGAAAGATGATAGTAATTATCCAGCATATTCATATCCAGAATGATTGATAGATGAAGCTCTGAAACACCGCGCACCAACACATTACTTATCCAAGCATCCACTCGATCTGAATCAGCGCCATTTATACACCTGAGGGAGAATTTCTTAATGGGAGAATTTTCTTGTAATGCCAATACTCTATCAATAGAATCCATGAATCTTTTCGAATTCCGTCTCTATCCCGCTTACCCTCTTTAGGCTAGTAATCAATGTCGAGATTAGGGACAAATGCAAACAGATTGCGCCACTTCTTGGAGAGAATTGAAGTCAAAGCAGCTTCGTTTGTAGCAAGGAAGGACAAAATATGACATATAATCTCATCTGGTAGATTGCTAATACAATCCATCTTCTCTGCCCAAAATAAAAGTAATATTAAGAACACAAATCTCAAAGCTTTTATCAGAACATCAGCGATACATATACTAACGGAGAGAGGTTTGATCTTTTAAATTCATGAAATTTTTTAGCAGAGAGAAACCCTAAGTTAACAACCGCAAAATAGGAAATCTATCCAAAAAATGAAACTTGTGAACTAAGAAAACTCAAAAAAAGAGAATAGGTAAACTTCAATACCTACCTTGTGAAAAAAGTTTAACGCAAGACCTAAATTTTAGGGATTTTGGTAAGGAAAAAAAGAGAGAATTGGGAGTTACTTAATCACTTGTTTCTATGGCTCGACAAGCGAAGTTATAAAGTAAAGACCGAAGCTTTTATAGGTTTCAAAAGACATCGCAGAAGTCAACACATCTAGTTTAAACCGTGAAGCGAAATTAAGGGTTTTAAATTGAAGTCTGGTATGAATGTTGGTTCAATTTTATCCGGTTCTTTAAAGTTACCAGTTTAATGCAGTTAACCGGGACAGCCTGAGTTTTCTTCACTTGTTCAAATTCATAGTTTGCAACAAAGGAGTACTCTTTAAGTAAACAAGACGTGTATCAAATCAGAGAGGGCCTAAACGAAAGTTTTGGTCTTCAGAGACTTCACTGTGAAGTCCACTTCTCATACAAGGAATCACACATCGTGAATCGAACATCACAACTCGTTGTACAGTACCATTAGCTCCACGATAAGATCAAATATTCCTGGGACTTCAAATTTTGTAGGACCATTCTCTTCAGCATGTATCTCCATCTCCTCTAAACACGGAAATGAGTATAGGAAATGCTTTATCATCCTTAACTCTCTAATTGATCCTCGAAATGCTTTGATATGTAACTTCTTCACCAGACAGGATATGAGCGAACGACCTTTGTCTTCCTGAGAAACGCAGTCACAAGCATCCCCGCATTTATCTGTCACATAGTGTACAAGACCCTGAAAGCAAAAACGAGACAATTGTAAAATGTTTGCGATATGTGTTGTTCAAGTACTTTCATTATTATCTTCTTACCCAAAGGGCTAGAGTTTCCAAGTGTGGACAGTTCTTTAAGAGAACTGGCATTGCTTGCCACCCAAGATCTACGTGACTCAAAATAGCTAAGAATTTGAGGTTGTTGAACCCTGGCATTGCCTCACAGCTAAGAGAAAGCACCTAAAACAAGACATCACCCAGTTAAACTATACGTTTGTCTTTGAAATCAAAATAGAATACTGACCTCAAGAGTAGTAGGAGACAAGAAAAGTTTCTTAACATTTCGTATGCCACTCATGAGCTTCTTCACATTACCAAATCGGAGAACAACGTCATCATCCTCTACCAAATCATTATTTGGTTCTCTTGCAAATCACTATGAGGGTAAGTGTAATCTAACTGGATAATGACTAGCCTAGACCACATGTTTAGAAAACTCTTTGTAGATCAATCCGAGTTTGAAAAAAGCAGGCAATGATTCGATTCCAAAATGTTCAAGTGACCACATCCTATAAAAAACCCAAGATTCAAAAAAGGGGAAAGAACTTACCTTAGCCCGACGAGGCATTGTAGTACTCCGTTGGATTACACGCCTAAGAGGCTTTAGTAGTGGTTCATTTGGTGGAGATATGGCCTTTGCCGCTGATGGAGATCTGAGATTCTTTGCCGCTGATGGAGATGGAGATCTGAAATTCTTTGCCGCTGATGGAGAAATGAGACGATTCGCCGCTGATGGAGCTGTGAGATCCAACCACTTGTCATAATTAGGATTGTAACTGAGGAGTTCAGGAATCGAATCATTGCCTGCTTTTTTCAAACTCGGATTGATCTACAAAGAGTTTTCTAAACTTGTGGTCTAGGCTAGTCATTATCCAGTTAGATTACACTTACCCTCATAGTGATTTCCTACGTTATCTAATAATGTTTTCTTTCTGAAGCTGAAAATGAACGACCGAAACGGGATTATGTGGATCTAGAAATAGAAAGTCTATTGAATGTGTTTTCTGTGTTAAATGCTCCTCCTGCTCATAGTTATCATCATTGCCCACGACAAAGATTATATAAGAGTTATCGAAAGGCTGAAACGAGCGGGTTTTCGTGTGAAACTAGTAGTAGGGCCTTCACCTAGTCCTGAACTCCTCAGTTACAATCCTAATTATGACAAGTAGTTGGATCTCACAGCTCCATCAGCGGCAAATCGTCTCATTTCTCCATCAGCGGGAAAGAATCTCAGATCTCCATCTCCATCAGCGGCGAAGAATCTCAGATCTCCATCAGCGGCAAAGGCCATATCTCCACCAAATGAACCACTACTAAAGCCTCTTAGGCATGTAATCCAACGGAGTACTGCAATGCCTCGTCGGGCTAAGGTAAGTTCTTTCCCCTTTTTTGAATCTTGGGTTTTTATAGGATGTGGTCACTTGAACATTTTGGAATCGAATCATTGCCTGCTTTTTTCAAACTCGGATTGATCTACAAAGAGTTTTCTAAACCTGTGGTCTAGGCTAGTCATTATCCAGTTAGATTACACTTACCCTCATAGTGATTTCCTGCTTGAGGTTGTTGAACACTGGCATTGCCTCACAGCTAAGAGAAAGCACCTGAAACAAGACATCACCCAGTTAGACTATACGTTTCTGCTTTTGTCTCTAAAATCAAAATAGAATACTGACCTCAAGAGTAGTAGGAGACAAGAAAAGTTTCTTAACATTTCGTATGCCACTCATGAGTTTCTTCACATTACCAAATCGGAGAACAACGTCATCTTCGTCATCATCCTCTACCAAATCATTATTTGGTTCTCTTGCTCGCTTGATCTGATCTTCAGTTACTAACAGGTTGATTCTAGCATCAACTAAGTTTTCTATATTAACTAACACATAGTCCTCCGCAACAAACTCAGAGTAATCAAGGAAACTAAGACTTGGTGTATCAAATGAAAATCTTTCGAAACAACTCTCGGAATCAATTTTAAGCGACTTAAGGCTTGCACTTGACACTATCTCTTCCCAATCTTCCCACTCTATATGAAACATCTCCAATTTCTCAAGCACAGGACAACCACAAAGAAGCCTCTTAAACTTATCAAAACAAAACTCAACCGAGTCAAGAACAAGTGTTCTAAGCATCGGTAAGGATACTTCACCATCCCACTCACCAAGTTTAACTCCACTACCTATTTTCAACTCAACTAGTGTCATAGTAATGAAAACTTCTGAAGACAACACATAATCATCTCCCAAAGCAACGAAAAGATCAAGCTTTGTAACACCACGCTGCAGAACATTACATATCCAATCATTCACACGACTTGGATGAACACCAGTTTTACACTTGAAGGAAACTTTCTTAATCGGAGAAATACTCTGCAATGTCAATACTCTATCCACAAAATCCATGAAGGTTTGTAGAATCCCGTCTCTTTCTCGCTTACCCTCTTCAGGATGGAGAAAGATAGAGTCATCAATGTCAAGATTAGGGACAAAAGCAAATAGATTTCGCCATCTCTTGGAGAGAAGTGATGTTAAAGCAGCTTCCTTTGTTGTAAAGAAGGATAAGATATGAAAAAGGATTTCGTCTGGTAGATTGCTAAGACGATCCATCAGAGTGTATATTAACTACACAACGCACCTACACAATTTGAATTCCCAAACAGTTCCACAGAAAGCATTACTAAGCAATTGATTCAAACAATGAATTTTAAATCGGAAATTAGCTAAAGTAAATTGATTTTGAAAATTATGAAAGCTCAAAGGAGTTAACTTTAGCGCTTACCTTGTTAGACAGAGGCGAAAACCCAAGATCGATACTTTCAGCTCTTTAGGGATTGAAAAATGTGAATTTTGCAGCAGTGACACTTAAAGTTAGGGCAAAACTTGAACGGGTTTCAATGAAGAAGTCCAGTGAGGAGATAGAGAGCCCGGGTAAACAAAATTCGTTGGTCAAGTTTCGATTTTTTAGTTCAAGTAGAAATGCAAATGCATCGGAGAAGACGCTGAAACATCAAAAGAGAATGAAACGAAATGCCCAGTACCAAGTTGTATGCCGTTTCACGCTTGGTTCTTCACTACACGTGGCACACAAGCCCTAAGAAACTTGGTTTGGTTTCTGCCTTTCTGGATTGGTTGTGGTTTTAATTTTCTTGGCCTGAATCGGTTTAGATTCAGAGTGACTAAATGCTAGGTTTACTCTTAAAAGTATAACCGGAACTTGGTACTTTATAATTAGACATAGTACATTTTAGGTGTACGCCTGATAGAAGTTCCAATATTTTCTTCTTTGGCTTCGATCTTTAGTGGGATTGGATATGCCTGAATCAGAGGTGTCAAAATGGTTGGACCGCCCATAGTCTATCCATGTCCAATGCATAATAGGCGGTTTATGGACAAGTCTATTTACATAGTAGGTTAAAATTGTCTAAGCCCAACTATACCTAAGGACAAAATGGATTGGACACTGTTGGACAATGGTTGGCTCATAGACTACAAAAATCTAAGTCAAAATCAATGTTTCCCAAATCGAAACTTATTCATATTTTTCTTAAAACAGAACACCATTTGCGATTTCCGGCGACACGGGCGTTAATGAAGTCCAATGGACAGTCCATTTAGACACGAACATTAATGGACTTAGGCGATAATGGACACGATCACTAGTTTGTCCATAATAAAAATTGTCATTATTGGACGGATCAAATCAAAATAGACGTGGACAGCCCATTTTGACAGTTCTATGCCTGATGGTGGTACTTGATATTAAGTTATTAACTTATAAACTGGTGCGTTGAGTTAAAGACCGAAGAATTGTAGTGTCCAAGCTATCCACCCAAGGACCTGAGTCTAGCTTCTACGATTTTCTTCTAAATCCATTGTCTAGCGTTTCCCTTATGTAACTTCAGTTCTTCTATAACTATAACCGTAGATAACTATGTTGAGATAATAATAATCATCATGGGTTTATATTTGTTTACATTAGACCAAGAAAAACCCGGAAAATGAGGGTATAAAGATTGAGAACGAATAAAAACAGATAAAGATTTACATCGTCAAGGACACACATTCAACAGTACATCGTTGTTAGTGATGGGAGATATTGGTAAGCTATATGGGAAGAATTGGAGAAGTATCAAAGTCATTACCAAGGATTCCATTTGATGGATCTTCTGATTTTACCGAAGAGTCTTTCTTGCTACGTTCGAGAGATGTCGCCTCGAATATTCCAAACCCTAATACTAAGCAACAGACGATGAAACCGGGAAGAGAAAAATCCATCTCGTAAGCTAACTCCATTACTATTATGCATGCACCTGCTGCCATTAAATGCCTTGGGGAAGAAAACACCATATGCAATCTGCAACAAACAAAACGTATTCATATATGTGTGTATCAATGCAATGTAAGAAGATAATACAAGTGCAAATCTTTAGGAAAACCTCTCTTCTGCGATATTGTCAACATAGAATATTAGGATGATCCCAAAAACAATGGTGCTAAAGAAAGCCCACGCAGAAAATGGCAACTCAGCTGTTTTCCCTGAAGATGACCCCTGTAGTAAAATTTGATATTAGTGAACCAAGCGGGTAATCGAGAAAACACCATCTTTGATTCATTGTTACATCTCATTGCAAAAGAGTTGCATCACTTACCATGATAAGGTCCCACATGGCCACAGGAAACAAGAAACAGGTTGCAGAAGTAATGGTTATCGCATGCAGTCGTTTCTTCTGCTGATTCTGTAAAAGAAGAAAATTTGTTTGTTTGCAAAAGAAGTAGAAACGAGAGAAGAAATGGATTGGCGGGATAGAAGAAATCTGAGAGCAGTACCTTTAGAGAAACACGGCGTGCAATAACCCGCCTTAATGCTGATAAGATTCCAGCACAAACTGGTATCATCATTCCCATCATACCCAGTGCTTGTTCTGTTAGTCTTTCTTCCTCTTTGATGTCAGTACTATTCTTTGATGGTAGTTTGTTGTTAAGTTAAACAAATCACTGCATAAACTATCCATAGACAGTTAATGAAACAAAATAGAGAGAGAGCAAGAAAACTTTAGGTAGACAAAAGAGAAGGAACTTGTGTAAAAGGATATAAAAAGGGGAGAGAGATGATGTCGCCCATCCTTGAGACAAGAAAAAAAGAGCTACCAGCATTGCAATAAGGCCACCTACCTGACACGATTTGGAAATATCAGAGAAATTTTGTCCTAGTCTTCAGATAATCATCATGGTTTATATATAAACATAAACTTGATCTTTCACATTGAACTATATATCATTCATTATAATGCAAGCAATATAAGTAAATGGATTAGCCAGAAGAAACATCATAAAATGCTAAAAACTATTGCACAGTGCAAGACAAGTGAGATGGTTACCGTGCTAGTTGGGTCTAAACAACATAATACAATGGGTAAAGCCTATGTAAACCGTGCTAGTTAACTGGTTTCATTGACTTGAGGTGATATGTAAGAGACACTGTTAAATTAGAAACATTCAGATGAATACCTTTTTCCACACATGGCCTCTCCGTCCATATAATACTCCAGAAAGTACTCCAAGAACAGCACCAGAGTACTCTGACAAGATAGCTCTGGCAATAATAGACAAAGCAAATTAGCAAGGATAATTGAAATTTCAATTTTCTTTTTATCAAATGACAGAAAATGGAGCTTAAAAGGGCAAATTGCAGAAATAAATGATAAGGAGAGGATTGTAAGTCCAGAATTTCGGTAAGTATTGAACCAAACTGCTAAACTGGGAAACACCTTTTATAGATAAACTTTCAACTTCCGTACTTTTCAGAAGCCAAAATCTAGGCTAGATCCTAAAACTGTAAGACAGATAAGAACAGAGGAGAATTTATATATTCTGAATGCTCAATAACTAATGAATACCTAAGCGGTCCACAAGACTTGAGACCTTTTCCCCACAAGATGAAGTATAGACCTGTGATGAGTCCATTGATAAGAGAAGGTACAATCTGAAAGAAACAAACACTCTCCAAAAATTAGTAGCTAAAATAGAAAAGGAATAATTTAGTCCAAACTCTCCCATTTATATATATCAAACCTGTTGATTGGAAAGTGCTCTTCCTTTCCATGGCTTTTGAACTATCAAGAAGATGATTGACGAAGGCACCAGACAACAGAAGAGAAAGAGAACAACAGGCGCTCCTGTCTGATTCAAGTAACGGTACATCGAATAAACTGACCATATCCTAAAAAAGTTCCCAATGAGATGGACTATCTGAAAAGGTGTATGCCTGCAAATAAAGAAGGTCAATATAAACCAATTAGATGGCAGATTACTCAATAAAAACTACAAATGTGCTCAAAGCTAAGCAATCTTGAGAACTAAAAATCACTACTTGAAACCTAAAACTGAATCAAAACACAGTGAGTGAAGTAAATCAGTGATTCAGCCTAATTCATATCGCTGCATTAACTTCAGCAAAATCGAGGAAATGTGATTTCCAATTCAGAGGGATAATACAATGAAGAGCATAAATTTCAATCTACAGTACAAATTTAATGTCAATTTGAATCAATTCCATCGCAGCAAGAGGAAACTTCGGGTTTTTTTTTTCTCATTTCATTTCTACGCAATCAAATTAGCGAAGAAGAAACCACACTCAATGATAGAGAAATTGAATCGGAAACTTTTGGTATGAAGATACCTAAAATGTGGAGATCCTCGATCGTCGGAGATTTGCTTCGGCGACATCATTTAGCCTAACTCCGATAATTACGTGGTGCTTAAATCCAGTTCAAATTGAAATTACTGTTAAATCCAAAATCCTTCCACTAGGAACTGGAACTCGGAATCTAGAGAATCTGTAACTGATGAAGAATTTGCGTGTAGCTATGATTGAAGATGAAGTATCGTCTTCTTCGTCAAGGAACCGAAGGTCCCGAAGCTCAAGTCTAGCGATCTATTGAGATCGAGAGACGGAAAGAGAGGCGAGGTAATTTTGGTATTGGGCCTTCATAAAGCCCAATTAAAATAGGCCTAATCTAAAGAAAACTAAGGCCATGAATTTTTTGTTTTGTTTTACCCTTAGGTGTAAATATGTAATTTCTGGATTAATTTTTGGTGTTCTTTTCTCAAAATTTTATTTTTAGTTACTCAATTAAATTTTTAGAAACTAGATTTTTCAATTAAATTTATTTTATAAATATAAAATCAATCTTTAACATTTGTAATTATCCAAAAACTAGAAAATTAATTTATTTTTAATTTTAACTAATTTTATATGAAGACCAAAAACTTTATTATCGAGGTTTATCTTATTTTTTCAATTGATAATAAAGTTTGAAAACTTTATCCTTAACACAAAAATTCCGGTTTATTTGGCCAGAGTCAGCAATTGAATATTTCAGACCAGAGTCAGCAATTGAATATTTCAATAGTTTTCTCTAAAAAATATTTTAGAAGTGTTGGGAAGTAGTCTATACATATACACATATATTGATTCCAACAAAATTCAATCATATATACAAAACTAATATTGGATGGTTCAGACATATAAAATAATATCTAAAATAAAATCACTAAGGAGATAGATAATCGAGTTTTAAAGATATATTGAGCATAGATTTAGTCCATAATAAATCGTTCAGATAAAGAAGCAAAAGTAGTATACTTTGAAACGATAAACTAATAGATAATCAATAATCAAAATTAAGTCTGAAACTTTCACTAATTATCTTTGACAAGAAAAAAAGAACTTGCAATGATAAAATAAAAAATGTTTAACTCTATCGAGATGTTAAATTTGGAAAATAAGAAATAAGTACATTTTCACTCCATTTCAGAGTTGGGATTATGGTGTTAGTTGGTTTTACCAAATTAGTACTGCCATAGAAGGAAATAATATCATCCAGACTACCTTAAAAGCTCAAATAAAACTTGGTTTTATTATTCCATGATATTTTCTTGGGTGAATATTATTTGTTGATCAATTAGTTTTTCTTTGTAGGTTAAATAATGAATATCAACTTCATTGATTGGTTTAACAAAATATAGAAACTATTATTCACGAGAGCAAATGGCAAGTCAAACCAAAATCAAACACCATGAAAATTTTTAGTTTAAAGTTGAAAAACTTAGCATATATATATATGTTTCTAAAAAAGTGCGGATTTTGCACATTTTAGATTGTTGATTGTGAGGTAGTTGATCATATTTTTTTCCTTCCCATGTTCTCGATATAATCATATAAGCCTATCACTTCCATTTCATTATTGAAACCGTAAAATATAAGCAGTGTTGTGATTACTTTTTTCTTTTAATACAACTGATAAATTTGATGAGATGAAATAACTATAGAAAAATTATATTAGACTCTCATAAGAATATTGTTATATGATACATTGATTTATATAGAGATATAATATGGAAAATCAGCCATCGGATTTTGAGGATTCAATGCTGCAAGAAATCACAGACTGAATTCCTCATTTCGCGGATTGAATTTCTCATTTCACAGATGAACATAAGAAGAAACAAACTCAACCGGAGAAAGCAACATAAGACAGACGGTTGTCTTCTTTGAAGGCTTCAAAGTACTACAAACAGGAGTTCAAAAATTTCAAGAAATAGGCAGCTACCTCAAGCATAAAAAATTGATCGAGTATAAACTGGGTGAAGAGAAGACCAAGATCGAAGTATAAACTGGTCTTCTTAGTCATGAGCTTACAAAGCTCTTTCAACCTCCTTCAGAATCGCAGATTTTAGTGAATCTCATGTTCATTGGTCGTCTATTGTCGAGGAAAGCACAGAAAGTGTGGGTTTCTACCAACGTTGAAAGGATAATGGAAAAAGATTGTGTTTTACTTTCAGAAATTTCCAGTGACATAACTCTAAATCCTTTGGTCCGCCTTTCCTCCCTTGAACTTATTCAGTCTTTTTAATCACCAAAATTCATTGCAGAATTGCAACGAAGTAGCTAAGCTCTTTCTAGAAAAATCACCGATAAAATTTAAGGACCAAAACCGCTCATATTCAGAGTTGTATGATAAATTGAACCAAATAATTTGTTCTCCCTTCAAGGACAACGCTCTCCACATAACTCTCGATTTTTCAACTGCAAAGATTCTGGTCATGTGGGACTTCGAGAATTGCACCATATCTTACAGAAACGATGCATCATCAATTGTTCCTAACATCATGAAGGCCTTGAAGCAAATGGGATTTAAAGGTTAAGTTGAAATGGTTGGTTATGGAATAATTATATTAGACTCTGATAAGAATAATGTTAGATTATACATCCATTTATATAAACATAGAATAATCTAATTTTCCTAAATTAAGATATGCATAAATCTAAATAATATATTTAGTGATAAACAATAACTTTCCTAATTTAAGATATTGACAACTATCAACAATCTTCTAGATTCTTTTTTATTTCGGTTCGTAATTTTGGTCAATCTCAACTCGGTTCAAGTCGATCTCTCGATCTCCCAATAGTAACTCTAATTATTGTGTCATGTCAATAAGAATCTGAGGAAGAAGGTCACTTTAGAAGATTTATTATATCATGTCAATAGTTTTCCTAGTGATTTTCTTTCTCGGATTCTTACCATGGTATTATTTAAAATAAAGTATAGTCATAGTATATGGAAGTATGATTCATATATAATCAACATGTATATTATTAAATATGACACCACTTAGGCTGCTTATTTCTTAGAGAATTTCAAGAGAATGATCGTTTAAGTTCCACTAAACCATTCAAAAAGTTCAAGTATTTCGGTAAATCTAACCAAAATGTAAAACATGACAAAAGAAAATATTATTAAATGTAGCACCACTTAGACTGCTTATTTCTTAGATAATTTCAAGAGAAAAATAGTCTAAGTTCCACTAAACCATTCAGAAAGCTAAAGTATTTCGGTAAATCTAACTAGAATATGAAACATGACAAAAAAATGTATTATTAAATGTGGCACCACTTAGGCTGCTTATTTCTTAGAAAATTTCAAGAGAAAGATCGTCTAAGTTCCACTAAATCATTTAGAAAGCTCAAGTATTTCGGTAAATCTAATCAGAATGTGAAAGATGACAAAAAAATAGATACTCAATAGATCTTCAAAGAAAACTCGATTCTCTAGTGAAAACAAGACATGTTCTAAAAAAGATTTCTACAAAAGGAAGAACTGTTACTCATTATCTCTCCAACAAACTCATGTAAACAATTGCTTAACATAGAGTCTATTGTTCTTTGTTTTTGGGTTTGTGTCATTCTCATTGTTAAGAAGACATATCCCTAAGATGTATAATATACTCTTATACTAATCTCGTCCTTGTTTAAAAAACAAGAAGATGCAAAAAACTAAGAATCTTGTCAAAAGAATAATATAAGGGAATACTATATAAATTACCAAAAGTATAAAGCATTTCGGATGTAAAGTGTGTGTGAGCAAGTAGATCTAAGAACTCATTGAAAGTTCTATTATTGTTTACATCATTTTTTTCTCTCGATATGATGTAAACTCAATCAATAAAACTAAAATTTTATTGTAGAAATTAACTTTTGGAGATTCAAAGAAAGAATTATACCTTAAAAGAATTGAAGGCAGAAAATTAAATTTTTATATCGGGATTTGAGTTCGATCCAAGATCCGAATATTTAGGCATATATGCAGGCTCAACAAACAAAAATTTATCATAGAAGGCTTCAACAACAACAAGATGAATACGCTCTTAATGCATCTCCTTCATTTGGTGAATAATACTTTAATGATTTTAGTGGATCTGGAAGCAGTTTATCAAATCATTAAGTCATTTATATATGTTGTCTTTTGAGTTTATTTTAAAGTCATTTTAAGTCATTATGCTATGGTGTTTTAAGTTTTTTGTTTTTTTTGTTTTGTTTTTTAATCTTTAGTTTTAATAGTAATTATGTATTTTTATTTTTATTGTTGCTCATGTCGTTGTATTTTCTATTTTATAAACATTATATTGTATTTTTAATTAATGAAAACTAATTTTTTATAATTTTATTTCAATACTAAAATTAATTGTATATTTTTAAGTAATAAAATCCTTTATGTGTAAAATAAAAACACATCAAAGTTTAGGGACTATTCTGTAAATAAAAATGTGTAAGATAAAAATGAGTTTTGTGAATAGTGTTCTCTCAAATATGATGGGATATAGTTGTATAGGGAAGAAATTGGTTCTTCTTGTTTGATTACTAATTCAGTAGTTAAACTTACACTATTACTCCTAACTTAGGCAATTACAGATATAAGTGGGCGTCAAACAACACGTGGCTTACTTTTGAGGACCTTGATTTTTCTGGTCGTGTGGATTTTTTGGTTCCACTAGAAGTCCATGTGCACGCTTTTAGCGCGTCTACACTTTATTGCATGTGAAAGGTCAATGAGAAAGTTTACACTTTAACAACTGCAATCAGTATATTTTTATTGCATGTGAATTCCTTTTTCCGTACTTTTGTGAGATACCCTATCAAATTCTTACTTACTATCCATTTTGCTTTGGTTACAAGAATAAAACTATAGCTAGCTATAAAATTCATTAATTATAGCTGTAAAAAATGTGCGGAAAATAAATAGGAAAAAGTCAGCAAAATATACTTTTTGACGAATATTTGGTCATGTCTCAAAAAATGTATAGCCCATCTCCAAATTAGTTTTCACATTGTGATTTCCTTAAATTCCACTTTTGGGTCAAATTTAAAAATATTGGATAATTAATGACATGCATAACTTTAGACACGCATTAACACATTTTATTATCCTAAACATGCAGTACGATAGTAAATGATATGTTATTTGAAAGAAGAAAAAAAGATCTTTTGGTATAGTACTGTCGTTTCATCTCATGCTCTATTTCCGTTCTATCCAACCAACCATCGCTTTGTAGAACAATGTAATAATGGACGGACATAAATCTTATAAAAAGAGCTTAATAATGAAATTGTTTTCTAATGAGTATTTGGACATGTTTGATAGTCTTTCACTAATTCCTACTAGAATATTGCTCTCGATTTTAAATGCATTTTAGAAGAATGATTCAACCAATTATTTTAGATGGAAATGTTTTATATTATGTGTGTCATTGTGTCAAGTAGAGAATGATTCAAAGTCTTCAAGAGAGATAACTTCTTTAACATTGACTCTATTATAATAAAGGACTTGTCTTCCACAAAACTAGTAAAGTAGGTTGAAAGTTGAAACTTCTTCGATTGTTTTTATCAAAAAAATAAAAATTCTCCAGTGGTACACAGACCCGTCCCAAAATGTTTCATTTTCTTCGTTTCTTTATGGGATCTCAAGGAAAGTTTTTTTTTTTTGTGGCCCTTTTATACCTAAATAAGCTGCTTTGGAACTTTGAGTCATTTTTTAAAAGAAAACTTGTAAAGTTGATGATAATGGGATCCGGGTCTGAACACCTTATGCCCTACTCATTAGGGCCGGACTTGTTATTGGGTCTACAAAACCCATGTATGAGTGAGTTATAAGTGACAATATCAGGAGCTTCGTCTATATCATTCCTTCTACAATATCCATCAATCAAAGTAGTATAAGTAACTTGATTTGCCGTAACAACACCTTTGATCTCTCGAAACAACCTCGTTGCTTCTCTCATTCTACCTTCTCTACAAAACCCATGTATGAGTGAGTTATAAGTGACAATATCAGGAGCAACCCCACTTCTCTCCATCCTATCTTGCACGGATAAAGCCTCGTAATGCATACTCTTTTTACAATACACCGAGATCAACGTGTTATAGGTAAAAAGATCAGGAAACACACACACCTTTTTCTTCCATTTCTCTCAACAATTTCTCGGCTTTATCAGGATCGCCGGATTTAGAACAAGCATGAACCAATACATTATACAAATGAATGTTAGCCACAACACCTAACTTAACCATCTTCTTGAAAATCTTCCAAACTGTATCAGCCAATCTCTATCTCACTAAACTATTCAGTAAAACAGTACAAGCTTGCAAATGCGGCTTCAATCCACAATTCCTAATCTGCTCAAAAGCCTCAATTGAATCATTGATCATCCCTGATTTAGCGTAAAATATCATCAACCAGCTTAAAACGTGAGAGAGAACTTCTGGGTCTTCTGAAACACTTCCAACCAAAGATCTCAAAACTAAAGGAGATGACAAAAGCTCTCTCTGAGACAATTTATCGAGCAGGTGGTGTGCAGTTTTGAAATGCTTGTGTTTTGTTAGAATCAAAATCATTTTCCAAGATGATTGTAAACTATGTTTGCAACTTGGTAACGAATCAGTCCAGCTAAAGAAACTCCATGAAAGAGAAGGTCCGCCATAACCAGAATACGAAGAAAGCTCGGAGATTACCTGAGTGATTATTGCTGATGTTAATAATCCTGAATCAACTTTGTATTTCAGAATATTTTGCCATTTTCCCTTCAATATAGCTCCACAAATGCTTTGTGATGTGATCATGGATAGCTCACATAAGCAGCTTGAACCCGAGGATGCTTTGGCCGTACCAAGTGGACCAATGACAAGATCGAGAGCCAAAGAATTTCAGAGCGCCATCTCCGCATTACTCGCTCAAGTTCAACCGACTAAAGTTCAGTTCGAGAACAAGGAAAATCAAACCGTCTTGGTTGCTCGAGTGGACTAATAGCGGGTGATTCGTTTATCTTTCTTTTCCTTTGGTTTTTTCCCCAATGGGTTTTTCCAAAAGGAAGGTTTTAATGAAGCAAATGGGTCACTCTAATCCATCTTAGTCCACAAGAGTTAAACAAGTTAGGTTCAGGTCCAAGTCCAATAAATTTTGGAATTATCTTGTGAAGTCTCAAGCCCAAGGAGGATATTAAATCAGCCCACTTGCTATGCACTGATTAATTTCGGCCAAGGAGTGTAAGAGGTGGCTTGGGAGACTCAAAGAGATATTTCAAAGTAGTTAATGTTTTCTTAAATTCCTATGAATTAATTCTAGTTTTTTTCTTTACTCCATTTCTCTTTAAAACTCTTTTCTTGTAGTCATTTTCGGATCAACCAAGTATTTTTATTAAAAATTGAGAGTGTTTTCTCTTGTGTTCTTTGAAGAACAAAACTGATTGTTGGTGAGTCATATCCATCAATCGATCGAATCAAGGTGTGTCATATCCATGATTCAAACCTTGGCGTTTTCAAGTGTGGAATATCTTGGAAAAGTCATTGAGGAAATATCCAAGGCCTTCCGCAACCTTGGTGCGATCCATTCACTCCACCTCTATCTATCTATCCATTCCTTTATCTTACCCCTCGAAAGTGCCGATTCTAGGAGGATCATATCAAGTGGTATCAGAGCACACTTTCGGGATCGGTATTTGTATCTATCATCTTTTGATCTTAGACTTTTCATTTCTCTCTTGTCCTTCTAATCTAGTTGATCGGATCAATCAATTAGGGGATTTAGTCGATTTGATTTTTTTATCTTTGATCATATTTTTTTCTGTTTGATCTTTCTATAGTTCTAGTTTTTTTTATGAGTTGTTGAAAAAAAAAAAAAAAAAGAATTTGATCGGACCAAAAGAAAAAAAAAGAGAAGAAAAAAAAAAAAAAAGAAAAAAAAAAAACAATCAGTCCGAAAATTAATTACTTAGGGGGGGGTTTTATTTTTCTAATTTTATCTCTTTAATTTTCTGATCCTTGATCTGTTTAAAAAAAAAAAAAAAAAATATACTAAACTTTCTTTTCTCTTTTCTTTCTATCTCAAATCATTTGTTTCGAATTTGTGTTGTTGGAGTTGTTCATCCGATTTGATCGGTTTTGTTCCATACGAACCATTGAGAAAATCGCTGAGAGAGAACATCTTGAGTGCTGAGTGATTGAGTGAATAAAAAGGAGAGAAACACTTGTGAGGATCGACTTTTTATTGCTAACGTTTGTTAAGTGTGCAGGGAAAACAAGATCAATATGTCAAATCATTCCAGCGAAGAAGTTGAGAACACCAACCGAGCTCAAAGAAGAAGAAATAACACCCGGGACATGCAGACCTTAATGGTAGAAATGAGGCGGATGGTGAGGGAAGAAATGGGTGTAGTCAATGCAAGGATCGATCTGATTCAAGAGTCCGTTAATCAAGGACTATTGCCGAATACTGTTGCTAGAAAGAAGAAGAGCACGCCCTCGGATGAAACTGATGGGGAAGACTTGCATTATTACAGCAGAGGTAGCCAAGCTTCTAATCAAAGTGAAAGACGGCCGAGGCGAGTAAGAGAAGCTAGGGGTCGAAATGAAGATAATCTCGGTGGACTTAAGTTGAAGATACCACCATTCCATGGGAAAAATGATCCGGATGTCTACTTGGAGTGGGAGAAAAAAATTGAGCTCGTATTTGATTGTCAAAATTATTCGAGCAAAAAGAAAGTTCAAGTAGCGGCAACGGAATTTTCTGATTATGCAATTAATTGGTGGGATCAGATTGTGACGAGTCGAAGACGTAACCAAGAACGCCGTAGTCATTGGGGAAGAGTTGAAAAAATCTGATGAGAAAAAGATTTGTTCCAAGCCACTATCATCGGGAGTTGCATCAAAAGCTTAGGCGTTTAACTCAAGAAAGTAAGGGTGTAGAGGACTATTACCAAGAGATGGAATCTCTAATGCTTAAGGCCGATATAGATGAAGATGCTGAGGCGACGATGGCCAGATTTTTGAGTGGTTTAGCTCGTGATATTCAAGATAGAATGGAGCTTCAAACTTATAAAGATTTGGAAGAAATGCTTCATAAGGCTGTGTTGGTTGAACAGCAAGTTAAAAGGAGAAGTACTTCTAGACTTTCCTATGGAGCTGGAGCGGCTAATACTAGGACGAGTTACAGCCGAGAGGATAAAACTGTTTCCAAGTCAAGACCGGACCCTAAACCCCACGCCATTGCTGAAGACGTCAAGGGTAAAGCTGTAGTTACTACGTCTAGAAATCGGGACGTTAAGTGTTTCAAGTGTCAAGGGAGAGGACACTACGCCAACGAGTGCACCAATAAGAGAACTATGATTCTATTGGATACTGGCGAGATTGAAACTGAGGAGGAAAAGCTTGAAAGTGATGTTGAAACTGAGGAGGACATAGAATTACCAGCCATCGGAGAATTATTGGTAACAAGGCGTTCCTTGAGTATTCAAGTTAAAGATTCTGTCCAAGAGCAGCGGGAAAACTTGTTTCACACGAGATGTTTGGTACAAGGTAAGGTCTGCAGCCTTATTATTGATGGTGGAAGTTGTACTAATGTGGCGAGTGAAACAATGGTGAAGAAGTTAGGACTGGAAGTTAGGAAGCATCCGAAACCATTTAAGCTTCAATGGCTTAATGATGCTGGTGAGATGACGGTGAGCCGCCAAGTATTGGTTCCTTTAACCATAGGCAAGTATGAGGATGAGATATTATCGATGTCTTACCTATGGAGGCCGCCATATACTACTTGGAAGACCATGGCAGTTCGATAGAAGGGTCTTACATGACGGTTTTACTAACCGTTACTCTTTTGAGTTCAATGGCGAAAAGCGATACTGGCTCCTTTAAGCGCCACATGAGGTTCATCAAGACCAACTTCAGCTGCAGCAACAAGGAAAAACCATTGTGAGTGAACCCCTAAACACGCGCACCTCAAAATAAAAATGAGAGTTTGAGAAAACCCAAGAAAAAGGCTTGTGAGAGTAAACCCGTGAGGCATTCAAATTTCTTTGTGAGGTCAAATGTGGTTAAGAGAGCTCTGTTCTCTAAACAACCCATTCTATTATTTGTTTACAAGGAAGTATTGTTGAACCTTACTAACCCCGTACCGGAATTGCCGAGTAAAATCTCTTCTATTTTGCAGAACTTTGAAGACGTCTTTCCGGAGGAAAATCCTAAGGGATTGCCGCCTATCCGTGGGATTGAGCACCAGATCGATTTCGTGCGGGAGCTTCACTTCCCAACAGGCCAGCATACAGAACCAATCCGGTGGAGACTAAGGAGCTTCAAAAGCAAGTGAGTGAGCTGATGGACAAAGGATACATCACGAGAGCATGAGCCCTTGTGCTGTGCGGTGTTGCTTGTCCGAAGAAGGGCCGGGACTTGGAGGATGTGTATTGATTGTCGAGCCATCAACAATATCACTGTAAAGTATCGCCACCCTATCCCTCGTTTAGATGATATGTTAGATGAGCTGCATGGTTCTAGTATATTTTCGAAAATAGATCTTAAGAGTGGATACCACCAGATTAGGATGAAAGAGGGTGACGAATGGAAAACTGCGTTTAAAAGCGAAACATGGCTTGTATGAATGGTTAGTTATGCCATTTGGATTAACCAACGCACCTAGTACTTTTATGAGGTTGATGAATCATGTTTTAAGGAGCTTCCTTGGAATTTTTGTTGTTGTTTACTTTGATGATATCTTAGTTTATAGCAAAAATTTAGAAGAGCATGTTAATCATCTAGAAGCGGTTTTGATGGTACTTAGGAAAGAGGAACTTTATGCTAATCTGAAGAAATGCACCTTTTGTACGGATAACCTTGTGTTTCTAGGTTTTGTCATAAGTGCAGATGGCATCAAAGTGGACGCAGCAAAGGTCGGAGCTGTCCGAGAATGGCCCCCTCCCAAAACCGAAGGAGAAGTGAGAAGTTTCCATGGACTGGCGGGATTCTATCGGAGATTTGTGAAGGACTTCAGTACCATAGCTGCTCCTCTCACTGAAGTGATCAAGAAAAATGTCGGATTTAAATGGGAAGAGGCACAAGAAGAAGCATTCCGAGTGTTAAAGGATAAACTCACCAATGCACCACTTTTATCTTTACCGAACTTTCTTAAAACTTTTGAAATTGAGTGTGATGCATCTGGTGTAGGTATTGGAGCTGTCTTGATGCAAGAGAAGAAGCCCATTGCCTTTTTCAGTGAGAAGCTTGGAGGAGCTACATTGAACTATCCAACCTCCGGCAAGGAGTTATGCGCTTGTCCGAGCATTGCAAGCATGGCAGCACTACCTTTGGCCAAAGGAGTTTGTTATTCATACTGACCACGAGTCTTTGAAGCATCTAAAGGGTCAGCAAAAGCTCAACAAGAGGCATGCTAGGTGGGTAGAATTCATCGAAACATTTCCCTATGTGATCAAGTACAAACAAGGTAACGAAAATATAGTTGCTGATGCCTTATCTCGAAGGTATGCCTTGATTTCTACTTTGGATGCTAAACTTCTGGGCTTTGAACACCTTAAAGATCTTTATCAAGTTGATTCTGATTTTCAAGAGATTTTTAAGTCATGTGATAAGTTTGCTTTTGGGAAATATTTTAGGCATGACGGATTTCTTTTCTATGAAAATCGGTTATGTGTGCCTAATTGTTCCGTGAGAGATTTGTTAGTTAGGGAAGCGCATGGAGGAGGCTTGATGGGGCATTTTGGGATTTCCAAAACTTTAAAAGTGATGCAAGAACACTTCTACTGGCCGCAAATGAAGAGAGACATCGAAAGAATTTGTGGGCGATGCGTCACATGCAAACAAGCCAAATCGAAGGTACAGTCCCAAGGTATGTACACGCCTTTGCCTATTCCTGATCAGCCTTGGACTGACATTTCTATGGATTTTGTGCTTGGATTACCTAGAACTAGGACTGGAAAAGATTCAATCTTTGTTGTTGTCGATAGGTTCTCTAAAATGACACATTTTCTTGCTTGTCATAAAAGCCGCGATGCTTCCCATATTGCTGAATTGTTCTTTAAAGAAATAGTTCGTTTGCATGGAATGCCTAGGACTATAGTCAGTGACAGGGATACAAAATTCTTGAGTTATTTTTTGGAAGGCGCTTTGGTCTAAGCTAGGTACTAAGTTGCTGTTATCAACTACTTGTCATCCTCAATCCGACGGCCAAACTGAAGTAGTTAATAGAACTTTGTCTACCTTGCTGCGTGCCTTGATTAAAAAGAATTTAAAAACTTGGGAAGAATGCTTACCACATGTTGAATTTGCTTATAACCGATCTGTGCATTCCGCCACCAAGTTTTCTCCTTTTGAAATTGTTTACGGCTTTAATCCTTTATCTCCTTTGGATCTAACCCCATTGCCTTTGAGTGAAAGAGTAAGCTTGGATGGGAAAAAGAAAGCTGAACTTGTTAAACAAATTCATGAGAAAGTAAAGCACAACATAGAGGAGAAGACGAAGCTGTACGCTAAACAAGCTAACAAGGGCAGGCGCAAGATGATTTTTGAGGAAGGAGATTACGTGTGGTTACACCTAAGGAAGGAGAGATTTCCGGCAGAGAGGAAGTCTAAGTTGATGCCTAGGATTGACGGTCCATTCCGAGTCACAAAGAGGATCGGCGATAATGCTTACCAACTCGATCTCCAAGGTAAGTACAATGTGAGTTCAAGCTTTAATGTTGCTGACTTAATCCCTTTTGTTGCAGATATTCCAGATTTGAGGACAAATCCTTTTCAAGAGGGAGGGGATGATGTGATCATGGATAGCTCACATAAGCAGCTTGAACCCGAGGATGCTTTGGCCGTACCAAGTGGACCAATGACAAGATCGAGAGCCAAAGAATTTCAGAGCGCCATCTCCGCATTACTCGCTCAAGTTCAACCGACTAAAGTTCAGTTCGAGAACAAGGAAAATCAAACCGTCTTGGTTGCTCGAGTGGACTAATAGCGGGTGATTCGTTTGTACTCTTTTTCCTAGCCTTTGGTTTTTTCCCAATGGGTTTTCCAAAGGAAGGTTTTAATGAGGCAAATGGGTCACTCTAATCCATCTTAGTCCACAAGAGTTAAACAAGTTAGGTTCAGGTCCAAGTCCAATAAATTTTGGAATTATCTTGTGAAGTCTCAAGCCCAAGGAGGATATTAAATCAGCCCAGCTTGCTATGCACCTGATTAATTTCGGCCAAGGGAGTGTAAGAGGTGGCTTGGGAGACTCCAAGAGATATTTCAAAGTAGTTAATGTTTTCTTAAATTCCTATGAATTAATTCTAGTTTTTTTCTTTACTCCATTTCTCTTTAAAACTCTTTTCTTGTAGTCATTTTCGGATCAACCAAGTATTTTTATTAAAAATTGAGAGTGTTTTCTCTTGTGTTCTTTGAAGAACAAAACTGATTGTTGGTGAGTCATATCCATCAATCAATCGAATCAAGGTGTGTCATATCCGCGATTCAAACCTTGGCGTTTTCAAGTGTGTAATATCTTGGAAAAGTCATTGAGGAAATATCCAAGGCCTTCCGCAACCTTGGTGCGATCCATTCACTCCACCTCTATCTATCTATCCATTCCTTTATCTTACCCCTCGAAAGTGCCGATTCTAGGAGGATCATATCACTTTGTGCAATTATGGCTTCTCGATTTGCAGACGCTAAATTCACCATTGTTGTTGCTCAGGTGTTGTAATAGAGACGACTTTGAGGAGGCGTAAACCGGTTTGAAATTCCTGAGTAGAAGAACCAGACCGGATCCGGGTCTTCACACCTTTGTCGCAACTCATTTGGGCCGGGCTTGTTATTGGGTGTAGTAAAATTTTCAGTTTTAAATCTTGTTATGAAATTAAAATACTGCCATCGTACATACTACATACATTTGTGTTACTCTTCACTGTTAGCGACAACTGTGAAGATTTAATTTCATACGATGGCAGTATGAAATTAAATCTTCACAGTTGTTAGTGAGGAAAAAGGAGCTATATTGAAGGGAAAATGGCAAAATATTCTGAAATACAAAGTTGATTCAGGATTATTAACATCAGCAATAATCACTCAGGTAATCTCCGAGCTTTCTTCGTATTCTGGTTATGGCGGACCTTCTCTTTCATGGAGTTTCTTTAGCTGGACTGATTCGTTACCAAGTTGCAAACATAGTTTACAATCATCTTGGAAAATGATTTTGATTCTAACAAAACACAAGCATTTCAAAACTGCACACCACCTGCTCGATAAATTGTCTCAGAGAGAGCTTTTGTCATCTCCTTTAGTTTTGAGATCTTTGGTTGGAAGTGTTTCAGAAGACCCAGAAGTTCTCTCTCACGTTTTAAGCTGGTTGATGATATTTTACGCTAAATCAGGGATGATCAATGATTCAATTGAGGCTTTTGAGCAGATTAGGAATTGTGGATTGAAGCCGCATTTGCAAGCTTGTACTGTTTTACTGAATAGTTTAGTGAGATAGAGATTGGCTGATACAGTTTGGAAGATTTTCAAGAAGATGGTTAAGTTAGGTGTTGTGGCTAACATTCATTTGTATAATGTATTGGTTCATGCTTGTTCTAAATCCGGCGATCCTGAGAAAGCCGAGAAATTGTTGAGAGAAATGGAAGAAAAAGGTGTGTGTGTTTCCTGATCTTTTTACCTATAACACGTTGATCTCGGTGTATTGTAAAAAGAGTATGCATTACGAGGCTTTATCCGTGCAAGATAGGATGGAGAGAAGTGGGGTTGCTCCTGATATTGTCACTTATAACTCACTCATACATGGGTTTTGTAGAGAAGGTAGAATGAGAGAAGCAACGAGGTTGTTTCGAGAGATCAAAGGTGTTGTTACGGCAAATCAAGTTACTTATACTACTTTGATTGATGGATATTGTAGAAGGAATGATATAGACGAAGCTCCTGAGGTTACGCGAGGTAATGGAGGCAAGAGGGTTCTCTCCTGGATTTGTCACTTACAACTCAATTTTACGTAAGCTATGTGAAGATGGAAGAATAAGAGAAGCTATTCGGCTTTTGACTGAGATGAGTGGAAAAAAGATAGAACCTGATAATATAACCTGCAATACATTGATCAACGCATATAGCAAAATCGGAGACATGGTATCTGCAGTGAAGGTAAAGAGGAAGATGATTGAATCAGGGCGAAAGCTGGATATGTATTCACACAAAGCATTGATTCATGGGTTTTGTAAAGTGATGGAACTGGAGAATGCAAAGGAGGAACTGTTTACTATGTTAGAGAAAGGCTTATCTCCAGGATATTCAACCTATTATTGGCTCGTGGATGAATTCTATAACCAGACCAAGCAAGACGAAATCTCAAAACTCGCAGAGGAGTTTGAAAAGAGAGGTCTTTGTCCTGATGTTGCTCTATACAGAGGATGAATAAGAAGGGTTTGTAAATTAGAACAGGTGAATCACGCCAAAGTGTTGTTTGAATCAATGGAAAAGAAAGGTTTAATGGGAGAAAGCGTTATATATACGACCATGGCGTATGCATATTGGAGAACAGGGAAGGTCACTGAAGCTTCTGCTTTGTTCGATATAATGTATAATCGACGATTGATGGTAAACTTGAAACTGTATAAATCTCTTAGTGCCTCTTACGCTGGTGATAATGATGTTTTGAGATTCTTTTGGAGTCATGTAGGTCTTTTACGGGAAATGACCAAAAGTGAGGTCTTGTGAAGTGAGTAACCATATAAGCTCAGTACTGATCATGATCAATTTTGAAATGGTTTTAAGAGTTTTGAGTTTCTTGTGTTCTCTAACTTTAATGAAGAATCAAAATTTTCTCAATTCATGCTTTTAAGAGAATTTGAGTTAAGGTTGGGCAAGCTCAACTTAGATAAAGATCATTATGATCAAATTTAAACTTTTTATTTAACAAATTATCTTGATAATACTCAAGTAACAGTAGTGATTAAGATGACTAAAAATCCATTAATCCAAACAATAGAGCTAAAATTCTTAGCTAGGAACCAATCAATTTTAACTCGATTCAAACTTCAAATCCTAAAAAGATGCATCCCTTGTAATAATAATGCTGAATTGATCAAATCAAACAAGAACTAAAACTAAAGAAGAGATCACAATCATTAGAACCAGTCAATTTAGCCAAAAATATCCAAAACAACGAGTCAAACGACGAATATAACCACACACCATGTTCCAACACTTAACTGACACGTGTCAGATAATGAATGCTTCATGAGAGCTCTATAAATGATGGAACCTTTGGACGAAACCATAACTCAACTTGATCCCATAATCATACTTTGATTCAAAAAAATTATCTTTTCGTTAACTAAAGCTCAAAAATGTCAAGCAACCAGAACATAAGCTTCCAAGCCGGCCAGGCCAAAGGCCAAACTCAGGTAATCCTAAATTATTCCAAATACAATATTGTTACAAGGGCTGACCCAAAATTACCAGGGTTTAAAATTTTTTTTTGTCCTCTTCATTTCCTCTTAAATATATTAAAAATAGATGAAATTATATACGAAAGAAATAGATACCTTAACACTAAACTGATGGAAAATGAGGAAACTCCCGGCCGTGACAACAACCATTGAAAAAAAAAACCTTAAAATGAGAGATAATTTTGAAAAAAACAAAAAATATACAAACGAAAACTGTTAAATCTTAATCTATTTACGGGTTTTTATTCGAAATCAGAAAAATAATTATAAATATTTGGAATGGACTTAAGGGTAAGAAAATGTCTATCGCAAATAGTCTGTTTTTTATATATAATTAATTCGTGGATGGGTGTTTAGGAGAAGGCTAGCTCTATGATGGACAAGGCAAGCAATGCTGCCCAATCTGCCAAGGAGTCTCTGCAAGAGGTTCGTAAAATCTAAACAATTTTCATGATTAAATCAAATTCCACCTAAATAAATTATTAAATCAGATTTCTTATAATAACTTGCGATTAAATTGTTTCACGTGTAAATATTTGTGTAGACGGGCCAGCAGATTAAGGAGAAGGCACACGGAGCTTCCGAATCAGTGAAGAATGCGACTGGCTTGAGCAAATGAAGACAATATCATCTGATTAATAATGCTATTTTTTTTTCCAAATAAGACATTATTTCATTTTCTGAACCTAAAGATCGGGTTTAACGGTTTGATTATTCAGACTGTTGTTTTATTTATTTATTTAGTAATACTACTTTTATTGTATTTTGCGAGCTGAATTGAAATAATGTTTGTGGTTTTGTTGACAACATTAGAGTATCATATAGTATATAATTAGGGACTCATCTCACTGAAAAATCCACTTAATCAAACTTTTTCTTTTGAATTATAGACAATTTAAAATATTCATTAAATACATGTTTATTTATATTTATTGAATAAATCTAACAATATTTATAAAACAAAACCATTAAATAAACTGAGTAACAATTAAAAACTTAAAAATTATAATGAAATACACTTATAATGTCAATTTTATAAAAGTAATTATTTAAATAATGCATTTAACAAGATGATGAACTAATAAGAAAATAAAAAAAAAGTTTAAAACATTGAAGATTAACCGCCTTTCACCAAATCACCCTTTAAAATATCTTTTATCCCTATCATATTTTAATTAAATATATGTTTAAGAGGTTGTCTTTTTGAGCTTTAATTTTTATTTTTATTTGTAAATGTGTTGTTTAAAATTACGATTTTATCCACCTCTTATGTTAATAAGAATTATTATATAAAAAAAAATCAGTGAAGACTTTATTATTTATCTTTACAATTCTTCCCATTCTTTTAATCCGATTAACAAAAACAACAAAAACAAGATTTTCATGCTAAGAATGATCAACTATTTGAGTTTTTATTCAGTTTCTCCCCCATCACGAAGAAGATTCGGGAATAATCTCAGTGGAGATATGCATAGAAGGCGTAGGGGGGACTTCAAGAGCATCTAAGTTTCCTTCCATCATTTCGACAACTTTGTTCATCGATGGATGATCTGATGGACATGGTTGAATACACCAGAGACCTACCACAATCATCTTCTTTGCAATCTCTTTTTCCTCTTTGGTTATTTCATCACCAAATATCCATGTTTGTTCTCCATTTTCAAGATCCTCATAGATCCAATCCGGAAAGTAAGATGAACTAGCATTGGAAACAGAGGTTTCTTCTAGCTTTTTTTCCTTCGCTCCAATCATCTCGAGGACCAACATTCCATAGCTATACACATCTGATTTGTAGGAGACTCTGCCGTACATTCTCGAGAACAGCTCAGGTGCAATCTAACCTATAGTTCCTCTTGTGTCTATCAATGACACAATACTTTCTCTTTTCTCACAGAGCTTCGCAAGGCCAAAGTCAGAGACTTTAGGACAAAGATTTCCATCTAACAGAATATTCTGAGGTTTAATGTCGAAATGCACAATTCTTGTTTTGCAGCCATAATGCAAGTATTTCAATCCTCAAGCAATGCCTAGCGCGATTCCATATGATGTTGTAACATCCTAAGTTGGAGACTTGTTTCTAGAGATAAACTGATCAAGAGGCCCATTCTCCAAAAACTCATACACAATCGCCCATTTAGACCCTTCATAGCAGAAACAAGTAGAGAAACAATGTTTACATGAGATGTTTGGCTCATGCTGGCGACTTCGTTGATGAAATCTTCACCATTTGCATTCGAATCTTTCAAGACCTTTACTGCAGCCTTACGGCCCTTACAAAGGTTTCCTCCATAGACAGTTCCAAATCCTCCTTTCCCAACGGTGTGTGAAAATGACTTTGTAATTTTCTTCAATTCTGCATAAGTGTAGTGTTTCAGTAGTACCTTAAACATGACTACACTATTTTCCTTCTTTTTCTTCTTCCTTTTCATCTGACACATCGACAACATGAGGACAACAATGAAAGTCGCCAAACCAATTGTGAAACCAACATGTATAAGGATTATCACCAGAAAATGTGACTTATTACCTTTTCCAACCTGAGGCGATATAAGGTTTGGTGTTAAGTCCGATAATAATATAGGATCTGGATTAGTTCCGGCGAGGTTACCCTCATGAGTACTCAGTTTGAGAATCTCTACACCATTCAGAATAATGACATAAAACAATGCACCAATGTCCGCCAAAGGATGCAAGTCGAGTCGTAGGTCAGGTCTCATCCGATTTTCGGAACCAGCAAACACTATGAAATCTATATATACCGGATTTTGAGAACCACCGCTCAATCTTATCACGTCCATATCTTTCTTAGCTTCCTGCTTTCCTATGAAGATGGAGAAGACACGTTGGTTTGTACTCACCTCCAGCATAGTCTCAAAGAAATGTAGCCTCACGAGGTAACTATACCCGACATCTACTGTAAAGAGCCACATCATGTTCCTTTGCAGGTTGAGATTAGGATCCTTATTAATGACTCCCATTGAGCGACTCGTTGCATACACATCTACTGGCGCATCATAGGCCGGAGTTTTATCCGTGTAGTTGATCTTTGCATCTGGATTGCTCACAACGACTCCCTCAGTTTCGTAATCCTCATCGGGGAACCACCACAGGAACATTCCCGAATCGCAGACATCGGAGACCATTTCTCCGCCTACTTTTCTCCGATGAATGGTCTCGAAAGCCGTTGAGTTGTCTATTTCAAACTCAGCGTCACTACCAAAGTTTATTTTCTTGTCGTCAAACCCTCCCTTTGAGTAAAAACGGTAAGGCATGGAGATAATCTCGATGCCGTTAACAAAAGCTAACGAGTTTGGAGATGGCTTGAACGTGAGATTGAGCATCTGGTTAACTGGAATGAGCTACTCTTTGATCAGAGTTTTTGACTCGTGTCTAGAAGCGTTTACCGCTAAATCGGTGCTGAAGTTTTGCAAGAGTGTGAAACTGTTGACGGTGACGGAGAAGAAGGAATCGTCAGCATAGGATCCGTATCGGGTTGGGTAAAAGTATAACCGGAGGAATTTCCAGCCCGGACTGACTGGAAAACTGTAAGTGAAATCGGATCGGATAATCCAAGCATTCATGTACGGAACCAGAGGAACCCCTGCTGCTCGGTATGACACATCAGAAGAGAACGACGCGTTTTCTGAATTCGACGGAAGAATGTTCCGATTCTCCGCCATCCAATTCAGGCCATTTTTGTCGACGTAGGCATAGGTAACACCGCAGTCGAAGGGAAAAACATCGATGGGCTCGTACACCGACGTTGCTCCTTCTCCTCTGCCGGTGAGGGTTCAAGAATAGAGAAACAAACAAAACGTAACAGAACATCGGATTTTTAAAAAAATTCGATGGAACCAAATAATTGTAAATATATTATTTATGGATTTCTTTACTATTTTGATCTAGCAAAGATAGTATCATGAAATTGTTTGTGATTTTGACTACATCTGTTTATTACATTTTAAAATAGATAAATGATAAACGATAAACTGATATCTTTAACTTAGTAGTTTGGTTTGTTTTAAATTTAGAAACTATTTATTCATGTGGCTGAAATTATTCAACATAAGTATACAATTTCATTTTTGACATGTTATTAAATTTTACAATTTTAAGTATACAAAATGTTATCATTTAGCTATTGTATCACTATTTATCTTTAATAATTTGAACATAATTGTAGCTTTAAATACAATTCAATTGCAGTTTACCTAACAATTAAAAAAACAGAGATAGAAAAAGTACATATATTTTATAATTATATTAAGGGACGAAAGCTAGAATGACCCATAACTTAGCATAAATAACTAGAATAACCCTCTTTTGTTTTAAGGATTTTTAAGGTGTTTTAACCCAAAATTACCCCTGAACCTTTTGTTAGGAACAAAATAGTTTTCGAAAATGCCATTAAATTTTTTTTCCAGTGCGCTAAAGTTGTTGGTATTTACAAAAATGCCACCGCATTTTTTACACTTATTTTTTTGCACATTTGTTTTAGTTATCGCGGATTTATTTCGCACATTTGTTTTTCATGTTGTTGCACATTTATTTTCAATGTTGTCACACATTTATTATTCTGCACATTTATTTTGTCTTATGGCGGAGTTACTTAGAATCGCAGGTTTGTTTTGCACATTTATTTCATCACATTATAGCGGACTTATTTTTTTTTTGTTTAGCCGCACAGATATTCAAAATAGTCGCCGCTGATTTATTTTTACAGTTGTCGCGCATTTCTTTTGTCTTGTTGTGGCGGACTTATTTATATATGTTACTACACACTTATTTCTGACGTTGCTGCACACTTATTGAAATCATGTTATCACACAGTTATTCCCTCTTGTTGTGGTGGATTTAATGTATATGTGAATGCACATTTTTTTTATTGTTGCCGCAGACATTTTTTTAACAGTTACCACACAGTTTTTGGGTTTGTTACTGCACACTTATTTGTAACGTTGCTGCACATATATTTGTAATGATACTGCACATTTATTTCCTCTTGCTGTGGCGGACTTATTTGTAATGTTACTGCACACTTTTTCTTATAGTTGCTGCACATATATTTGTAATGTTACTGCACATTTATTTCCTCTTGCTGTGGCGGACTTATTTGTAATGTTACTGCACAGTTTTTCTTATAGTTGCCGCACAATTTTTTTAATAGTTACCGCACACTTTTTTTAACATTACCGCACACTTTTTTAATAGTTACTGCACACTTATTCGTAACATTGCTGCACATGTATTTGTAATGTTACTGCACATTTATTTTCTTTTGTTGTGGCAGCCTTATTTGTAATGTTACTGCACACTTTTTCTTATCGTTACCGCACACTTTGTTTTGGCTGTGGAATTGTTTATACTTTTGTTGCGGATTTAGTTTTTTTTGCTGCGGATTTGTTTATTCTTTGGCTGCGGATTTATTTTACTTTAGATGCGGATTTGTTTATTCTTTGGTTGCGGATTTGTTTTTTCTTAAGCTGCAGATTTGTTTTACTTTGGTACCGGATATAGTTTTCTTTGGCTGCGGATTTGTTTTACTTTGGCTGCAGACTTGTTCTTATCATTTACTGCAGATTTGTATAATGAAATCTGGACCACAAGATTTAAGATTTTCCCTTGGCGTCATCTTCTCCTTCACCTCGTTCCCCTTAGTGTTTTTTTTTTGGGCAGCCCAGCCATCTACATCTTCCTCTTTCTTCATCATTTCTCTCTGATTTTGACCTTGTCTTCTTAATTTTCTTCCCCTTGGCGTAAGTTTTGTCCTTTTTTCATCTTCATCTACACTTTTTTTCCTCTTTCTAGTTTTTCTTTGAAAGGAATGGAACAAATTTTACTTGTATGTGGAAAATGGAGCTTTGAAAATTGTAGATGGTTGTTTGTTGTTGATGCTAAGCGAGGATCTAGAATCCTAGGAGCTGATGATAGGATGATTTATGAGGATTTTATTGGAATGGTGTTTGAAGATTTTGGGTTGGATAATAGAGTATATGATGTGAAACTGAGCTACATGTTTCATAAGAAGATTATGCAGAAATTGCCCCAAGATACACCTCCCGTATATGTTGAGAATTGTAGGCAATTCAAAACTTTTTTGGGCCAATCCAAAGTAGATATGCTTCGGCTTTGTGTGGAAGTGAAGGATAAGACTGATATCAAGAAGACATTAGACGTTGAAGTTCAAAAAGCTGAAGAGAATGATGAAGATGGTAACGATGATGATGAAGATGATGATGAATCGAGATTCGATTATTGTGACGACTCTGATGGAACAGATTCAGGCGATGAGAATTTTTCAGCTTATGGGATATTGCCTGAAGAAGAAGAAGAAGAAGAAAAAGAAGAAGAAAAAGAAGAGGAAGAGAAACCAATATTACCAATAAAGAAGAGAGATTCAACGTTTTATGTAAGTGAATGCAATGTGAATGCTGAATATGGGAAGTTTCGATTGAGTTCTTTGGATTTAGCTGTTGGACAATGTTATGAGTCGAAAGAGGAGCTGGAGAGAAGAATGAAAATTCTTACTGTTATCCAAAAATTTGATTTCAATGTCGTTAAATCGACACCTGAATTATTGACTATTAAGTGTTGGGTGAATGGATGTTCTTGGAGAGTACGAGCTACACCAATAGGAGATTATCCAAGGTTTCATGTTCGACAGTATATCCCCAATCATACATGTTCAGTTACAGAGCGTTCTGCAAGATCCCGACAAGCAAATCCTGAGATACTTGGATTATTGTACAAGGATTTTGTTGGTGGAGTTGGACCAACGGTATTGCCAATGCATGTTGCCGATGCTCTTAATAAACGATTCTAAATTAAGGTATGTTGCACATCTATTTTTGACTCGTAGATTATATGGTCACGGATTTATTTACTATCACTAATTATATGGTCACAAATTTATTTACTATAACTAATTATATGGTCGCGGATTTATTTACTATAACTAATTATATGGTCACAGATTTGTTTTGTGTAGCTTAATTATTGGAAGGCATATCGGACACTAAGACATGGTCAGGATTTGGTTAGGGGAACTCAAGAGAGTGGATATGAATTATTACCTGCTTACTTGTACATGATTAAAAGAGAAAATCTCGGATCACACATACGGCTTGAAGTTGATGAGAATCAAAGATTTAAGTACTTGTTTCTAGCATTTAGTGCAAGCATCAACAGATTTCCTTATATGCGGAAAGTGGTAGTTGTTGATGGTACTTTTTTGCAAGGAAAATACAAAGGGACACTCCTTACCGCAACAGTTCAAGACAGTAATTTTCAGATATTTCCTATTGCTTATGCCGTAGTTGATACTAAAAATGATGAGTCATGGGTATGGTTCTTCGAGCAACTGAACGCTGTTATTCCCGATGACGAAGATCTTGCCATTATTTCTGATAGGCACAAGTCTATTGATAAAGGTATTAGAACGGTATACCCAAAGTGTAGTCGTGGAATATGTACATACCATTTGTACAAGAATATATTGGCCCGTTATATAGGTCGTGAAGCGTTTGGTTTGGTGAAAAAAGCGGCCAATGCTTTCAGACTTGTTGATTTTCAGACCACGTTTAACCAGATTCAAGTGTTGAATCCTGCACTTCATAGTTATCTCCAAAGAGCTGATGTTCGACTCTGGACACGTGTTCATTTCCCTGGCAATAGGTACAATCTTCTTACCAGCAACATTGCTGAGTCAATGAATAACGTTCTATCACAATCTAGGAAATTGCCTATTGTACAACTACTAGAGGTTGTGATATCGATGATGACAAGATGGTTTGATTCTCGAAGGAAAGATGCATTGAAATTGCAAACAACTCTAACCCGTGGAGTAGAAAAATTGTTAGAGGTAAATTTCTTATCTCCTTTGGTCGCAGGTTTTTTATGTTGTTTAATGGTATATGGCCGCTGATTAATTTTGTCTCAGACTATATGACCGCAGATTAATTTTTTAAATTTTTTTCAGAGTCGTGTCGAATATTCTAAGCTTTTAAATGTTCAAGATATTGATGCTAATCAAGTTCAAGTGCTAGGCAGAGGATCTGTACATCTTGTTAATTTGAAAGATAGAAAGTGTTCATGCCGTAGGTTTGACTTGGAGAAGTTGGCTTGTATACATGCAATAGTAGCGGCGGAGAGCAGGAAGATTTCCCATATTTCACTTTGTCATCATTACTATCATAGGTCCTACTTGTACAATTCATATTCTACCGCCATCATGCCTAGGGATTTTTCTTTGCCAATACCAGAAGATGTGGCGACAAAGGTTTGTTCACCACCTGTACCTCGACAACAACCAGGTCGACCCAAAAAATCAAGAATCAAATCAATCTTCGAAATTGCCATGCAGAAGCAAAGGCCTAGGAAGCTCTCTCGACGACGAGGTAATAGGTTACTCATACGTGGTCCTCTCGTCTCTGGAATTTCATCATACAACTCAGCGGCTAATCTTTCCCGAATAGCCTGAATGTTGTCATCGTTAAGCCCCTCGAAACTCCATTCTAAAGCAAGGCACTCAATGTATTTTAAAGCGTAGACGCCGCAATCTCCTGGATTCTCATTGAGTGGAACGTTGGCTCTGACTCTTCGCACCCTATACATATTAGAGTTATACTGGCGTTTGTTCTTCGGAACCATGATATCGAGGAATGCCGGGATCATCCTGCGGAGATGAATGTCAAATACTGGTAGCTTTCAAACCCAACAATAACAAGTACAACCATAATTAATTAGTAAATACATACCTGCGGAGAAAGTCACATGCCAAGACAATTTCTTTGTCCATCGTATCAGCCGGGATGGAGTCATAGACGTATATACTCTCCTTGGGGAAGTTAATGTCTACAGCAACCCAGTGATTCTCGTTGATATTAACAACACCGTACAAGTTATCAATGTCTGTATACCATTTCTTCTCAGTAGTCGAGTCTAAAGGAGCTAAACCATTGAAATGGTTCATATAATTGATGTAAAACAAGAATTTCTTTGACTTTGCTGGACTGTGCTTGAAATCAATAGCCATGGTCTCAAGGAACCACTGATCAATGAAGCCTACCCTATCGCGGAAAGGTGAAGGAGAACGCATAGACCTTTTGCGGAACATTGTCAAAACCAAATTAAATCCGCAGCAATATAAAATAAAAGCAAATAAAACCCGCAGCAATAGTAGAAATACTTACACTATTTGCCAACCATCCATATCTTTTGTTCGTCCAATCCTTCCTAGGGGTAATAATCTCCTTAAAGAAGATGACATCTGAATCTTTGCTTCCAAGTTCTTCATCCCTTTAAGAATAAAAAAGAGAGAAGATTAGTATTGATGAAGATTAATAAAAAAGAGAGAAGGTCTTAGATATATACTCATTCACTTCTATGAAATCAACTAGCCGGCGCCATTTGTTTTCATCAACAGCTGCAATAGGGTCATAGTCATGTCCTGAAGTTTGAACACCTGGAATGATGCGCTTCATCATAGAGTTACCATTGTATGGAAATCTCTGACTCCACGCCAATTTAGGAACTCTCTTCGGAATAGGTGTATTTTCATCCATTGTCTTCAGTTGTTTCACCAGCATATCCAAAGTAACGCCAACAGCTTTATTATCTGCTGTCAGTTGCGGATTAGACCACGCTTCATTGGAACTTGATGCCATTTTCTCCTCTTCCTTATGATGTTGTTGAGTTATGTCTACAACATCAGTATCTACAAACATGAGCTTTTTATTTTTCAGCAAAGGAGCCTCCGTACTCTTTCTCTTCTTCCCCGTTGGAACTTTACTCACTCCACCCTTGACAACTTTTCTTACTAGAAGCCCATCTGTTGCATCCTTGGTCTCCACTACCAACCATGACTGCATAAATAAGGAACAAATACCTTTATCAATACCTAAATAAATCCGCAGCAACATTTAAAACTCATCAATACCAAAAAATAAATCCGCAGCAATAATGAAAAAACCCTTATCAATACCAAATTAAATACGCAACAACAATGAAAAACCTTTATCAATACCTAAATAAATCCGCAACAACATTTAAAACTCATCAATACCAAAAAATAAATCCGCAACAACAATGAAAAAACATTTATCAATACCAAAATAAATCCGCAGCAACATTACATCAATACCAAAAATTAAATACGCAGCAACAATGAAAAACCTTTATCAATACCTAAATAAATCCGCAGTAACATTTAAAACTCATCAATACCAAAAAATAAATCCGCAGCAACAATGAAAAAACCCTTATCAATACTAAATTAAATACGCAGCAACAATGAAAAACATTTATCAATACCAAAATAAATCCGCAGCAACAATGAAAAACCTTTATCAATACCTAAATAAATCCGCAACAACATTTAAAACTAATCAATACCAAAAAATAAATCCGCAACAACAATGAAAAAACCCTTATCAATACCAAATTAAATACGCAGCAACAATGAAAAAACTCTTATAGATACCTAAATATATTCGCGGCAATATAAGAGTAAAGCTCAACTAACCGGTGTTTTACTTGTTGCTTCATCGTCTTGCTTGACGTCTTCTTTCTTAGAATTGGAATCACTAACGTCTATCGATTTGCTCTTCCTTCCTCGCTCTCGGAGATCATTGATATCTTCCTTAATTGTAGCAAGATTCGCATCAAACCCTTCCATTCTTGTCTCAAAACCGTCAAATTTTTTCCCCAAGCTGCCAAGTTGTCCGTCAAAATTTTCCCCCATGTTGTTAAGTTGCCCAGCAAAGGTTTCCAACACCTTCATCATTCCAGCAATGGAACCCCTAGTCTCCTCATCATCCTATAAATTTTTAAACAAGAGTTATAATATCATAAACAAAAACAAGCAACAAGAGTAATCACAAAGAAACAAGTGTACTAACCTTTGAGTGTTCCTTTCCTTTCTTCTTCTTTTTCTTACAAGTTTCAGCTCCATCAGACGGAACATCAGACCTCAAAGTCTTCAAATCCTCAACTTTTACACGCTTTTTCAAGACTGGTTCCTCCACAGGCCAAGCATTTGCAACCAATTCACCTCCAACGATATCTTCGATCAACTTGTCAAGTTTCGGATCGAAGTTTTGATCATTGTCACTCCATTGAGGATATTACCTTCTAATGCAACCGGAAGCATATGCCTCACACGAACCTAAATAGAAGACAATGACAATATTAATCTCAAAATAATAACATTTAAAAACCATTATCAAAACTAAAACAAATCCGCACCAACATTAAAAAACCCTTATCAAAACTAAAACAAATCCGCATCAACATTAATATAGCATCAAAAACAAAAATTAAATCTGCAGCAACATGAAAATAACTCATAACCAATATCAACATTAATCCGCAATAACATAAAGAAGAAGACCATATCATACATGTCCATGTTTAGCTTTCTCATCAGCTATTAAGTCCTCAAATCTGAAATGTTGACGACATTCTTTCCAGTTAAGAAGTGGTGGGACATCAATCCAATTCCGCCTAAACCCATACAACTCTCCTAGCGCTGGAACAGATTGAAATATCCATATTAGCAGAGCATGAACACATCCGTTTAATTGGTAAGTGGCTCCTTTGTAATGTCCAACTTTAACCGAATTTACTAAACTAGTAAATCCGGCTTTACCCCAAGGATATTTTTCAAACCTCTCTGTATCAAAGACTCTTATTGCACTACTCAAAAAAATCCTTGATCCGTGATTGATACCATATACTCCAACATGCAGAATGCATAACCGTCCTAACATCTTCCTCTTCTCCTTATCCCAACCCTGACAAGTTTTTAAAACTTTCACCAACTCCTCCCAAGTAGGTCCTTCTCCTAATGGAACTTTCATTTCTTTCCACAAAGCTTTATAATCAACGTCACACAACTCTGATTCATCTGATGGAAATGGGTCACAAATCAGACAGGTGATATCCTTGAACTCGTGTAGTGAAAACCTGAGTGGTTGACCATCAATTAAAGACCAAAACTCATGAATATTGTCGACAGCCAGCTGATGTGAGAGGAAGAAATTGACAATCGAGGAAGCCCATATGTACTTGTGCATCACATCTATGTCTGTAAGCTTAAGAAAAACTCCAACAGATGACTCCTTTAACTCAGCCCACGCATCTTCACCAAGATATTCTTTCATGATCTTGAATTTGGAAAGAAAACAATAGTGGTTCATGCTCTTAATTTGAATATGAGGTTTCCCATCTTTGTAAAGTCTTGGAGGGTAAGAAGAAGCCATGTATCTGCAATATAAACACAAATGAAATCTGTTATCAAAAGCACTACATAAATAAAAAATGTGCGGTTAAAGCAAAACAAATGTGCAGTCAAAGCCAAACCCAAAGCAAAACAAAGAAGTAAACAAATGTGTAGCCAAAGCCAAAGCCAAGAACTAAACAAATGTGCAGCGAAAGCCAAAGCCAAAGCAAAACAAAGAACTAAACAAATGTGCAGCCAAAGCAAAACAAAGAACTAAACAACTGTGCGGTCAAAGCAAAACAAAGTGATGAACAAATGTGCGGCAAAGCAAACCAAAGAACTAAACAAATGTGCAGCCAAAGATCAAACAAATGTGCAGCCAAAGATCAAACAAATGTGTGGCCAAAGTTCAAACAAATGTGTGGATACTTATCGAACAAATGTGCGGCAAAGAACGAACAAATGTGCAGCCAAATAACTAAGCAAAACAAACAAATGTGCGGCGAAAGATGAAACAACTCAAACAAATGTGCGGTTAAGCAAAAAAACATGTAAAGATTCCGGTGACTTATCACAAAATTAGTAAATCGGAAAGTGAAAACAGTGGTGAGGAGGAGAAGAATGTTGAAAGTTTTGATTTTCTGATTTTGAAAGCCAAAGCAAAACACAGAACTAAACAAATATGCGGTTAAACAAAAACAAATGTGCGGTTAAACAAAAACAAATGGGCAGCCAAACATCAAACAAATATGCGGTAAAGATCAAACAAATGTGTGGCCAAATACCAAAGATGAAACAACTCAAACAAATGTGCGGTTAAGCAAAACAAATCAGTGACAATGCAGAACAACTATGCAAAAGAAATCAGCGACAACCAAAAATGAAATCCGCGACAACACAAATTAAATCATCGACAACCAAACAAGACAACCCAAAATCAAATCAGCGAGAACCAAACAGGGAGTAACGGCGGCGGAAGTTTAGGGTTTTCTTGAAAGGGAAGATGAAAAAAACCTAAACCGAGGAGGAAGATGAAGCGGCGGAGAAGAAATCCAATGACGATGAAGAAGAAGCCGCGGCGAACAGAGGCGACGAAGAAGAGGAAGTCGTGAAGGAGAAACAGAAAACCAGAGACGACGAAGAAGGAAGTCGCGAAGGAGGAAGACGGAAGGAGGAAGACGATGGAAAGAGGAAGACGACGCCGGCGGCGAAGAAGGAGACGGCGGCGGCTGCGAAGAAGGAGACGACGGCGGCTGCGAAGAAGGAGACAACGGCGGCGGCGATGGCGATTTGGTCACGAGAGGAAATTTTTTTCCAGATTTTGAAACTTTTGATTTTTGTAAAAATTTTAGTTAGTTTTTGGGTTTTTGATTTTCTGGTGTAAATGTTTTTTTTTTAATAATGGTAATTTTGTTATTAAGTTAGGTTAGTTTGGTTTTCTAGTCTTTTAACCAAAAATATTGATCCATATTTTTACCTTGAGTCATTCTAGTTATTTCTGCTAAAATCTGGGTCATTTCAAGCAATTCCCACAAAGAGTTAAACATAGTAAACGTTATAGGATAATAGGTCAGAGTTTTACTGGATTATAATGTATGCAATCTATTTAACCAGTTTTAGTTGCATACGTTATTGTTTTTTTCTGCCAGTATACACTATTGTTTTTATAAAAAAAAATGATTCAACGTTGACAAATTTGAAAAATCCTTGCAATCTGCTTCAAAAAGGACTTAAAACTGTTTAAATAATTAAATCACTAGATAGTAATTCACGCTCTCCAGCGTGGAAAAGTATTTATGTAAATTTTGGTTCATTAATTTACAAAATAATAATATTTTTTAATTTAATTTACTCTATGTATTTTATAATTATATATATTTAATTTAATTTGTATCATACACCGATCTAGACTCGTAGTTGGTATAGTAAATTTGAAGACCTTGAACTAATTTATTGTAAAAGATAATATCTCTAATTATTTTTAACTAAAAAACTCTCTGAAATCTCAACTGAAATCAATGTTTTAAAAACCGGACCGGATCAGCTGGTCCGACTAGTTCAACCGGGAATCGACAATCTAACCGGGTCCGAATTGATGCAAAACCCATATTTGAATAAAACCAGCTAAAAACTAGTAAAATCGGTGATCCGGTTCGATAGTAAAACCCAGTTTACAAAATTAAAATCTAAAAATTGATTAATTAAAATATATACAAAAAGTTTGAATACCTTAGAGCTTTTAGAGTGAGTTTTTCATCTCTATAACTCTATGTTACTGAATGAATTTTACAATGAGGTGAGTCCTCTATTTATATAAAAAAGAAGAAGCCCTAAAATTCAAAAAATTGAAACTTCGGAGTCGGTGCAACGATCGGTGCAACATGAGGCACCGATCGGTTCTTGAAGCCTTCTGCACCGATCGGTGACATATGTGCACTGATAGGTTCTTGAATCCCGACTTCTTCTTTTCTTGATGAGATTTGATCCATTTCTACTTTAAAACTTCTCTTTTGACTCCAAAAAATGTACAAACATATAAATACATAAAAGTACTAATATATAATTGATACCCAAAATCGAATTAGTAAAAATGCTATAAATCTATTTATGTAAGATGTGTAATGGTTAAAATCTTTTTATTATTAATATATTTTTACTAATTCGATTTTGGGTATAAATTATATATTTTGGTTCATTAATTTACAAAATAATAGAATAATAATAGTATTTTTTAATTTAATTTACTCTATGTATTTTATAATTATATAAATTTAATTTACTTTGTATCATACACCGATCTAGACCCATAGTTGGTATAGTAAATCTGAAAACTTTGAACTAATTTATTCTAAAGGCATGGTTACATTGGTAGGTTATGGTCTTGCAACACTCAGTATTAGACTATTATGCATGAGTAAAACTTTAAAGTTGCAATTATAAATTACCATGTTTTACAATATATATTTTTACTAATTCGATTTTAGGTATCAATTATATATTTTGGTTTTTCTGTATTTGTTAAATGCTTACTGTATTTCTGCTACTAATTATTAAATGGATAATACTTTTTTTCTGTTTTTGAATCTTCTGCAGTTTTTTATTGCTTCTAAATCGACAAATGATTAATATATAGAGATACAAGGTAGGGTTTACCTAATTCCACAAGTAATCTAAAACCTTTTAATTGACCGATAATGGACATCCACTTAATATTAAATTATCTATAACATTAAGCAAATATATATGTATTTAATAGCTTATTTTATGATAATTCTCTAAACATTTTTTTTATTTTACCTATGCAGAAAATTAAATATTAAACTTTTTACAATTAACATTCAAAGATATATCACATTTTGAATATATTTTAAAACGCATCACAAATTTATATTATTTTATATAATAGATGGTTAAAATAAAATTTTCGATGATCACGCTAAAAAAATAAAACTACAAAATAATATATATATATATAAGAAAATATTTCTCTAACAAATAATATTTAAAATTTAAAAATTATCATTTATCTAACAGTATTTAATATTACATTATAATTTTTAAGAAAGTAGCTAAATATATTGAAAAATTATTTAAGAAACTATTAATTTCTTAAGTATATGTGTATATTGGTAATTTAACCAAATTTTTTTTTTTAAAAATTTTTTTCATTTTTTGCAATGTTTGATTATGAGAATTTTTTTCATTAATTTTGGATCATTAAAAAACAATATTTTAAAAAAAAATAAATTTTTAAAAAAAAAAAAATTTTTTTTTTAAAAAAAAAAATTAAAAAAAAAAAAAAAAAAAAAAAAAAAAAAAAAAAATATTTTAAAAAAAAAAAATTTAAAAAAATAATTAAAAAAAAATTAATTTTTTTTTTTAAAAAAAAAAAAAAAAAAAAAAAAAATGTTAAAAAAAAAAAAAAAAAAAAAATTATAAATTAAAAAAAAAAAAAAAAAAAAAAAAAAAAAAAACACCACCTCCCACAAAAAAAAAAAAAAAAAAAAAAAAAAAAAAAAAAAAAAAAAAAAAAAAAAAAAAAAAAAAAAAAAAAAAAAAAAAAAAAAAAAAAAAAAAAAAAAAAAAAAAAAAAAAAAAAAAAAAAAAAAAAAAAAAAAAAAAAAAAAAAAAAAAAAAACAAAAAAAAAAAACAAACAAAGCAAAAAAAAAAAAAAAAAAAAAAATCATTTTTTTTTTAAAAAAAAAAAAACACTATTTTTTTTTTTTTTTTTTTTTTTTTTTTTTTTTTTTTTTTTTTTTTTCACAAATTATTACACCATTGCAAAAACATTTTCTTCATTTTTTTATATTTTTCCTCAAGATGAGAGAGACCATTGAAGATCTTAGGGCATGGTTATAGGTAGTAAATATGATTGGGGTAATATATGAATTTTATAATATTAATTGTATTGGGATTGATGAATAGATAAAGAAAAAAGAGAGAGATAGAGAGAGATGTTATATTTACCAACTAAATATGGGTGCTAAAATTCTAAATTTAGATACTCAAAATATGGTTTGGATAAATATAAGAATTTTATAATATTAAAAATCTCTTATATTTACCCTTATTTACTACCTATAACCATGCTCTTATAACTAATGTAGACTTTAATGAACTTTGTTAAATAACTCAAAAATCTTTTGAAGTTGCAACAATTTCCGTATGCCCCACAAAAACATATGAGGGTAAAAATGTAAAACATTCGGAAAAAGAGAAGAAGCTGATAGCTCTTGAGACCTCTCTCCCGAGAAAGCTCGACGCTAATGGCTTCTTCTTCTTCTCTTCTCTCGTTCCCATGCCTTTCCTCGTTCAAAATGACGATCAAGCCCATGGCGACTCTCAGCAATTCCACAACAACAACAATTCCATATGAGCTGAAAATGGGGCAAAACCGTCTCTTCCACAAACTTCCATCTGGTCTAAAAATGGAGGTAATCGAACAGAGAAAAAACAAAGCCGACAGAGAAGAAAATCCACCATTGGTATTTATTCATGGAAGCTATCACGCAGCTTGGTGTTGGGCTGAACATTGGTTACCATTCTTCTCTTCTTCTGGGTTTGATTCTTATGCTGTTAGCTTATTAGGTCAGGTAAATTCTCAATACATTAAAGTTCTAATTTTTATGCTGAATTTTGATTTCCCCGATATATACTATCAGAAACATAAAGTTTCAAACTTTGGATTAAATTTGAGTGATTTGTGTGTGAATGTGATGTTGTCATCTTTGAATTTTTTTAGGGTGGAAGTGATGAACCTTTAGGAACAGTTGCTGGAACACTTCAGGTACTTGAAATACTTACAATGTGCATTGTACTATTTATTGGATAATTACTTGATTAAGCAAGATTCTTAAAAGTTTTTTACTTGTTTGTGTAGTAGACACACGCAAGTGATATTGCAGATTTCATTGAATCAAATCTTAGCTCTTCACCACCTGTTCTTATTGGTCATTCTTTTGGAGGACTCATTGTTCAATACTACTTGGCAAATATCGCAAAGAAACAGTCTTTAGGTAAGGTTAATTCATAAAAATGTGTGTTCTTTTCTTTCGGATCAGCCATAATACTGCCTATACAATAACCATTGAGTTTGTTCTTTCGATTGTAGGAGCAGAAAATGCATTTCCAGAACTTTCAGGGGCTGTATTGGTTTGCTCGGTTCCACCTTCGGGTAATAGGTAACTTAGTCAAAACATATTGGCTCTTGCTTATATTAGAACTTCTTGTTCGTTTAGTTCATATACAAAATTTTTACTTCTTCTTGTTCAGTGGGTTAGTGTTACGATATCTCTTCTCTAAACCCGTAGCAGCTTTTAAGGTAACAACTCTTATCCTGTAGACGATCTTGCAAGGATGATCTTAGTGTCATGTTCTATTTGTTCAACAATGTTTGTTCTTGGTTATGTTTTTGAGTAGGTCACACTTAGTTTAGCTGCTAAGGGTTTTCAGAAATCTATTCCTCTTTGTCGGGAAACATTCTTCTCTTCAGCCATGGATGATCAACTTGTGAAACGGTATAAACTCAGTTTTCACCTTGAATTAAATCAAGTTTCAATAATCTAAAAGAATTATTTGTTCTCTTTTTTTTTTTATCTAGTTACCAGGATCTGATGAAAGAGAGTTCACGGATGCCGTTGTTTGATCTGAGGAAGCTAAACGCATCACTTCCGGTACCAAAAGCAATGGAAAATTCAATGAAAGTTCTTGTTATAGGTGCCAAAGATGATTTCATAGTGGTAAGAACTATGTAATCCCCCTCCTTGCTAACCAAACCAGAAAGTTTCAAGCTTGGTACTTGTATTAAACCGAAATGGGTTATGGTTTTGTAGGACGATGAAGGGCTGATAGAAACCGGGAGGTTTTATGATGTTGAACCGGTTTGTATTGAAGGTGTTGCTCATGACATGATGCTAGATTGTTCATGGGAGAAAGGTGCTGAGGTTCTTTTGAATTGGCTATGTGATTTGTCTAAACTGGGAAATCTACCGGTTTAATGAATTTCTAATTCTAATTTTCTTAGTTAGATGAGAAAAATGTGATTCTTGAATTAGTTTGTGGATTAGTAAAGATGATCATTGTGGGAAGAAATCAAAATTTTCAAGCTGGTCTCTGGAATTTTTTTATTTTTATTTTTTTTCCCGTAAGCTTCTATACAAACGAAGTCGATTTTAAAATTAAAATATTTCTACAAATATTACATGATTCAGGAAATCAAATAACAAACCAAACTTTAACCGAACGTTTGAAAATAAATAAACAAAACTTTAATCGAACCATTCTCCTATACATTCATAATTGATAATCCTCACATTCTCCTTCAATCATCTCCAATAATTTCTCGAGAAGATGAAGGCTTCTTTAGTTGTACTTACTTTGGAATAACTTTACCTCGTCTCCTTCTTCGTCTTTAAACGGTGGTAGTTTTCAACAGATTCCACTGAAGATAACAAAGAACAAGAGTAGATCAATGATTTTTTCGTGGAGGTCAGTGAATCAGTTTTTTGTTCTTCTCTGTTTCTTCTCTGAAGCTCTGATGTTTCAGGACATGGTGCTTTTTTAGGTCCCAAACCAAGTCTCGAGTTGTTTTTCTCCATAACATGGAGGACTTAGAGTTGGACGACTCTACAATCTTCTACCACCACTTTGTTACACTGGTAGCCTTTGTACTGAAGGGAAATCTCGTTGGGCGTCTTATCCACTTCAAGTTCGAAGGTGATTTTACGTTTTTCCTCCTTGGCCTCCTTCTCCTTGTCATCTTTATTAAAGAAGTGACCCATAAATCTCAAAGTTATAGAAAGAGGCCTTTCATTGAAAATCATCATCACTGAACATCTAGTATTATCTCGGTCAGTGAAGTTTTGAGGCACTTCTTTACCGGGTAAGAACGCATTGAGCAACCAGGTAACGAATATTTGAAGCACTTCATTACTGGGTAAGAACGCATTGGTCCAGTGAGCCTTGATAAGTTCTATTGCTTCTTTGTCCAGCTTCAAGCAATTGACAAACCAGGTAAAGAATTTTTGAGGCACTTCTTTACCGGGTAAGAACGCATTGGTCCTGTTAGTCTGGATAAGTTCTATTGCCTCTTTGTCCAGCTTGAAGCAATTGAAAAAGCCGAGAGATATGTTTGGATGATGGTGAAAGGAGAAATCAAGTCTCTCTAGTGAGTCGCAATTTTTTGCCCCTAGGAATAATAAAGAATCTGAAAACCGTGGGAGTGTTACCATCTTTTTGCATCCCTCTAGTGTAAGAATCTGAAGACGAGAGAGTTTTGTGACCCACGAAGGAATTTCTTGCATTGCTGTATCTTTAATGTACAACTCTATGATGATATCAAAAGCATGCGGGAATTCCTTGAGGTTTTCATTGTATGACATACCCAAGTCACAAAGACGAGACCATGACTTGATCGTCAAAGGAACTTCTTTTATTGCAGTTCCCATGATCCCAAGTTCCTTGATGTTTGTGGAGATCTCAGGAAAACTTTTAATCAGTAAGCAATCAGTGAGATCAAGTATATCGAGAGATTCCAAGTTGATGTTCATAGGAAGAACCTCTAGCTTTGAGCATCCCTTTAGTGACAGCTCTTGCAATTTTTGAAGGCTTCCAATAGAGGAGGGCAGCTCCACCAAGCTAGTGCACTTCTTAAGAAGCAACTTCTCGAGATTAGTGGCATTTCCAATAGAAGAGGTGAGCTCCACCAAACTTGAGCATTCATTAAGAAACAGTTTTTGAAGGTTAGTGGCAGTTGAGAGATCAGGTAGCTCCTTTAGGTTTTTCGACCCACACAAACCCATCCATTTCAGATTTCCAAGCGGCTGTTCAAACAAACAAAGACAACATAAGGATACACATTTTCTGAGCGAGGAAAACATGTAGAGAAACTTCCAATTCCAAACCACTATGATACCTTTTTCCTTTTTTTGGTCAAACAACTAAAATTAAATTCAAATCCTCTATATATATTAAAAGAGAAACATTTATGCTTATGTGTCATTGTGGGAAAAATGGGTAAAAAGACCCTCACCTTTTACAAAAACATTTAAAAAACCCTTAATTTTTTTGTGGGGTTTTAAACCCTTACCTTTTATTATATGATGAAATAATCCTCAATATCAATCAACCCTATTTAAAACTAAACAAAATGTTATATTAAAATATAAATAAATAAAAAAATTTAGCTTAGGATTTTTTTTTCCTAAATTCTATTTTAAATTTTTCTTCCAAATAGAAGTCTTTAAGTTATAATGTAAAAAACTTATATGAAACCGTAGACCATGATTCAACATCTTGTTGAGATATATTAAATTGGTTTCTTTATCTTTAGCAATTTTGTTATGTAAATTATTTCAATTTATTTGCTTGAAAAATCAATTTCATATTTTGGAAAACATGTCAACTAGATCCAAAATTTATTTTGGTGTTATTTTAGGTTTGATTTGATTTTGTATAAAAGTGATTGTTTTATGTTATATATATAATATTTGAATATATTTTAAATTATAATATATATTTTAATTGAAAATTTTAATTAATGAAGATTTATTCGGTTGGGTTACAAATTCATACATATGAACTTAAACCAAGTTTTTAATAGTACGAGCGATATATAAATTTTTATGTTGAACCGAATATGAATTTATGTTAATAAATGTTTATTTGGTTTGATCACACAAACTTATTAACATCTACAAAAAAGTTATTATTATGAAAGTAAATAAATTTCAACACTGAAATATTTTAATTTAAATATATAATTAAAATATAATATTAATTACTTTTAGTTAATCATTATTTAACTATATTTCATCTAAAACTGAACCAAATTCGAATCTGAATTTTGGTAATACTTTTTTTTTTTTATCAATTTTCTTAAATTCATAAAAGAAAAACTCGAAAATCGAAAAAAAATGAATGTGCTAATCTATAATTTTTATAATTAAAAAAAAAACTCAATTTTGGAAAAATCTCAAACTCAAATTTAGAAAAATAAATAAATCACAAACTAATTTTTTTTCTTCTGTTTTAGTATAATGTTTTACTTATCTTTTTATAATATTTATGGGTTATTTCACCATTTATTAAAAGGTGAGAGTTTAAAAATCACAAAAAGATGAAGATTTTTTAAATGTTTTTGGAAAATGTGAGGGTTTTTTACCTATTTTTCCGTAATGGTGTCAAGTCCACAATTTTTTTTATTCTTTTTATTTAATTAAGTCAGTTTTTTACAAAAGTTATTCTAATTGCCAAACACTCCCATTTAAATTAGTTTTCTTATTTGATTAGTCTTATTCCATTTGCCAAACATTCATATTTGAATTAGTTTCCTTAGTTAATATATTATCATTATTCCATATTCTAAATAATTACAACTACATCAATTTACATTTACTTACATACTATTTAAATAATTTAAACCAAAAAAAATAATTTCTATAAATAAATATCATAAAAGTTTTTTTATTTACGAAACTATAAATATGTAATTAAACACACAAATTTTTTCGTGCATGGTACCGCCCTTTACCTAGTGTTATTATATTACTAATTCCTTTTGAATCTGTCTTCTCGTTAAAATATTTTTTAATATTCAAAAACAATTTTCACAAAACAAATTCTAATCTTTAAATCCACCACTTTGTTTTCTCATAAAATTTCTTGTGAAATTTTCTAACTATTATATTTCAGCTTTTATTTCTCTAGTCCTCTATATATTAAAAGATAAACATTTGTGCTGACGTGTCAAACCCACTCTAATTTAACTTATATGTCTTATTATGTTATTCTTATTTCATTTGGCAAACGCCAACATTTAATTAGTTTAAATTTCCATAAATAACTGAAATCAAATTCTTATTTTCATAAATAATTTTTGTTTATTTTTTAAGTAAAATCGAAATCTTATTACTACCAACTTATTTCCTTTAAATATTTTTTTTTATTTTTTATGTTTTGTTAATGTAAAAATTAATACAAAAATCAGCAAAAATAACAAATTTAACACTTAAGAAAATTTTATAAGAAATTATTAATTTATGATGGCAATAATTTAATATTTTTAAATTCAAATATGCAATATAAATCGTGTCAATAAAATAATTAATATCCATAAAAATTATATAAATATACAATAATAAAAAATATAAGATAATAATAAAAATGTTAATTAAACAACAAATTAAGTTAACTATATATAATAATAATAATAATAATAATAACAAAAAAATGCAATAACTTTTCTATCTTGAAACATATTAAAATTCATAATAAAATTTTCAAATAATATATTCTATTAAAATAAAATTATCCACAAAATTAAATATCTAACAAAATTTTCGTGCATGTCACTGGTTCTTACCTAAGTAATAATGTAATGCAAAGATCACACCTAACTCAAGAGAAGCATAACAATTTGATACCTGGTTTCCTTCCCATAGCTTCTGAAGTTTGCTGTCTCGCATATCTAATTTGATAAGGTACTTTGTACAAAAATTGGAAGATAAACATGTCATCGGAAAAAAGTCCCATTCTAGTAATCTCAGTTTTTGAGGTAGATAAAAGTTAACGCTTTGGTCACCATAAATTCCCTTGAATATTAAGAATTTAAGGTTAGGCATTCCTTCAAAGGCTCTCTCACTTATATTTAGTTCGCTTGATAGCTCAGATGAGTTTAAATATATGCCTATAACACGTCTATTACCCTGGAAAAAAAAACCCAGCAAAAGTTAGAGAACTAGAGATAGTTAGTAATCAAATGAATTGAACTTATAGGAGGAAAGGAAACAGAAGATTAATAATAGACCTAACCGTGCCATCAGTGAGTACTTCACAAATATCTCTAGCATCAACCAAAAACGGACGCTTCCCAGGCTCACGAATGGATTGGTGCCCATGCTTTTGACGAACAATATCTCTACCCAGTCGTACTAGCAAATTATGCATCTTTATCCTTTTATCGTCAATGCTATAGTCCATTTCAAGAGATATAAGAGATTTCTCAGCTAAGAGGTGGAGCCCTTGCTTCACATCCGAGAACTTATGTGCAAGATATGCTTCCACTTTCTCACTTGTTTGATTGTTAAAAATGCAAGCTATATGAAGGAATAAATCTTTGTCTTCTTCGCATAAGGCATCAAAACTGAACTTTAAAATGCTTTGAATACTGGGATCAAGATGAGTCATTAACCTTGGTAGAGCATTTATCCACTCCTGCTTAGACATTCCACGAAAATGGGAGCCCATAACTCTTAATCCCAATGGTAGATTACCTACAAGTTTTGTAACTTGCCATGAAAGCTCCACAAAACCATCTTTAGGGAACTTTTGACCAAAAGCATACATACAAAAGATTTGACGAGCTTCATATGTTGATGGAAACTCCACGTTGTAAATATGGTTGATGTCACGTGCCTTCAAAAGTTTTTGGTCTTGCGTAGTGATGATAATCCGACTTCCATGACCAAACCACCGAGTTTCTTTTGCGATAGCATCAAGTTGTATCAACTGATCGATGTTATCAAGAACAATAAGAACTTTCTTTTCCTTCAACCTATCTTGTGCAACTCCTAAATGAGAAACCTCTATATCCTTGTGGTTGATTATTTGGGACATAAACTGTTTCTGTAAGTGCAACTTTGTACTGTAGTCATCAGAACAAACTGGTCTTGTATACATTAATTCTTTGATATTCTCCATGAAGACACTCAATTCAAAATTGTCGGAAAATCGGCTATATAAGACTCTAGCAATGGTAGTCTTCCCAATCCCAGACGGACCCCAAATCCCAATCATCCTTACTTCATTAGAGTCTAGGCATATAAACGATTCCAATTTTTTCATATGAGCTCCCATCCCAATTAAGTCATCAAAATCTCTTGACGGTGTAAAACTAGTCAGCATATTCGAAACATCAGTGGCGATCTTTTCAGTCATGGCTGCTTCATTATCCCTAACAAATGGAGATACCAATTTAAACAATTATTCATGAGAAATTCTCATACACATCCAAATAATATGTATTACTTGTATGGATACTCTTTAAAGCTATAAATTTTTCTTTTTAATCTTTCTCTCTTCTTTTAGTACTTTTACTAAAAAAAACAGATAATTTGATGGTATACTATAACTTTAATGAAATGTTTTTAAAAATGGACCCTTTCAATTTTATTATCAAAAAAGATCCATATGTTCTAATTTTACACCCTATGAGTCTCTTTTTCAGGATAAAATTGTGAAAGGATCCATTTCAAGATTTTTTTTTTTTTATGAATAGTCCATTTCCAGAATTGGTCCTAAATTTTATTAGGAATTTGAAAACTACAGAAAATGGATAAAAAAACCCTGACTTTTTCCAAAAATATTAAAAAAACCCACTTTTTTGTGGATTTTTGAAACCCTCATCTTTTAATAAATGGTAAAATAAAGCCTAGGTGTTATAAAAAAAACTAAGTACATCATTATATTAATATAGAAATAAATAAATAAAATTTGGTTTATGATTTATTTTTCTAATTTGAGTTTGTGATTTTTTTCCCAACATTGAGTTTTTTTTAACTAAAATATTATTATAGATTAGCGCATTCCGTATTTTTATTCGAATTTGTTCAAACTTTTCCTTTTGAATAACTAACTAAAAGTAATTAATATTAATCGCTTTTTGAAATATTTTTATGTTATATTTTAAATATATCTTAATTTTATGTATTTAAATTAAAAATAATTTGGTGTGAAAATTTATGTACTTTTGTAATAGTAAAAATAATTTTGTTTGTTTTCATGTTAATAAGTTTGTGTGACCAAACCAAATAAATATTTATTAATATAAATTCATATTCGGTTCAGTATAAAGTTATATATATCGTTTATATATATATATATTTATATTCTTACGAAATGAAATTTATTGAATATGAATTTTATGAATTTGAATATAATATCAAAATGAATTTTATCGATTATAGTATTATCGAATATGAATTTTATGTTAATAAATGTTTATTTGGTTTAGTCACATAAATTAACATGAAAATGAACAAAAATTTATATACTTCCAAACTACATAAACTTTCACACTAAAATATTTTTAATTTAAATACATAAAATTAAGATATATTTAAAATATAATTTGAAAATATTTAAAAAGTGACTAATATTAATTACTTTCAGTTAGTTATTCGAAAGGAAAAATTCGAATAAATTCAAATGAAAATACGAAATGTGCTAATTTATAATAATATTTTAGTTAAAAAGTCAAGTTTGAGAAAAAAATCACAAACTCAAATTTTAAAAAATAAATCATAAACCAAATTTTATTTCTTTATTTCTATTTTAATATAATGATATACTTAATTTTTTTGATAATGCCTAGGGTTTATTTTACTATTTATCAAAAGGTAAGGATTTAAAAACTCAAGATGAATTTTTTTTTAATGTTTTTGAAAAAGGTCAAGATTTTTATACCCAATTTTCGGAAAACTACACTCTAAATAAACGTGGTTTGATGTGTTCGTAAAGTATTAAATAGGGAAAGTAGAAATCAAGAGGGCAAACCAGTTGCGTGAATGCTCTCCAGCGATTGTGGCCACACCCTCCAAAGCTTTTTTCCATCTCGTAATCTGCTCCTTTGTTTTACCCTTACAAGTTTTTTTGAAGACCTTCCCAAAATCTCGGGTCTGCTTTTTTATGTCTGTTGGATCAACTTCGTAGAAAATGGTCATCACTGTTTGACCCAACTCTTTTCTACACTTCATGATCTCCACCAACTCGTTTAGGCACCACGATGAAGAAGCGTAGTTCTTCGAGAGCAAGACTACCGCGATCTTTGATCCTTTGATAGCTTCTATGAGCTCAGGACCAATAGACCTGCTCCTCTCGATATCATTATCAATGAATGGATCGATTCCCTTTCTTTTAAACTCTTTTATGATATGAGCAAGAAAGTTTTTTCGAACATCTGCCCCGTGGAAGCTCGGGAAGACGTGGTGTTTCCGATTTCGAGACAAAGAAGACGGAGTAGATAAAAGAGATAAAGAAGAAGAGGAAGAACAATCTATTGTTTTGTTTTCTTGACGGAATTTGAATTTTCTACAAAATATGAAAAATATTGTACCAAAAAGCGGTAAGAAGATGATTGCAGCAGCACAAAAACTAAAGAAAAAGGAAGAATCCATCGAGCTTTTCAGAAAGCAATCTGGAGAAAGAAATAAAAATGGCTAGTTTGTTTATTGAATATGGAAACTGCTTTTATTGACAGAATTTCTCTACTTTTGTTTTATTACCAAATTTTCCTCATATTTTTGTTTGTACTATATATACCTGTAACAAATAATAAATTAATAGAACAAACCAAACTCAAATATTCAATAATGAGAAGTATATAAACCTTTTATAAAAAAAAATTGTAATGGGAAGTATAATGGGGGTAAAATGATAATAACGTAAAAATGTAAAGAGATTTTGATAATTTTTAATTCTGGATATGTTGTTGGAAGAAACGACGAAGATGGAGCGAAACCTCCTAATGAGTAATGATGCCAGGTTTATAATTTTTAATCCTGTAGTTGGAACGCTATAAATGAAATAATTTTTAATCAATGTCAAACCAAAACTACAACGTTAAAGTCTAGAAAATGAAATACCAAGGTAAGACGCATAATAATATAATATTTAACTATATAAATCAAAGACGCGTTGGCGAAAAAAATAAAAATAAAAGGCGTAATATTTAGCCACAACTTGTGGTCCAGAAATCAAACAAAAATAAATAAAAAGTCACTTAATAAAATTACAACTTGTCCAAATTAGAACAAATGCTAAATATTGTTTAGGTGTACAACTTATCTTCTTTATGTAAAGTAGGTGTAAAATCTCGAGAGTATTTTATATATATATATATATTTTTTTTTTTTACTAAATAGGTGTAAATCGACTAAGGTGAGCAAGTAGAAAGAATTATCTAATTTGTAATTGGTCGGGCAAGTCGATTTTACTTTCTCTTTATACTCACTGGAATTCAATTTTGCCGGTCCAGTTGAGATTTTTGTTAGAATTACAAACACAGATATATAGACCATGTTCTTAGAATTAGATGTTGATTCAATCCAATTTTTATCTACAGATTATATTGTATGTTTGATTCCCCAATACACAATTAAATGATTAAATTAAACAGTTTTCTATCCCCTTTTTCTTCAATCCTATACAATATTTTCAAGAACACAATATAGACTTTAATGGTCAGTACTTACAAGCAAAAAAATATAATTTTTTGTCGAAAAGAAATTTATACGAGTTATTGGATTCAGTTCTTAAAAATGCGTCATCCACAAACCAAGAATAATAATAACAATAATTCTTGGTTTACACCATGTTATTGAAGTCACAATTACAAAAGAAAGCTAATTGGCTTACAAATTCTGCCAACTTATAATTTAGCAAGGGTACTTGCATAGACACATACTAATATTATCAAGAGTGTTACAAGATCCATATCCACCAATATATTTTTGTGCACAATACGCATTACAACACTTATCAGGACAACTTGGACTGCACATACTAAGCCCATCATTGCAAATTTTTGGGGGTGGAGGTGGTGTACAATCGTAGGTGCACGTGCACATCAAATTCCCAACCTCACCCTCACATTTGCTTATGCACGATGGTCCGTGTTTGGCCTTGCATCTTTGGTCGCAGCCTTTGCAAATGCCTAGACTCTCGTCACATGTAGTTGCTCTTGTCTGGTTAACAACTAGAGCATTGCATACCTTATTAAACTTAACGTAGAATAAGATAATATTTTCGCTATATAGAAATAAAGTACAAGTAAAATCAAGAAAATAGCAATGAGAAGGCTTAAAAAGAATTAAACGTATCATTAAATTGTTTTGAAATATGTAAATATTTTTCAGTAATGTTAACTTTTATCTGCATCTAATGTCTTAAACAAAGGTTGAGTTTAGGATTTTGGGTTTTATTAGAGTGTCATTTTTGATAAATTAAACGTGCACATAACAAAATAACCTGTTACAAAAGAACATATTGTATCGGGTAACAGTTAAATTAAGAATAAAATTTGAATTCAAAAATTGCATGAAATGGATGAACAAAAGAAACATAGCAATTGAAAGCAATATGAAAAATATATAATACCTGAGGCAAATATGACAAGTAAGCTAACAAGGAATACCAGTGAAGTTATCCTCTCCATTCTTTCACGTTTTCTAGTTTTCTTCTAAACTTCTGTTCCTAAGGGAAATTGTTTGTATTTAAAAACAAGCCGAAGACCTTGAATATATATAGGAGTATGAAGATGAGAACATCAATTTCTGGTCCATGGATAATTTATCAGGATTTTTCCTTTTTTTTTTGGGTCAACCTCGGGATTTTTTTCCATATACACACATATTTGGCTAAAATTGTTATGTCCATTAAAGTTACAAAACCTTATTCTCTGTAAAATGTAAAAGAATGCTTGTTATAAAGCAATAAAATGCTTAATATCACTCCATGAGATCTTTACTATTTCAAAATTAATTAAAAAAATCCCATGCTATGTTTTTTTGCAAGATTTTATGCAAGATCTCATTATTCATTTCCATTTTCTTATTAGATTTTAAACCAAAGAATACCTCTAAAGATATTATTCATAAAAAGAGAAAAAAATCTCTCAAGTATGGGTTTACGTAGGGTGCTCATTCTGGTTTATAGTTTGATTATATTTTGTTTTACGGTTTATCGGTTTTAGAAAAACTAAAACCATTTTACAAGTTGTATATATTTAGTTTGGTTTAGTTTAGTTTTTTGTTCGGTCTACGATTTATCAATTTTATAAAAACCATATGCAATTTGGTTTGATTCGGTTTCTATTATTTTTATTTATTTCATGCGTTTTCAATAAAAATAAAAAATTTATATAACATGGACACATTTAACTACTGTTAAAAGTATATAATACAAACGCGCTGAAAGAACTGTGAGTCTGTGACGAAAGTGTGAAATACATTGTGATATCGTTTGTATATAATACTAAAAAACTTGTAACAACTGCAATGTATTTCTTTCCAAACACTCATTCTATAATCAAATAACTTGTAAAATAGTAGATGTGAGAAAACGAGTCCGGTTTTGGTTTTTACTACCTAAAATTGTATATATTTTTTTGGCTGCTTTGTTTAGTGATAAGTAGAGTCCAAATTGGGAATTCGCATCAGGTTAGCTCTCAGAGAATCAAACAAAATGGTGAAAAAGATGAAGTTCTTGCTGACACTATGTAGTTTCACACTGGATCATAGAAGCAGCTTCGTTTCAATAAATGCAATTGATTGAGTTGAATATCACATTAAATAATAATATATATGGAAATATATATATGTCACATGATATAATTTTTTTTATCATGTTAATAAATATTTTGATTGTTAAACAAATATTTATTCCGTTAACATTACGATAGAAGAATTTTGGTCCAAAAATTGATCTTAAGAGAGAGACCTAATAAAAAGAAAACCATTGCCAAAAACTTATTTTTTCATTTGCTATCCCTTGTAATTTTCCTCTTGTTATCTACTAAAATCTTATGAAAGAAAATTATATAATATTCTAAACCAATAAAATGCTTAACATCACTCATGAAATCTATAATATTCAACATTAATTAAAAAATTCACATATCCTTTAGCCAGATTTTTCTGCAAGATTTAATTATTTTTTTCCATTTTATTATTAGATTTTAAATGGAAAAATACTTCTGAAGATATTATTCTTAAACAGAGAATCATATAGTTCCAGTATGGGTTTACATATCATTGATCATTCCATGACTTTTAATCTTTATGTAAAAAGAAAAGAAAATAAAAGTTGTTGAAAATATTTTTTTGCAAATAATTAGAATATATTTAATGAGTAACAATTAGATTCAAAGTTTATTAAAATTTTTGTTTATGATGTTATGGGTTTATTATTTATGCTTTATAATTTTTAAATAATTAATTCTGAATATAATTAATTATGTTTACAATGTATTACAAGAGAAAACTAAGGTATCATCATCTTAAACTTGTCTGACAAATGAAGTAGATTTCAAAACTAAGTGATTAGATCATTGAAAAATGGATCGACATTAATCCAAAAATAAGTTCTACAAAATTTAAATGATACGTGAATTCAGAAATTCAAATACTACAAACCAAACGTTACCGAACATTTGAAATAACCACTCCTTCATTTAATTCTCCTATACATAAATCTCACATATAAAATAAGTTTTTCTATTCCATTTTTCTTCAATCCTCTATTTCTCCAAAAAACTTTAATAACAATGCAAGAAAATGCCAATGACAGTCCAAGAATCTCATTTTCTCACGATTTTTGCCATTACGATTCCATACCAATCGAGCAGCGTCCATTACAATCTCCGTCACACTTTTATTCGGGCTTCCCTTTCGATTTCTCAATCCCCGGCGACGTAATCTCCGGCGAGAGCTCGTGGTCCGCCGAAGAATTCTTCAACGACGGCAAAATCCTCCCTACAGAAATGAAAAAGATCCACGAACCCATAAATCGTAGTCCGAATCATAATAAAACCAAGAACTATAAAACCGGTTTACCCAAACCGGAGATAAATCCAATCGAAGATTTTGAACCGGTTCTTGAAATAGAAGAAATCGGAAACAAAGAAGATGCCAATTACCCAAATCGGTTACTTCGGTATTACTCGTCCGGTTCAAAACAGATAGATACTATGAAGCTTGTGGTTTTGTCTTCTTCTTCTTCTTCTTCTTCTGCAAATGGTAGTTTTCAGAAACCACCATTGAAGAAGAAACATGGAGGTTACAGTTACAGAGGAAATGGAGGTGTGATTAGGGTGAGTTCGTTTCTTGATATGGTTCCGTCGGGGAATTTATTTGGGTTAGGCTCGATAAATTTTAATGGAGGAAGATACAAGAGCAAGAGAAGATCAATGTTCTTTTATTGGTGAGAATGATTTTTCATGGAGTTCAGTGAATCAGTGTTCTCTAAAGCTTTGAAGTTTCAGAACCAAGTCTTGTGTTTAAAAAAAAAAAAAAAAGTCTCGTGTTAATTTTTTTTTGTTTTCAGATATTTTTCACTAATAGTAGTTGATAATTTCTTGTTAATGTTCAATTATTAGTATATGACAGTCGTTTTATTTCATATCTTGTTTTATACTTTGAGAAAATATAATAAATTCCACATCCTTCTCAATGATTTCCTTTGATCTAATGCTTCTTTTTTGGCATTCCACATTTTCCTGTGGTGCCTTCAATTTTTGTATTTCGGAATAAGTTTACATACGATGTAACATTTCTTTTAATAAAATTTAATTAAAAGGCTGAAATAACATTTTAAATTTTATCGAGTATGTTTTGTCACTGCTGGTTGGTTCGATGGTAGATCATTAATTCAAAATTTTATAAGATGAGATTTTCAGCGTTTGGAATCTTTCATTGTTTTTGGTTGAAACATATCGCTAATGAAGTTGATTGGTATCGCTTATCATTCGTTGCTAACAACAACAAAATAAATTAATAAAGTGTGTCGTCGTCCAACGTTTTTGTTTGTAGAACGCTAATAACAACGAAACAAACACGATCTTAGACCCTATTCTTTAACAAAACGTCTAAATCAATCATTTTCTTGATTAATAATCCCAATAGCTCAAGTTAATTAGAGCAGAACTTAGCTTCATTGACTATACTAAGAAAATCGGTTGCATTGAAGTTACAAATAATGATAAAGACAGTTAGAAAGTTCGACAAGTCAAGTGACAAGTAAACAAATTCCATTTCAAGCTTGTTCTATTTCATTGTTCATTTAATTACTCCTTCCCATCTTTTGTAGATGTCATTTTTTCTTAAATCTTACATGGTGTGTCTAGATATTAATTTGATGCTAAAAAAGAAAGGTAAAAGACATTGACATGAAATATACTTTTTTTTCGTCGATCTTATCATGCTATGTAAATTACATCAAACTCCTCAATATCTTATGGTGTGATTACCGAGTGAATAATCAACATTTATAGCAGAGGTCAGAGTTTAAGATTTTTTGGTTTAGAGTTTAGTTTTAATATTATTATTATGTTCACTGTTCACATGATAAAACCACATTATATAGAAGAAAAAAACACGTATTTCATAACAACTAAATGAATGATAAAATCAGAAAGATAAAATAACAATATTTGATGGAGATATAAAAGTCACATCATTTTGAATACAATTCAACAAGAAATATATCGAAGAGTTAGTGGTGGACTGGATGAATATTACAGTGTTTCAGAATTAACTTAGCACTGAAAAAAAAATACATAATAGGAAAAGGCTATAGCTTTAACTTTAAGTTTATTTGTATTAAACTCTAATCAATATTTTTTAAAAATAATAATATGTAAGTAGCTTTTTCTTTTTCTTTCTTTTTTTTTTTGTTAAAAATAATATGTAAGTAGTTCTAATCTGAACTAGAGTAACATGATATGATGATAATTACATGATGGTATTCCGGAATAATTCTTCATGTACATTCACCCAAAGATGCCTTTACAATCATTCCAAAAAGGGGAAGATTCAAACTTCCAAACGTTAGCTATATGCCAAAAATATCATGTAAACATAAAATCAATCAAGTCGGGGCGCATAGATCAGTTTCCATCAGATCCAACCGGCTCAGAGGCTCTTTCTGAGAAGGTTCTCCCTCTTTTGTTCACCCACGACTCTTCATTTGGGTTGTGTGCTCAGTTCCGGTGTCGTTTGGGGGCTCTCTGGCTCCACGGTTGAGAAGCTTGGCATTTGTGTGGTGGCGACGGGAGCGGCTCCTTCTTCCGGTTCTCTGAGGACGAGTTTCGGCGAGGGTCCCATTTTGGTGCTGTTGCAGTAGCTTCGTTGTGATTGTTAGTTTTGTGAAAGAACGATGAAGAAGATGAATTTAGGTGAAAAGTTTGTTATTCTTCTTAATCGTCTTTGTTACATGAAACTCTCTTATATATGGAGAGTATCTTGGTTTACACATAACCAATGTAATCTAATTGACTCGGTTTATCTATCTAACCGGATTACAATTAGAACATCTTATATTCCCCCTCAAGATGAGAATATTGACTTTAAGCTCATCTTGCCAATAAAACTGTTGAACAAAGTAGGAAACAGAGGCTTTGTTAAGACGTCTGCAATCTGGTTATGAGTCCTAACATGCATTGTCTTCACCAAACCACTTTCAATCCTCTCTCTGATCGTATGGCAGTCTCTTTCGATGTGTTTTGTTCGTTCGTGAAAGACCGAGTTGTTAGCTATGTGAATGGCTGAAGTTGAGTCACAAAATAAAGGAACAGTCTTCTGCGGAATCTGAAACTCAGTCAGTAAATTCACTAGCCAAGAAATCTCACGTCCTGCCAAAGCCATTGCTCTATATTCTGATTCTGCAGAAGAGCGAGAGACAACATCTTGCTTCTTGGACTTCCATGAGACTAAGGAATCACCAAGAAACATATAATATGCAGAAGTTGATTTGCTTGTATCTGGACATGTCGACCAATCAGCATCACAAAATGCCTTAAGCTGAAGATCAGTGTTTGATGGATAAAACAGTCCCAAACCAACAGTTCCTTTGAGATAATGAACCACCTTATGAGCAGCATTAAGATGAGATACCTTCGGATTTGAAGAGAATTGACATAGCTTGTTGACAGCATAAGATATATCAGGTCTAGTGATGGTTAGATACATCAGTTTGCCCACAAGTCGTCTATAAACTTCAGGATTATCCAACTCAGGTTCATCATTGTGTTGACTCAGTTTAATGCTTGGCTCCATAGGAATACTTGAAGGTCTGCAACCTAATAAACCAGTCTCTTCTAGCAACTCCAAAGTATATTTTCGTTGACACACTGAGATTCCCTCACTCGTGCGTGCTATTTCCAGTCCCAAAAAATACTTCAATGGTCCTAAATCTCTTAGCTTAAAAGCTTCTGCCAAATCTGCTTTCAGTTATGATACTGCATCTTCATTGCTACTAGCAATTACAATATCATCCACATAAACCAATAATGCAATGTAGCTTGCACTTGTATGTCTGATGAACAAAGCATTATCAGCGTGAGATTTAGTAAATCCCAGACCAATAAGTGTAGAACTAAATTTCAGAAACCATTGCCTAGATGCCTGTCTAAGTCCATAAAGAGATTTTTGCAACTTTAACACAACATTTTCAGGCAATGTTTCCCCCTTTCTTGATGCATACCCTGGAGGCAGCTCCATATAAATTTCTTCATCTAAATCCCCATTTAAGAAAGCATTTGAAATATCTAACTGATGGAGACTCCAATTTTTTGCTGATGAGACAGAGATTAGAACTCTTACAGTGGATAATTTGGCAACAGGGGAAAAAGTGTCAACAAAGTCAATGTCTTCTTGTTGTGTGTATCCTTTGGCTACTAAACGTGCTTTGAATCTCTCCAAAGTTCCATCAGCATTGAGTTTCACTTTATAAACCCATTTGCAGCCAATTGGAATCTTGTCTTTGGGTAATGAACATACAGCCCACGTATTAGTATCTTCCAGAGTATAAATTTCAACATCCATAGCATCAAGCCATTCTTTGATTTTCTTTGCCTGACTGTAAAAGTTTGGTTCTGAATACTTATCAACAGCACAAACATAGGCTTTATGATCAATGGACAATCTTGTCAAATTGACATAGGCAGAGATTGGATACTTGATATCACAAACATTATTGCAGTGATAATCTTTGAGATGAGCATGTGTTTTACTCTGACGTTTAGATCCAGTAATGATCAAAGGTTTATCTATCTCCTTCTCTGGCTCAATGTTTATTGTCATATTTGAATCATCTTTCTCAGGAATCGCTTTCTTCGGCATTTCAAACAAATCTTTAGAATGAGCTGCACTTTTAGAGAAAGGAAAGATTGATTCAAAGAAAATAACATGTCGTGATATAGTAACTTGATGAGACTCCAAATCTAGAAGCTTGTATCCCTTGTATCTAGCCGGATATCCCAGAAATATACATGCTTTGGATCTTGGTTTGAATTTGTGTCTTTGCTGCTTAGAAGTTGACTTGTAGCAGAGACAACCAAAAACCTTGAGCAATGAATAATCAGGAGGCTTAGACTGGAGTATCTCAAAAGGAGACTTGTTAGATAACACTGGAGTAGGTAATCTATTGATCAGAAACACTGCAGATAATATACAGTCTGACAAATACTCAAGAGGAACCTTAGACTGAAACATTAATGCTCTTGCCACGTTTAGTATGTGTTGGTGTTTTCTTTCCACCACAGAGTTTTGTTCTGGAGTCTCTGGACATGAATGATAAGACATGACCCCTTTCTCCTTGAAAAGATCAACAAATTTCAACTCTGGAGCATTATCTGATCTTACAGCCTTGACTTTAACTTGATACTGTGTTTCAATCTTCTGCAAAAAACTTGGAAACACAGTGAGAACTTCATCCTTTGTTTTCATCATATATACCCATGTAGCTCTTGTGTGATCATCCACAATTGTCAAGAAATACCGGTATCCTTTTGTAGATTTTACAGAGAATGGTCCCCATGTATCAATATGAACTAAGTCAAAAGGATTCTTAGACATGTGATTTTCTGAAGCAAATGGTAAGTGTTTCTGTTTAGCCATTTGACAAATCTCACAATGAATCAAATCTTCTTTATTCCTTTTCTGTAAACCAAGTACATTGTTAAGCATATCTATTCTAGAGTAGAAAGGATGTCCTAGTCTATTATGCCACAATGAATTATCAGTAACAACAGATAAAATAACTGGATTTACAATGACTGATGGTGAATCCATTAACGAATCAGTATCTAGAACATAGAGTCCGGCAATCTGCTTACCCTGTCTAATCTTCAATCCCTTGATACGATCCTGAATTACACAAGCATCTTCATCAAAATAAATTCTGGAGCCTAAATCTCTGGTTAGTTGACTTATACTCAAAAGATTCAGTCTGAACTCTGGAATATATAACACATTTGTGATTGTAATCGATTCACTTAACCTTATAATACCTACACCTGCAATTTTGACATCTATGCCAGTAGGTAGTGTAACTGATGAACGCATATCATAAGAGATTGTGGAAAACAAACTAATATCATGAGAAACATGATGTGTTGCTCCACTATCTATAATCCATGTCTGAGGTGTTAACACACTCCTAGAGGCTATCAAAATTCCAATGAAACAGAATGTAGATAAGGAAAAGGAAATACCATTAGGAGCAGAATCATTTATATCACTTGTTGAAAAAGAAGCAACTGTGACTGGTTTGTCCGATGATGCTTGAATCTGTGTACTGAAGTATGCTATAACATCTTGCATCTGATCTTTAGACATTCCTGCAACCAAATCAGAAATTTCGTTTGCCTTTATAACTCTTCCAGTATGAGCATTCATGTCTGTGAGAGAAAGACTTGCAACAACTGGTTTTGGAGGCTGTGCAGACTTGTCTTGAGTAGTATTTGTCTTTGTTTTGTGCTTAAAGCCTGGAGGATATCCATGAATCTTGTAACACTTGTCAACAGTATGCCCTGTGTATCCACAATGAGAGCATATGATCTTGTTTTGTTTCGGATTATTCTGATAAGATTGAGCTGCATTGATTGAGAATTGCTCTGTAGTTGTCACATTGAAAGCTGAAGCATTAGATACATTTGAACTAGAACCAAAACTTCTTTGACTGTAGTCCTGATCCAAAAGGTTATAGATCTCTCCCAATTCTGGAACAGGCTTCTTCATAATGATATTACTTCTGATATTGGAATAACAATCATTCAGACCAGCCAAAAACTTTATAATCTTTGAGTGTTCAGCCTTTGTATCAATTGCTTTGCAGCATTTGCAATTGTGACAGGTTTAAGCACAATCAGCACCATCCAAATCATCCCACAGTGTTTTCAATGCAGTATAATACTCAGACAAACTCATAGAACCTTGCTGGAGTGACCAAATCTGTTGTGTCAAGGAATAAGAATGAGGCAAATTGGTGATGTGAAATCGTAGCATTAGATCTTTCCAAATCTCTGAAGCATCGTTAAATCTGAGTATGCTTCTGTAGATTTGCTTTGTCACAGATGAAAGCAACCAAGATTTGACCATAGAATTACATCTAGACCACAATCTAAAGCTAGGATGCATCTCACTAGGTCTCGGTAAAGTTCCATCAACAAAAGAAATCTTGTTCTTCGCATCTAACGCTATTGACATCGCTATCTTCCAAGATGAATAGTTCGTTCCATCTAATATCTCAGAGATGATCATATTACCAGGATTATCACCATTGGAAAGATTGAATGGTGAGTAAATGCTATCTGTAAAGTTGATCGACGGAATCATAACAGATGGTGATGAATTCGGAACAATTGGTGGTGAAGAAGGCTCAGATTTGTGACGAATAGGTGTTTGTTCCGCCGGAGTACTTGATCTGACAGTGCGACGCCGTAACTTCTTAACAGAAACCATCGCTTAGCTCGGTGATATATTAGTATTTTGTCCCATTTTAGCTAGTCTTTTCATATTGTTTTCGAGTATTTTCTATTTTTTTTTGTGTCTTTTCAGGTATTTTGAGGGTCTGGAGCATGGATTGAAGATATTGGAAGACATTCGAGCAAAAGGAGCAAATTTGAGCCAAAAGTCGATTTTCCGACTGGTCGAGCACCTGCTCGGACCTGTCGAGCACCTGCTCGACCCATTTTACCTAGGGACGCATTTTTATATTATATTATTTTATTTTTAGAATAAATATAGGCAAGCCGCCTCAGACTTGGAACACGTTCGTTTTGGGACTCAGTTCTTATTCTAGGTTTATTTTGGTTTAGAATAAATACCTTGACCTAGTGCTTTTTATTAATTGATTTTACACCGTTTTATTTTATTTGTTGCTGTTCCGAAAATTACACAAAACCTCATTGTCTTAGCTTTGAATTAAAATCTATAATTTCATAGTGTAACCTTGGTCTCTGTTGATTCGATACCCCATATACTACTGCGTGTGTCTGTGCACTTGCAGAAAATATTTTGGGTTAAAACTCGACACATCAAGTTTTTGGCGCCGTTGCCGGGGACCAATAGCGTTACCTTTGATTTTTGATTTTGTTTATAGTCTAAGAAACTATTGATCTTTATTTTTATTTGTTTCTGCTATGTGTGAGGTGCATGACCAGTAGAAGAACGAGAAGAAATTGCACCGAAGATCTAGCCATCCTCACCAACGAAGAGTTAGCTCGCATCGAACGTCAAAACCGTCAAAAGAGACTTACAACTGCTCCGGTCATCATGGCTGAACAAGACAATGGTATGGCTACTCAGTTACAGTTTCTAAGGGATCAGATTGCTCAGTTGAGAAGAGATCAACCGCCAGCTCCACGAGTTCAGCCGGGTATAGGGGATTCGGATAATCCCCATGCATTTTATCAAAACCGGTCAGCTATTGTTTCTCCGACAATTCAGAGGCAAGACTATGAGATCAAGCCTCAGATGATCACATTGGTGAAACAACACCTCTTTCACGGACTGCCAGCTGAGATACCGATGGACTACATCGAAAATTTTGAAGAAATCTGCAGCACCACCGATTCTAATGGGGTACCGTCGGAATTTCTAAAATGCAAGCTGTTTCCGTTTTCTCTTAATGACAAGGCTCAGAGGTGGTTGAAGTCATTGCCTGCTGGTTCTTTGAGGACATGGGATGAAGTTAGAGCTGCCTTTTTGGACCACTTCTACACTAAGTCCAAGACAGCCGCTCTACGAAACAAGATTTCGTCTTTTCAACAACATTCTGGTGAAGCTTTTTGTGAAGCTTGGGAAAGACTGAAGGAATACCGTATGGAGTGTCCTCATCATGGTTTTAAAGATGAACAAATTCTGGGGATATTTTATGATGGAGTTGAATGGGATTACCGCAACGCCCTAAATGCTGCGAGTAATGGGGATTTTATGACCAAGACAAGAGATGGTGCTTTTGAGCTGATAGAGAACCTTGCTTCAAGCTCTAGCAACAGGTCTCCTGAGTATGATAGGTCCAAGAAAGTAAACAGTGTGGACACTCAGAAGATAGATGAGCTGACGGCAAAGGTAAATTTACTCTCTACGAAAGTCAAAGACCGGTCAAGTTTGTGGAAGAAAATGGGGCTGCGCCCGTTTCTCAAGAGTTTGAGGAAGATGACGATGCTGGAGTACATGAGGTTAACTATGTGAGTGGTCAGGGATATGTCCAGAACCGTTGGTTGAATCAAAATTATCGGAGCCACCCCAACCTCTCCTACCGAAGCACAAATGTTGAGAACCCACAAGACCAAGTCTATCCGCAACAAGGAGGTATCACTCAGTTGCCACAAGCTCAGGGTTTTCAAAAATTCTACTCCAGCAACACTCAGGGGAAGCAGTACATCCCTAATCAGAATCAGAATCGGTTCCAAGGAGGAAACCAACAACAAAACATAAATTACACGGCACCACCACAAGTCACCTCCGCGCCTACATCTCAAGATGAACTAAAGAGTCTTATGCAACAGCTAATGGTTAACCAACAGAAGGCATCTACTGAGATTAATGCCAAGGTGGATCACATGTACACTGATTTAAACGCGAAGTATGAAGCTGTTACCGCGCATGTGAAGAAGCTTGATACACAAGTAGCTCAAACCGCCGAGGCTATCATGAGACCAGCTGGAGCTCTTCCAGGTAAAGGTGAACTGCCCAGTAATGCATATCACGTGAATGCTGTTGAGTTGAGGAGTGGAAGGTTGCTGGTACCGCCTACGATGAGAAGCTTCCACGGAAAGGCTAAGGAGAAGAATTCCGAGCACCAGGCTCAAGGGAGTGATTCTGCTGTGAAAGATGGAAATGTTGAGGTTGGATCAAGCTCAGGAACAACTCTGGGAACTGTTCCAAACAAATTTGAAGAAAAATTTTCTGAGCACCCCAACTCTGCTACGGAGCACCCGCTCCCACAGGGTGCTCCCGCGAAAATTTCAAAAATTCCTGAAACTCCACCAGAACGAGTCTATATACCTAAGGTCCCTTATCCAGTACCTCCAAAGAAATCTCGCAAGGATTTGGAAGATGCAAAGTGCAAGGAGATGCTTAAGGATATGACGGTGAAGCTTCCCTTGGTTGATGCCGTGCAAATGATGCCTTCTCTCAAGCGATACATGAAGGAGCTGGTTGCTGGTAAGGTTGTTGAGGAAGAGAATATTATGATTGTTTCTAAGAAGTGCAGCGCCATACTTCAGAGTAAGGTGTTGAAAAAGAAGGAAGATCCCGGGAGGTTTGTTATCTCGGTGAAGATAGGACCGTGCACATTTGCTTGTTCTCTGTGTGACTTAGGCTCCAGCGTCAATCTGATGCCATATTCTGTGGCTAAGCGTCTGGGATTCACCAAGTTCAAACCTATAAAGATCTCATTGGTTTTTGCGGATTGGTCTACAAAGCTTCTGGTGGGTATTATTGAAGATATGCACGTCCGAATTGGGGATACATTTATCCCAACTGATTTTGTGGTTCTGGAACTTGATGAAGAACCCAAGGACCCACTGATATTGGGTAGAGCCTTCTTATGCACGGCTCGTGCTATCATTGATGTTGAGGAAGGCATAGTTGATCTCCGTCTTGGAGATATGTTAGTTTGGTTTGAGATGAGCAAGCTTCTCAAGAAACCGATGATTGATGGACAGATATTTGTGATCCATGTTGAGTCAGGGATAGCAGAGGATGTGGTTGAAGAAATTTTGGCGAATGACCCTTTAGAAGTCGCTTTGACTAAACCCGAGGGTGAACACAGTTTTCTGAGTGAAGACACCCATGGATTCGCTAAGTTTCTTGATTCCAACATCAGAGTGGAGGAAAGAGATGAATTTCTGAGCCTGGGAGAAGGCACAAAAAACGAGGACAAGCGAGCACCCCAACGAGCACAAGGAGCACCTGCTCCAAAAAATCCGATCTTGGAAGGCTCTTGAAGTGAGCTGAAAGCTCCAAAGCTTGAGTTGAAGACCCTCCCAGCAGGGCTCAGGTATGTTTTTCTTGGTCCGAACTCCACCTATCCCGTTATAGTGAATGCAAACTTGAACAATGTAGAGATTACCTTGCTTTTGTGTGAATTGAGGAAGTATAGGAAGACTCTAGGATATTCACTAGATGATATCACTGGTATATCCCCTGACTTATGTATGCACAGGATACACCTAGAGGATGAATCTATGACTTCTGTCGAGCATCAGAGGCGGTTAAACCCTAACCTCAAGGATGTCGTCAAGAAAGAGATAATAAAACTTCTAGAGGCTGGTGTGATTTATGCGATTTCTGACAGTAAGTGGGTCAGCCCTGTGCATGTAGTCCCTAAGAAAGGAGGTATCACAGTGATTAAAAATGATAAGAGCGAACTGATACCAACTAGGACGGTAACCGGACATAGGATGTGCATAGATTATCGGAAATTGAATGCTGCTAATCGCAAAGATCATTTTCCGTTACCCTTTATTGACCAGATGCTAGAGCGTCTGGCTAACCATCCATATTACTGTTTCCTAGATGGTTTTTCAGGATTTTTCCAGATTTCCATCCACCCAGACGATCAAGAGAAGACGACATTCACATGTCCTTACGGCACCTTCGCGTACCGCCGTATGCCGTTCAGTTTGTGTAATGCTCCAGCAACGTTTCAACGTTGTATGATATCTATATTTACTGACCTTATTGAGGATATTATGGAAGTATTTATGGACGATTTTTCTGTGTATGTCTAATTTATGCAGGGTATTGCAAAGGTGCGAAGAGAAGCATCTAGTTCTCAACTGGGAGAAGTGTCACTTCATGGTCCGAGATGGGATAGTGCTAGGGCACAAGATTTCAGAGAAAGGGATCGAAGTTGACAAGGCAAAGGTAGAAGTCATGATGAGTTTGCAACCGCCTAATTCGGTTAAGGGAATCCGCAGTTTTCTGGGACACTCGGGGTTCTACCGTCGCTTCATCAAAGACTTTTCTAAGATTGCTAGACCTCTTACGAGATTGCTGTGTAAGGAGGTGAAGTTTGAATTTGATAGTGACTGTTTGGCGGCTTTTCATACCATTAAGGGAGCCTTGGTTAGTGCACCGATAGTACAACCGCCAGATTGGGAGCTACCATTTGAGGTAATGACGGATGCAAGTGATTTTGCTGTGGGAGCTGTTCTGGGTCAGAGGAGAGACAAGAAGCTCCACGTGATTTATTATGCCAGTCGGACAATGGACGATGCTCAGTGTCGGTACGCCACTACCGAGAAGGAATTATTAGCGATTGTTTTCGCTTTTGAGAAGTTCAGGTCATACCTTGTCAGATCGAAGGTAATTGTTCACACAGACCATGCTGCATTGAAGTATTTGCTGACAAAGAAAGATGCAAAGCCCAGATTATTGAGGTGGATTCTGTTGCTACAAGAGTTCGATCTAGAGATAAAGGACAAGAAAGGGTCCGAAAATGGGGTTGCGGATCACTTGAGCAGGTTGCAGATTGAAGAGGACACACCCATGGAGGATAGTCTACCAGATGAACAGATCTATTTTATCAGCACTTGCAAAAATTTTCTAGCACCTGACCGAGCATCTGACCGAGCACCTGCTCCCGAAAATTCTTGTGAATTAATTCAAACAGGTCAGTCCTCTAGCTTCCCATGGTTTGGAGAGATTGCAAACTTCTTGGCTGCTGATAAGGTTCCTGAGAACCTAGCGGGGAGCAAAAGGAAGAAGTTTTTCCATGAGGTTAGGCAGTATTATTGGGATGAACCATTTTTATACAAGCAATGTTCGGATGGGCTGTATAGGAGATGTGTGTCTGAGGCAGAGATCCCTGGGATTTTACACCATTGCCACAGTTCGTCATATGCTGAGCACTTCGCCACATTAAAAACAGTTTCAAAGGCTTTACAAGCCGGATATTGGTGGCCTACGATGTTCCGTGATGCACACAAGTTTGTCTCTAGGTGTGATGCATGTCATAGGCAAGGGAACATAAGTAAGCGCAACGAGATGCCCCAGAATTTTATTCTGGAAGTTGAAGTTTTCGATGTATGGGGCATAGACTTCATGGGACCATTTCCATCCTCCTACGGTAATGAATACATTCTAGTGGCTGTTGATTATGTTTCCAAATGGGTTGAAGCGCTGGCTAGCCCAACTAATGATGCTAGAGTGGTTATAAAGATGTTCAAGAGTGTCATCTTTCCGAGGTTTGGAGTCCCTAGAGTGGTGATTAGCGATGGAGGCTCACACTTCATAAACAAGGTTTTTGAGAACTTGTTGAAGAAGAATGGTGTTACGCATAAGGTAGCTTCTCCTTATCACCCTCAAACTAGTGGACAGGTCGAGATCTCCAACAGGGAGATAAAAAGTATCCTGCAGAAGACGGTGAGCATCACGCGAAGGGATTGGTCCAAGAAGTTGGATGACGCTTTATGGGCGTATAGGACCGCGTATAAAACACCGTTGGGGACAACGCCTTTTCATTTGGTATATGGGAAGGCATGCCACCTTCCGGTGGAACTGGAGTACAAAGCGGCCTGGGCTATTAAATTGCTCAACTTCGACATCCTACCGGCATTTGAGAGGAGATCCATGCAGCTGCACGAGTTGGAGGAAATTAGGCATCTCGCCTACGACAACTCAAGGATTTACAAGGAGCGAATAAAAGCTTACCATGACAAGAGGATCATCCCCAGAATTTTTCTCTAAACGATCAGGTATTATTGTTCAACTCTCGTCTCAGATTATTTCTAGGTAAGCTGAAGTCCAGATGGTCAGGCCCCTTCACAATCAAGGAGGTTAGACCACATGGAGCCGTGGTGTTGCTAAATGCGAAAGGAGACGAATTCGTGGTAAATGGCCAAAGGATCAAGCCATATCTCGCTGATACACACATTGGAGAAGGTGATACTGTCGCCTTGGGTGATGTTCCTCACGCCTAAAAACGGTATACAAAGTCGAGCTAACGACTTAAAACAAGCGCTTGGTGGGAGGCAACCCACCGGTAAGGTTTCTTGTACATAATTCATTTTAAATTTTTATTGATACTAATTTTTATTTGTGATTTCACTTTTCATTCATATAAAAAAAAAAAAAAAAGGGGTATCGAGCACCCCAGAACTGGACCGAGCACCTGCTCCGCCAGGGTGCTCGATGAGTCAACACAAACAAAAAGTAAATTCCAAATTTCTTTTTCCCAACCCCACTAACTTTCTCTTTTTCCTATTTTGCAGGGCCATGCACTGGTCACCACAAGCCTCCAAATTCAGAAAACCCTACTCATCTCCACTTTAAATCACGAGAACCGAGCACCAACATCTCCATCGCCATCTCTCTCTATCATCTCATCTGCTCGGATCAGCTTTCTCAATCTCTCCGCCCAACCACCGTTGCTCCGCTCAAATCCGAAAGCTCTCAGCCATATCTCTCTCCGCCGAACCGCATCACCTCCGCCGTTCACCGCTGGCACCAAGTCCTGAATCTCTCACTCTCCGTGAAACTCAACTACTCACGTTTCGCCACTAGATCCGTGAGACTCCGCCTCCGTCTTCCATCTCTACTAGGCGAAACTCCACCGCAAGTTTCTCTCGACTTGCTCTCACTCGGCCAAGTTCCGCCGCTCCGCCTCTCCTCGCCAATCCACCACGACGCGATCCACCGCTCTCCCTCAATCTTCTAGCTCACACTTCGAGCTCTCCGCCGAACTCGTATCACTCTGTCACGTCGCGTTTTCCGGCTCACCGCAAGTCACCCTCGACTATTTCACGCTCGGCCAAGCTCCGCCTCTTGCCGCCGTCACTCCAAGCTCCCCGTCTCATCATGCATTCGAAGCAGTTTTTCGCCACCAACAAGGGAAAGGGCAAAGCCAGCACCTCCACACGGTCCACCGCCTCCAAGAGATTCGCCACCACCCGTGGCCCCGCCCCGAAAACACGTATTTCGATCTCGGAATCAAGGAGCTCCCGCCCATCTCACCGGACTCGTGGGACACTCGCGATGCCTATTACTACAATCAGCTTCTCGGGCTGAAGCTAGAGCCCACGAGGTACATGTGCGAGACGACGCTTCAGCAACTAGGTCTCCAAGAGCAAGTTCGGAGGATCCTAAGCCATGCGTATTGCATGTCTTTCGCGCTAGAGGAAGATGTGCTTTACCCAGACCTTGTGAGACAATGCCTAGCCACCGCCACTCTTACTTACAAAAATCCGGACTCCCCAACACTTGAAGAAGGTACATTTTCGTTCTTTGCTGGAGGAACGAAGTATGATATTGCTATGTGGGATTTTTGCGTTCTCTATGGCTTCCGCGAGACAGTTACCAAGCTAGATTCACCAAAGTCGTTCGTGCAGTCCAAAAAATTCTGGAGCCATATCGCCTCAGGCCCTTACTCCTCCAACTCCGCAAGTCAAAACCGCCTCCGCCATCCCGCACTTCGCATATGCGCAAGAATTTTTAGCAACATGCTTTTTGCCCGGGCTGTAGGTAACAAAGTTCATATCGATGAATTGCTGTTACTATTCTTGGGATGTGCTCATATTGTAGGAAACGGGAACACGGAACAATTCGAGGTCTACCGTTCCAACTTAGGCGTCCGCTTTGCCGAAGTAATTTGCGGAATCAAGGATAGCCCCACGGAGAACAACAAAGGACAGCGAGTTGAGCGAATAGGGAGTCTCCTAACTCCACTTTTTCGCCATCATCGAGTGGATCTCTCATCCGCAATCATGTGTCACCCAGCTATCACGGATGGATATGAGGCACCTGCTCGCGTCCACGATGCTCCGTCCAACTACCAGTTCATCACTGCGACCGGGGAGTCTTGCCTCATCGAGCTTCCAAACCCGGCCGCGACTGAACTCTACACAATGGACGATCTTGCGTTCCAACCACCACCACAATACCTCATCCCCATCCCAGCTGCTCATCATCAGCTAGGGCGAGCACATCTCGTCGAAGCATATCTCGTCATGATACCGACGATGACGCCACACCGGTCCCGCGCCTCGCACTTCCTTATCATGCCGCCTCTACTCAAGGTGAGTTTGATCTTCCACCCATCTCTGATGATGCTGACACTGCCGAGTACAGGAGGTGGATGATCGAGTCAACCAAGAGAAACAACAGCCTCATGCAGAGGATTATGCAAATGTTGGCGCGAGGATGTTGCCATACCACCGCCGCAGCAGCTGCCACGCCCCAGCCTTCAAACTCAACCTCAGGCTCCGGGCAGCCATTACGCCGTAAGAAGAGGCGAGCACCTGCTCCACCAGGGTGCTCCATGGGCAATGAGCACGACACCGCGACAACTCAGTGATATCCTCCTTAACCCTCTATCATCCTTGTATTATCCATCTGTATTTTTATTTTTTCTTTCTCGCCAATCTCTCGTTCTTTTTCACACCGGAGACGGTGTGATTTAAGTCTGGGGGAGCGGTTAGCTATTTTATTTTATTTTATATTCTATTGAGTCTTGTTGTTGTGTCAGTCCCAAGAGTCTTAGATTTTTAGTGAATCAGGTCCTGCTGCTTGGTTTACTTTTATCGAATATGTTTTAGAGTTTTATCGAGTCAAAAGCTTATTTGGGAATTATGAACTTGATCTATTGGATTTATTTTCAGACTAAGGATTACTTGTATGACTCACAGCTTGGCCAAACTTCTGTATTGGAAAGGCATTGGGCAGATTGAATATTCCCCAAAGCTCACGCTCAGCGGGAAATAGGCTGAACCTATGTCATCTCTGATTTTTATTGGACCCTAACCTGATCTTCAATTTCTTTTTCAGGGGTTTGATGTTCATTAGGGAAGACCTATTCGAGCCAAACAAGACCACGCAACTCTCCACAAAGTATGCTATTCCTCTCTCACTCCCCTTCATTACACCGAGAAAAAGAAAAGAAAAGAAAAAGAAAATAAAAAGGAGAAGTTCAAAGCAACAAGCCGAAGTGAACCAAGGGATGATGCGTAAACCCGTGTATCCTTTGTGACCTCATGGAGATTCGTCCCACAAAAATAAAGAAGAAGCATCAGAAAAGTGATGGCTGTGTTAAAGGGTGAAGCATCGGCAAATGAAAACCGATGGCTGTGAAAAATAAACAGAAAAATGATGGCGTGGAAAGAGGGAAAGAGGGAAGAGGAAAGTTATATGGGAGGGGGTCTTTGGTTAGAAGAAGTTGGCACCTTTTGGACCGATTCCCCTTGGTAAGATCACTGTACTTTATTTTCATTAATCTATGTAAGAGATGATAGTGGGGAGTTATTAAGGTTAGGTCATGAACCCCACGGCTAACTACGGTACATGTCCTAAGGCCCAGTGAAGAAGGTATGAAGTTCAAAATTTTTCAAACAAGCAAGTGAGTTCCCGTGATTTTCAAACCTCTTCTCAGTTCTTGATCTTGTTTTGTTTGAGGACAAACAAAGGTCTAAGTCCGGGGGAGTTGATATATTAGTATTTTGTCCCATTTTAGCTAGTCTTTTCATATTTTTTTCGAGTCTTTTCTATTTTTTTTGTGTCTTTTCAGGTATTTTGAGGGTCTGGAGCATGGATTGAAGATATTGGAAGACATTGGAGCAAAAGGAGCAAATTTGAGCCAAAAGACAATTTTCCACCTGGTCGAGCACCTGCTCGACCCATTTTACCTAGGGACACATTTTTATATTATTTTATTTTATTTTTAGAATAAATATAGGCAAGCCGCCTCAGACTTGGAACACGTTCGTTTTGGGACTCAGTTCTTGTTCTAGGTTTATTTTGGTTTTGAAGACACACACTTTGTTTTGTTCGATTTGGATTTATATTATTCAGCCTTGGACCTCTATTCTCCTACTGTCGATCAATCCATAACTTGTTTGAGAAGTTTTCCTGAACCTTATTCTTTCAATAAATCATGAATTCATCTCCTTGCTTTGTTATGCTTGAATTCGCTATGTGTGAGTAGATCCATAGCTAGGTTAAGGTTTTCAATGGTGGTTTAGGTTGTTTATGGCTGAGCACAAATAGGATCGGAATTTATATGTCTTCGCCAATAGGGGTTCGTAATGCCTAGGTTAGCATGATCACCTAGCCTATGATTTTTAGGTTAAACTTATTCATGAGAGTGCTCTAGGTTGCTAGAAAAACATTGGTGGGCAATTGGTGCGCAGCCAACGAGAGTTGATTGCTGCGGTTGATTGTGAACATATTGAACTTGTTTGTTAATGCTTATCGTCTTCATTAGATCCGGGCGAGAGTTTCGGGCTCTAGGTTGTTAGATAAAGGTGTCGATACATCACGAGAGTGGGGCGACATTCATATGTATTTGAGTTCTAGACCGGTAGTTAATTAGCCCTGAATAGTTGCTCAGCCTTGTCTCCTAATCACCAGCGAAATACCTTGACCTAGTGATTTTTATTAATTGATTTTACACCGTTTTATTTTATTTGTTGCTGTTCCGAAAATTACACCAACCAATATTTTGTCTTAGCTTTAAATTAAAATCTATAATTTCATAGTGTAACCTTGGTCTCTGTGGATTCGATACCCCATATACTACTGCGTGTGTCTGTGCACTTGCAGTATTTAATTGGGTTAAAACTTTAGACATCACTCGGAATAGTTCAAGACTTGAAAATCAACAAAATAGAGGTGAAATTCCGATGAACAATGATGAAATTGAGCTCAATTGATGAGAAAACTCAAGCAATTGAACAGATTTGCGAGTGAAAACGGAGCAATCGCTCTGATACCATGTTAGTTTTGTGAAAAAACGATGAAGAAGATGAATTCAGGTGAAAAGTTTGTTATTCTTCTTAATCGTCTCTGTTACATGAAACTCTCTTATATATGGAGAGTATCTTGGTTTACACATAACCAATGTAATCTAATTGACTCGGTTTATCTATTTAACCGGATTACAATTAGAACATCTTATAGTGATCTGTCGGTTTCATTTTTACTGAGTGGTGGATCTGAAGTATGGGGGTTGTGTTATGTCGGGTGGTCTCGAGGGAGTTGAGTCGGCGGATGTCCTCGCTTTTGGTTGTGTTTCTCCTTGGGGACGGTGGATTATAGTCAGAGTTTTTAAGCTGGAGACAGAGGCCGGAGGTGTTCTGTTTGGCCTTAGTCTTCGCCTGAGGTGTTCTGTTTTGGCAAGGGCATGAGCGAAGGCATTTTCTCCGAAGGTTTTCTGTTCTGGCGGTCCGGCGGTTGAGGATTTAATTTCGCTTACACCTAACCAGCCCTAACCGGGTGTTATGGTGGGTCATATCCGGTTGTATATTGTATCAAAAACCAAAAAAAACCATAAAATTTTAAATACAAGCAAAAAATTTATCAAAAAAAAAACATAAAATCATAAGAGAACAGAGCAGAGGAAGATTCGATGATGTGACTTAAATCTTCGGTTTTAGGGTTTTTGTTCTCTTGGTTGTTCTAAGGTTAGTGAGAGAGGAAGATTTCACCATTCGATTCTCAGCTTCTGAAACTGAAATCGAGATCAAACGTGTTCTTCTAGTGTTGATTCTCGTTTCAATAAGGTAATATTTTCTAATTTCTATTTGAATTTTTGGAAAAAAATTTGTTTTCTGAAATTTTGGTTCAGGGTTCACCCATAAGAATCAATTTTAGACCCACAAAATGCCAAATCCGAAACCAAAAATTTTCCTCTCTTACAAACCCTAGAACGACCAAGAGAAAAAAAATGAATCGTGACTCGATGTTGAGTTTTGTTTTTTTTTAATATTTGCCTATTTGGTTTGATTTAATTTTTTTGGGTTTCAATTGGATTGGATCAATGGTTTAATTTTATTTTGGGTCGGTTTAATTTTTTACTTGGGCCAGTTTTTAATTATTAATTGGATTGATTTTTTGACCCAATTCAAAATGGATATTTAACCAAACCAGGTCGGATTTTTCTGGTCACCGGAATAGCACCGGAATCATCATCCATTACACCGGAAAAGTGAAAAAGTGATGGTTGGGATGTTGCGCACATGACACTACTTCATGCATGTATGTCACTATGTGAAGTCAATACTTTGTGTAGTTATAACTTATAAGAATTATTTTTCCTAAAGTTAATATTGATTAGCGAAACAACGATGCCTACAAAAATGGTAGTACATACTACAATATTCAGTTTCGGTATATTTTCACCTTAGATCCAGCAAGATTATCGAATTGCTTGAGAAAATCCTCTACCATAACATTATCATTAGAAACTTGTCGCAACATGATCCTCTTTCGATGTATAATGGTCATCGGTTTGATACATAATGACCGATAACTCATTGTCCCAAGTGTGAGCATTATCATTGCACCAAATGCAATTAGTCCAACCACTGCTCTTCCTCTCCAACCACCACAAAAGCTAATGTCAAAAACGCCACCGATATCAAAACGCACACCAACCACATCATTTTTTGTTTGTTCATCGCTCCTTTCACAACCCTTTCTACTCTTCTTCAACCTCCTCATCCTCCTCCTCTTATTTCTCATCAGCTCCCTCTTCTTCTAAATTTTAAAAAGAGAGCTAATTAAAGCTACCAAAAGCAGAATATATGTACACAATATGGTCTTATAAATAACTATCAAATAGAGCAAATATATGTACCTGAGATATGCTATGACACTATGTTGAGATTAAGAACTGGTGTAGAGACATTCGATGGTTGAGTTCCTGGCTTCACAGACAGCGATTTACACATTTCAATTGGAAGAATAATACTACAGCCCATGAGTTGGCTAAGAGAAGACCTTCTCGTAATTTATTTTCGTAGTTGGCTACATAACTGTTTGTATCAAGATTATGTAAATTCTCATTTATTCTAATATAAAACAGAGCAACTTAAATAGATCATAACGATCACATGTTATAGAAATGTATTTGTTGTATTAATAATTGTGGTAAAAGTATACAAATTATATAAAAAAAGAAATTAACATTTTCTTTCATTTTGTTCTTTTTCGTACTCATCTTCCACACTTGATTTTGTATGAGCTAAATTAGTAAAATTTGGCTATATTTGAGAGTTAAAAAAAATGAGAATGATGGGTTAAGATTCAATTGCATGCCAAGGAGCAATGTAAATTGATGACTGTACACAAACTCCAATACGTACAAGAACCTCAACTGTTATATCCCAACAACAACCACCTTTGGAGGATTTGCATTGGTAAACTCACCTTTGTAGCCAACCTCACCGTAGCCAATTGCTCAGGGGCCAAAATCTTGCTTGCCATCACAACCACCATATATCAGTTTCTAGGCACTCTTGAAAAGGAAAACTCCACCGAATGAGGTCTGGATATATCTGCCCGATATTGCCGAATTTTCCCTTTGTTGAGCTCATGAGATATCATACAGTATATTCTCCTTCTTCCTCCTCCTTTGTTCCTATGTTTTTGTATATTTAAAAATAAATTAAAAACCCCAAAGAGAATAAGCTATGAGGCTATATCTGACAACATGAACGACATTATAATATCAAATCTTTATATTATTAGAGAAGTGAAAACTCACAAGAATAAATCTCAACTATAAGATTACCAAAATACCATTAATGACATATGTTTTTTGTCTTTACGTTCAAGGGTAATTGTGACATTTAAATGCTTCAAGTTAGTTGTTATGAGGGTAGTTGTGACTTAAATGTTTTAATATATTTTTCTATTTAATAGATTTTTTTTTGCTTCTAATTTATCTTTCTCGGGCCGAATATAACTTAAAGTCCATTAAAACTGTTTGAAAAACCAATCAAATTTATGGACCATGTAAAAGTGGGCTTTTTCTAATGTCAGTTTAAACTCAAAACCCTAGAATATATCTCATATATAAGTGGTGCCTAGGATTATTTTTCAAAACCCTAACTCATGCTGCATATATTTTTTAACATGTTGTTTTCTTCTTTGAATAGAGTTTTTTTTGGGTAGATTTCTTATACATAATTCGTAAATATTTCTAGTGTTCTGTTCTATTTCTTTTTCAAAACGTGTTGATCTTCAAAGAGAATAAGATGAAAGAGAATAGGGAAGAGACATATATGAAGGTCAATTTTTCTAATATTTGTTGTTATCCGGTCTCAATTTTCTGGTATCTATGTTTTTGCTCTAATACCATCCATTATTTTGATGAGTTCATAAGTTTTTTTTATGTGTATAATGCTATTTTAAATTTTAGAAGAAAAAGAGGCTAGGGTTGACTCTATCTTATGAACTAACGATTTCTCTTCTAACCCTAATCTGTTATTTATTTTCTAATTTGATGGTTTTTTTATTACTAATGTTATCGGTCAAAGAAGGACATGCTATGATTAAATTCATCCAATGAACTGGTAATCACTCATCTAATAATCTGATTTGTTACTGTGATTCACTTATTTGGGTACTAAAACTATGATTAGTGGTCATTGTTTAGTATTTTCGTCCAAGCCAAGGAATTTCTTATTAATATTTGTTTTTTCGTCAAACAGGAATCTAAGGTTTGAGGCCGTACGGTTGAGATCTTCAACAATTTCGAGCTTATATTCGATCCTACTAGAGATACTCTCGAAAAATCATTCCTCCAAAAGAAGCAAGAGCTCTGTAAGCTTACTTACACTCACTCTTGATCGTCTCTCTTTGTTCTATATTATTGCTGCTAATTTATATATATAATTGGTTAATTTTAGATAAGAGGATGTTCCATGACTTCTATATATTGGGATGGTACTCTACTGGAAGCGACGCTTACGAAAGCGATATGCATATCCACAAAGCTGTGAGTGGAGCTTCATTGTTTTAATATGAATATGATTGAATTTTAGGTCTCACTATACTGAACTATGTGAGTTTTCATCTTACAGTTGATGGACATTAATAAATCTCCAGTTTATGTTCTTCTAAATTCGGCTATCAATCACACACAATATGATCTTCCAGCCACTATTTATGAAAGCGGTAAGTTCGTTGTCCATTATTGATTGTATTATTGTTTTATAAATTCTAATCTTTTTTCTTTCTTTATCTTATCATTGATTGTCTTCACAACTTGAAGAGTTTCATGTCATTGATGGAATTCCTTAGCCGATTTTTGTGCATATAAGTTACATAATTGAGGTATGTGGTTATTTATTTTATTATTATTTTGGTCAAGGTTTTTCTTGAATCAATTAAATGAGAATGATAGATAAAACAAGCGGTTTACAACAAACCGGGATAGAAACTGGAAATACCAAATTAGGAACAGTTTACAAACACAAAGGCGAACCAAACCACCTAAGAAAACCAGAGTCGAAACCCTAGAAGAATAAGTGGCCTCTGCCTCTGCCGGTAATGTTCAAAACGGCCATTTGACGTGATCTGAACAACATGAGTCGATGAAGCCCTCTTCCAGTCCTGTGAAGGTGCTCTGGAGGTTAGCATGCGAGACGAAGAGGTGGAAAATTAAACTCAACCTTCACCACTGCCAACGACCGAGCCACATTGAATACCGAGGACGTAGCTGCCGCCATCCTCACCAAACTTCGTTGCTCGCCACCTAATCTGCAAGATGACTTCCACCGCCGACCGAAGCAGAAGAGACACTAGGTGAAGCTCATTGCACATCCCATATCTGGGAATCTCCTCCCGTCCTCTAAAAAAAGCCTCACCTGATCCAGACCGATGAAGAGCACCAGCAACATCAATCGATTTTGCCATGGATCAGTGTCGCCACTACAGATCTACCACACCACAACCACCAGAGATGGAGATACCAACACTCACTGATCTACATACAACATTCGAGATCTTGCAAGTTAGCTCATAGGAAAAAGAAGGAAAAAAGGGGGCCTCTCATGGTGCCAGCGAAGAAGCCAAACACCGGAGAGGCAAACAGAGCTTTGATGTTTGGCGGCTAGGGTGAACTGGAGAAAATACTGTAAGCATATATATATATATATTTTTTATATATTGGTATGTGGTTAGGTTATTTATTTTATAAATATATGTAGCAACTAGCAATGTTTTCAAAACCCTAACCACCTATGTATTCAGACATATTTGTATGAACAATTGATCTTAAAGGTTATAGAAATTCTACTGTAAATCTTAAATTGAATGACTAATATCATCGATTTCAATTTAGAGAATTTTAACAAGTGAGACCACCGGTTGCTTTGGATATAAGAAATGTGATCATAAAGTTCACAGAAACCAAGAGAACAACTTTCAGTTTCGATAGTTATATAGTGTTTGGTATTATTTATGAAGACGAAAATTATAGTTCGACCCTTTCAACAGAGATCAAACTCTATCGAAGTTATAAGTTTTTCTTTTGGTTTCTGTGAACTTTATGATCACATTTCTTGTATCCGAAGCAACCAGTGGTCTCACTTGTTCGTATCTTCCTAAGGGTTTGACTCGACAAAACACACAATGTTCCTTGAAAATTTTCCAAATTGAAATAGTTGATATAAGTCTCTCAGTTTAAATTTACAGTAGAAATTTTATATTTTTTACTCTGATTACTAACCTTTAAGGTCCAAATCCTCATTAAGAATCTGTCTTCTTTGTTTGTTAATTCTGATCATTTACACAAACTGTTAGTGCAGAGAGTTAATATGTAGTCCATATCAGAGGTGGCTAGGGTCTTGAAAACATTGTTAGTTGCTAAATATATTTATAAAATAAATAACCTAACCACATCCCTCAATTATGTAACTTATATGCACGAAAATCGGCTGAGGAATTCCATCAATGACATGAAACTCTTCAAGTTGTGAAGATAATCAATGATAGGATAAAGAAATAAAAAAGATTATAATCTTTAAAAAAATAATACAATCAATAATGGAAAACGAACTTACCGCTTTCATAAATAGTGATTGGAAGATCTTATTGTGCTTGATTGATAGCCGGATTTAGAAGAACATAAACTGGGGATTCATTAATGTCCATCAACTATAATATGAAAACTCACACAAATTAGTATAGTGAGACCTAAACTTCAATCATATTCATATTAAAACAATGAAGCTCCACTCACAGCTTTGTGGATATGCATATCAGATTTCGTAGCGCCGCTTCTAGTAGAGTATGATCCCAAAATATAGAAGTCAGGGAACACTTTCTTATCTAAAAATAACCAATTTTATATAAAAATTAGCAGCAATAATAGAGAACAAAGAGAGACGATAAAGAGTGAGTGTAATTAAGCTTACTAAGCTCTTGCTCTTCCGGAGGAATGATTTGTCGAGAGTATCTCTAGTAGGATCAAATATTAGCTCGAAACTGTTGAAGATCTCATCCGTACGGCCTCAAATCAAGGATTCCTGTCAGACGAAAAAATAATAATAAGAAAATTCCTTAGTTTTGACAAAAAAAAGACTAATTAATGACCACTAATCATAGTTTTAGTACCCTTATCAGTGAATCACAATACTAAATTAGATGATTAGATGAGTGATTACTAGTTCATCGGATGAATTTAGTCGTAGCATGTCCTCCTTTAACCGATAACATTTGTAATAAAAAACCCCCCATAAAATTAGAAAATAAAGAACAGATTAGGATTAGAGGAGAGATCGCTAGTTTATAAGATAGAATCAACCCTAGCCTTTTTTATTCTTCTAAAATTTGAAATAGCATTATACACAAAAAAATATATAAAACTTATGAACTCATCAAAACAATGGATAGTATTAGAGCAGAAACATAGATACCAGAAAATTGAGACGGGATAACAAAAAATATTAGAAAATGACTTTACCAAGAAGTTCGGTTGCAATGTTGTTACAAATAATGATAAAGATAATTAGAGAGTTCGACAAGTCAAGTGACGAGTAAACAAATTTCATTTCAAGCTTGTCCTATTCCATTATTCATTTGATGGTGGAGTTCCTGGCTTCACAGACATCGATTTACACATGTCAATTGGAAGAATAATGACTACAGCCCATGAGTTGGTTAAGAGAAGACCTTCTTGTAATTTATTTTCGTAGTTGGCTACATAACTGTTTGTATCAAGATTATGTAAATTCTCATTTATTCTAATATAAAACAGAGCAACTTAAATAGATCGTAACGATCACATGCTATAGAAAAGTATATGTTGTATTAATAATTTTGGTAAAATTATAAAAACTATAAAAACAGAAATTAAAATTTTCTTTTTTTTGTTCTTCTTCGTACTCATCTTCCACACTTGATTTTGGATGAGTTAAATTAGTTCAACTTGCTTATATATGAGAGTTAAAAAAAATGAGAATGATGGGTTAAGGTTCAATTGTATGCCAACAATCTATGTCTTCGTCGTCTTCCTCCTCCTCACATTCATAGTTTTATTTGTCTCCATAGTCCTCGTTATTTTCATTGTCATGAGCATCAAGATCGTTACTTTCATACTCTGTTTCTTATTTCGTGCGTTTCTCTCAAAGACTTGGATTCAAGTCTTGGGGTCTTCTGCTAGACATGTTGCTAAACAGCTCAAGGAGCAATGTAAAGTGATGACTAGACACAAACTCCAACACGCACAAGAACCTCAACCGTTATATTGCAACCAAACCCGCCTTTGGAGGATGTGCATTGGTAAACTCACCGTTTTAGCCAACCTCACCGGAGCCATTGGCTCAGGGCCATAATCTTGTTTCCCATCACAACCACCATATATCAGTTTCTAGACACTCTTGAAAAGGAAAATTCCACCGAATGAGGCATGGATATATCTGCCCAATATTGCCGAATTTTCCCTTTGTTAAGCTCATAATATATAATACATTATATTCTACTTCTTCCTCCTATTTGGTTTTTCTGTTTTTGTATATATAAAAATAAAAATAAAAAATCAAAGAAAATATGCTATGAGGCTATATCTGACAACAATAGCGACACTATAGTATCAAATCTTTATATTATTTGAGAAGTGAGAAGTCACAAAAATAAATCTCAGCTATAGGATTACCAAAATACCATTAATGAGATCTGTTTTTTGTCTTCGCGTCCAAGGATAATTGTGACATTTAAATGCTTTAGGGATAGGTCCAATGATTGAGATATCTTCTAATCCATTTCAAACTGAGACTTTTATAGGTTTTAATATATTTGCCGGCCAAAAAAGGTTTTAATATATTTTTCTATTTAATTGATTTTTTGTGTAAGCTTCTAATTTATCCATATCGGGCCAAATATAACTTAAAGCCCATTAAAAGTGTTTGAAAACCAATTGAATTTATGGATCATGTAAAAGTGGGCTTTTTCTAATGTCAGTTTAAACTCAAAACCCTAGAATATATCTCATATATAAGTAGTACCTAGGCTAGTCTTCATTTTCTCTCAGTCACAAGCACCAAGGAGATGCCTCAAAAAAATAACCATCGATTGGAAATGGTCTTCTGCCACTGGTTATCCGCTCGTCCAGCATGAGCATCGTCGGCGTTACTTTCTCGAAAGCTCTGTTCGACTCCCGAAGATCCTTCTCCCCAACGGAGAAGAAACTCTCGTAACTCTCCATTGGTGTCGGTCTGGTTGGCATGTCTCACTTGAAGCTCCATGGCTATTACTCTCAATATGAAGGTGACGTTCTCCCATGTGGATCTCCGATTCTCAAAGCCACTAGATCCGACGGTGCCGTTTGCTGTGAACCGTGACTTGCTTTCTTTGGTCTCGCTGGAGCCTCCTTTACCACCAAAACCACCAGATCTGTCCATCCCTCCTGACCCTCCTCTCCATCTATGCATCTCAGTTTCTCTCATTGATTCAACTTCCCGTTCTGAGACCTTCTCGCCTATCATTCTCTCAAACTTAGGAAGGTTAATGCAAGCTCTTCAAATGTCTTCTGCCTTAGCTTCAAAGTTCACTTGAATTTTGAAAAACTAACTTGATGATTTTCTGTTTGGGTGCCCTTTCACTATTTTTCTCTCATGAGAAGAGAGTGTTCTCATATTTCTCCTCTGTTTTTGGGGAAGAACCATCACCATTTTTCTCCCTTTGATAGAAATCGTTTATACCATCCTCTTTTATTGAGGTAATTTTACTTCCATCATGTTCCCTCGCAATGAGAGGTGTGTCTTTTCCGGCTGGTCAGCCGAGAATGTTTGTTATGCTCCTAACCCCTATGTTATCATGTGTAGAAGTCTCATCGAGGCCTGAAGATGCAGCATGGATCTTTTCATTGAAACCCATTGGTATGGAATCTTTTTTAAAGTCACAAGATGTAGAAAATCCAGAGACTATCCTTCAGTTAGAAAAAGTTCTTGCTTTGAGACTTTGAATTTTCTTCGGAATCGATGACATTTAAACCCTCTGATATCTTTGTTGACCTGTTATCAAACTTTTATCAGTTTGAGTATCTATCCCCTTGTTGGTTTAGTATATTTGCTTCAGTTTTAGTTGATCGGCATGCACATCGGGTTATGTCCGATTGTGCTTATCTCTTTGTAATAGTTTAAGCATGGAATGAATTGAATGACAAAAAAAAGTAGTACCTAGGATTATTTTTCATAACCCTAAATCATGTTGCACATATTGTTTTAATGTGTTGTTTTCTTCTTTGAATAGAGTTTTTTTTTTGGGGTAGATTTCTTTTAATAGTTATGTGATTTATTTTTTCAAATACATAATTCATAAATATTTCTAATCTTTGGTTCTATTTTGTTTTTGAAAATGTGTTGATCTTCAAAGAGAATAGAATAAAGAAAGAGAATAGGGAAGAGAAAAATATGAAGGTCAATGTTTCTTATATTTGTTGTTATCCGATCTCAATTTTCTGGTATCTATGTTTCTGCTCTGATACCATCCATTATTTTGATGAATTCATAAGTTTCATATATATATTGTGTGTATAATGCTATTTTAAATTTTAGAAGAAAATAGGCTAGGGTTGAATCTATCTTATGAACTAGCGATCTCTTGTCTAAGGCTCTAACCCTAATCTGTTTATTTATTTTCTAATTTGATGGATTTTTTAATACTAATTTTATCGGTTAAAGGAGGAAATGCTATGATTAAATTCAACCGATATACTGGTACTAAAACTATGATTTGTGTTAATTGTTTAGTCTTTTCTTCCAAGCCAAGGAATTTTCTTATTATTATTTTTTTTCGTCAAACAGGAATCCTAGGGTTGAAGCCATACGGTTGAGATCTTCAACTGTTTCGTGCTAATATCTGATCGTACTAGAGATACTCTCGACAGGTCATTCCTCGAGAAGAAGCAAGAGCTCTGTAAGCTTACTTACACTCATTCTTTATCGTCTCGCTCTGTTCTCTATTATTGCTGCAAATTTGTATATCAAATTGGTTATTTTTAGATAAGAAGGTGTTCCCTGACATCTACATATTGGGATGGTACTCTATTGGAAGCGACACTACGAAATCTAATATATATGCATATCTACAAAGCTGTGAGTGGAGCTTCATTTTTTTAATATGAATATGATTGAATTTTAGGTCTCATATACTGATTTGTGTGCGTTTCCATCTTACAGTTGATGGACATTAATGAATCTCCAGTTTATGTTCTTCTAAATCCGGCTATCAATCATGCACAGTAGGATCTTCCAGTCACTATTTATGAAAGCGGTAAGTTCATTTTCCATTATTGATTGTATTATTGTTTTAAAGATTATAATTTTTTTTCTTTCTTTATCCTATCATTGATTGTCTTCACATCTTGAAGAGTTTCATGTCACTGATGGAATTCCTTAACAAATTTTCGTGCGTACAAGTTACATAATTGAGGTATGTAGTTATTCTTATTTTTTATTTTGGTAAAGGGTTTTCTTGAATTAATTAAATGAGAATGATACATAAAGCAACCGGTTTACAACAAACTGGGATAAAAACTGAAAATACAGTAATACGAACAGTTTACAAAAACCAGGCGAACCAAACAACCCAAGAAAATCGGAGTCGACACCCTAGAAGAAGAATTGTGCTCTGCCTCTGCCACTAGTGTTCGAAACGACCAAATGACGAGTTCTGAACCACCTGAGCTGGCGAAGCCTTCTTCCAGTCCGGTGAAGACGCTATGGAGGTTAGCATGCAAGACGAAGAGGCGGACAAACTCAACCTTCACCACCACTAACGACCGAGCCACTTTGGTACTAAGGATGTAGCCGCCGCCATCCTCACCGCACTTCGTAGCTCGCCCACCTAATCTGCTAGACGACTTCCACCGCCGACTGAAGCAGAAGAGACACTAGGCAAAGCTCAGCGCACAGTCCAGATCTGGGAACCTCCTCCGTCCTCTAAAGAAAGCATCACCCGATCCCGACCGACAAAGAGCCATGGATTAGCGTCGCCACGATAGATCTACCACACCACAACCATCAGAGATGGAGACACCAACACTCACTGATCTACATACATCATTCCAGATGTTACAAGTTAGCTCAAAGGAAAGAGAAGGAAAAAGGGGTCCCTCTCACAGTGCCGGCAAAGAAGCCGGATACCGGAGAGGCAATCTGAGCTTTGATGTTTGACAGCTAGGGCGAACTGGAGTTGAGAGAAAAGAGTGTAAAGGTAATTTGTTTTTTCTTTTTTTTTGTTATATCGGTATGCGGTTAGGTTATTTATTTTATAAATATATGTAGCAACTAGATATGTTTTTAAAACCTTAGCCACCTCTGATATTGACTACATATTAACTCTCTGCACTAACACTTTGTGTAAGTGATCAGAAAAATGAAGACGACATACTCTTAATTTTTGTAGTTTCTTAATTTCTCTTAATTTTAAATTTTTGTCAATATATGAATTCATGAAAATTTTCTTTGTGATATTCAAACTTTATTTGCCAATTTAACAATATTTTAAAATTCTCCTAGGTAATGAATAATACTTCATAACGCTATATAATTATATAGTACCAAACACTATAAAATTATATAGTTCGACCCTTTCAACAGAGATCTATGCACATGTTATGAGGTATTATTTATTACCTAGGAGGTATTGGATCATTGTGTTTAATTGCTTGAGAAATAAGCAAGTCTCTAAGATTTTCCATGTAAATCTCAAGCATGGTAAAGGTGATTAGAAACCTATGATTTATTTCCTCGATTTGTTTGAATAATCCTTGGATCGCTCAGAGGAAGGATACGTGGAGATCCAAGAAGACCCTACTGCAAAAACTATTCATCCCAATATCCCAATATTCATATATTTACTTAAAGAGATTCAAGAAACACAATGAAATTGAAGAGATGTTTTAGTCTAGTGATGTTTCTTACCATTGTAAAAGTTTTTCCAGTACCGCTTTTTTCGTATGCAAAAATGCAAGCATTGTAGCCATCTATACCCACTTTATTACTGGTTCGATCTCTATGAAAACTTCATATGCAAATTTTGAATACTATGATGAACACTTCCATAGTTTCACATATGTTGATCTATATAAGAAAATATGTATTAACATGGCGTTGTAATGAGATCCAAACGATTTCCAAATTCTCAGAGATGATCAGAGTCACTTACCTTGCGATGAATCTGGTTGGAAATCTCTTTTGAAGCTGTAAGTTTTTCTCTTGGTTTCTGTGAACTTTATGATCACATTTCTTGTATCCAAAGCAACCGGTGGTCTCACTTGTTCGTATCTTCCTAAGGGTTTGACTCGACAAAACACACAATGTTCCCTGAAAATTTTCCAAATTGAAATCGATGATATTAGTCTCTTAATTTAAAATTTATAGTAGAATTTATAGATTTTTTACCCTGATTACTAACCTTTAATGTCCAAAACCCAATTAACAGTCTGTCTTCTTTGTTTGTTTTGATCATTTACAAAAACTGTTAGTGCAGAGGTTAATTTGTAGTCATTTCAAAGGTGGCTAGGGTTTCGAAAAAATTGCTAGTTGCTAGATATATTTATAAAATAAATAACCTAACCACATACCTCAATTATGTAACTTGTATGCACAAAAATCGGTTGAGCAATTCCATCATTGACATGAAACTCTTCAAGTTGTGAAGATAATCAATGATAGGATAAAGAAAGAAAAAGAGATTATAATCTTTAAAAGAATAATACAATCAATAATGGAAAACGAACTTACCACTTTCATAAATAGTGACTGGAAGATCCTACTATACGTGATTGATAGCCAGATTTAGAAGAACATAAACTGGAGATTCATTAATGTCCACCAACTGTAAGGTGAAAACTCACACAAATCTGTATAGTGAAACCTAAAATTCAACCATATTCATATTAAAACAATGAAGCTCCACTCACAGCTTTGTGGATATGCATATCAGATTTCATAGCGTCCAGTAGAGTACCATCCCAATATGTAGAACTCAGGGAACACCTTCTTATCTAAAACTAACCAATTTTATATACAAATTAGCAGCAATAATAGAGAACAAAGAGAGACGATAAAGAGTGAGTGTAAGTAAGCTTACAGAGCTCTTGCTTCTTCTGGAGGAATGATTTGTCGAGTGTCTCTAGTAGGATCAAATATTAGCTCAAAAATGTTGAAGATCTCAACCGTACGGCCTCAAACCTAGGATTCTTGTTTGATGAAAAAATAAATAATAATAATAAAATTTCTTGGCTTGGACGAAAAGACTAAAAATGAACACTAATCATAGTTTTAGTACCCAAATCAGTGAATCACAATTCAAAATTAGATGATTAGATGAGTGATTACCAGTTCATCGGATGAATTTACTTATAGCATATCCTCTTTTAACCGATAACATTAGTAATAAAAAAAACCATCCAATTAGAAAATAAATAACAGATTAGAGTTAGAGGAGAGATCGCTAATTCATAAGATAGAATCAACCCTAGCCATTTTTTTTCTTAAATTTAAATTAGCATTATACACACACACACACAACAAAACTTATGAACTCATCAAAATAATGGATGACATTAGAGCAGAAACATAGATACCAAATCATTGAGACGGGATAACAACAAATATTAGAAAATTTGACCTTCATATCTCTCTCTTCCCTATTCTCTCTCTTCATCCTATTCTCTTTGAAGATCAACACGTTCTGAAAAAGACAATAGAACCGAAGATTAGAAATATTTATGAATTATGTATTTGAACAAATAAATCACACAACTATTCAAAGAAATCTACCCAAAAAAACTTTATCCAAAGAAGAAAACAACACGTTAAAAAAATCTATGCAACATGATTTAGGGTTTTGAAAAATAATCCTTGGTATGATTTATATATGAGACATATTCTTAGGTTTTGAGTTTAAACTGCATTAGAAAAATTCCACTTTTACATGATCCATAAATTTGATCGGGTTTTCAAATAGTTTTAATGGACTTTAAGCTATATTCAGTCCGAGATGGATAAATTAGAAGCAAAAAAATAAAAATTAATTAAATAAAAATATATATTAAAACAGTTAAAAGTCACAACTACCCTCGTAACAACTACTCATGAAATGTTTAAATGTCACAATTACCATTGGACGCGAAGACAAAAAAAAAAAATTTCGTTAATGTTATTTTGGTAATCCAATATAACTGAGTTTGATTCTGTTGCGTTTTCACTTCTCAAATAATATAAATATGAATTTTGTCATCACAAAGAATACATTATTATTTCGTTCTAAATTTCATTTAAAGTTTCTTAGCTAAATTCAAATTTATATTAATAATAATAAATAATTAAACTAGTTCTATGTATAGATTATTTTTTTTGAGTAAACGATCTTTTATGTACATGCACAAACACATACCGGCAAATACCTACGTTCATGTAAATGATAAATTTTCAAGACTCATTACCATATTTATGAGAGAATGTTAATATAAACCTATTACGTCTAAATATAGTACAATTTTTGGATTAGTTTTTTTAGCAAAAGTTTATTGAATTATTTACTCAATCGTCGAAAAAATATTGTCGAGTGATAGACAGTTTGGTATAAACCCTTTTAAAGCTATCAAGTGTTACGTTAACCAAATTATTTCCTTAATGTTCGTTAATGGTCTATTGATATTTTTAATTTACATCCAAGTATTGTAATATACGATACAACGTCGAAAATCAATTTCACGGGTTTGGTGAACCATATACCAGTAAGTAATTTAATAGCTAAACGAAAAAATAGTTTTATTTTGATTTATTGAATTTGGCAAGACCAATTCTCCATGAAAATGAAAATGAAAATGAAAATGAAATCAATTGGTAGGATTCAGAACATGCACGTGTTTGCTCTGACATTAATTTGTATGGAGGTGGTCTGGTTGGATAGCGAGAATTGATGTTTCATTTGACCTGGCTGGATTCGAAATACTTTTCAAACCAATTACCTAAATACATGGTCATAAATACACAAATACCCAAAATGCATGTCTTAAACTCTAATCCTCAACCAAAAATTCTACTACTTAACAGTATGAGCAAAATATCCAAACATTTGATTCAAAATACTTAAAGATCTGTATACCCGATCAAAATTATCTTAGTATTCAAGATACTTTATCCAAAGTAACAACATGTTAATATGAAATGCGTATAAATAAATAAATATGAATTTTCACATGTTTTACATACTAGTCAGGGTTTCATTATGAGATTCTGATCATAAAAAAAATCAATAAATAAGTATGATTTTTTTTAGTACTCGTTGGGCTAATGTGTAGTAGATGTTTCACTAGATATCTAAAATTCTAAATACTCACAAATTTCTTGACTAAATACAAACATGAAAAATGTTTACTTGGGAGGATCCAATATTGGAAATCTAAGGATTTATTTGATCGTGTATATTAGTTGGTTAGGAATTCCAAGAAGATTTGTGTCGTTATTCAATCTATAGTATTATTATTTTTGTCAGTTTTTTTTTTCTTGCTCTACAGTTTCTAACACGATTTAAAGTTTGTGTCATTTAATCAGTTATTTTGAAACACAAGTTACAATCACAAATCTTTGAGTTTTTCTCGTTAAACATACAAAGAAACACATCTTAGCTTAGTTAGCTATATCCTAACTTCATATGAGAATCAAATAAATTCGCATAGACTTGTGTTTAAACTTAAGTAAACCCATTTACATACGTACAAAGATGCTGTAAAATACTTGAGATAATAAGCCCTCCTAATCTTTTTAACGTATTTATTTATACACATCTGTATCCTTGTTCGTTGGATGCTTTATGTTTCCTCAAGGCTTTAATAGTTAACAAAACTATACACTTCGGGCTCGCTCTGGTAAGTCCCTATTTCGCAGACTCGGTTAAATTCAAGGTAGTGATAGGCTGTGGTTTCAGCTATCGTTGATTGCTGAGCTAGATGACGGCTTAGGGTTAGTGAGTAGCAAATCCTCCTCCTACATACTTTGCCTCGAGTTCCCTGTATTAGAGTACTAGGGGCTTGTGTTTCTGCCGGTGATTAGCTCCTATCTTTGTCTCCTACCCCGCTGAGAATGGTTAAAGTTCTACTCTGTATATGTTCTTACAGTTCTGCTTGGTAGGTTCTAGTCACTAGTTCTGCTTTCGGCTGTGTATCTCTATAGGTAGTGTCATCTAGCTTCGTCCGACGAGGTTCTTCCTTCTCTTCCTCTTTCATCTTTCGTTGACTAGATTGGTGCGACTGTTTTAGAAGGCTGCTTAGAGGAGTGATCTAGCTCTCTAACCTCTAACTATCACTAAACTAAACAAAGTGGAATTGAATAAGAGAAAGAGATTCGTTGGATAAGTTGAGAACAAAGTGGTTCGCAGGGAGCTCAGCTGGTTGGAGCAAAGGACTGTAAATCCTTGTGTCAGTGGTTCGAATCCACTGAGACCTACGGCATAAGTTCGGGCCAAATCCTGAAGAAAGCTAAAAAGCACTGTTTGATGAGCCTGCGTAGTATTAGGTAGTTGGTTAGGTAAAGGCTGACCAAGCCAATGATGCTTAGCTGGTCTTTTCGGACGATCAGCCACACCGGGACTGAGACACGGCCCGGACTCCCATGGGGGGCAGCAGTGGGGAATCTTGGACATTTCATTTTTTTTATTGCCAACTTATTATGAAAATCCAACTTATCATGAAAAACCTACTTCTCGTATTTTTGGCCCAACTCGGTTCCGTAGCAGGTTTTTTTTGCGCCCGTTTTCTAGGATTAGAAGGAAGCACTATAATGACCATTACGTGCGTTTCATTCTTCGCACTGGTAGTGGTACTATTGAGAAGAATCTATGACCCGGACCTGACCTATATCCACTAGGATTAGACTGAGCACCAATCTCTCTTCTATCCAACTAAGTCCTCGCTAACAAGAAAGGGTTCTTTTACACCTATATCCACTAATTGACGGATATACCGGGGACTCGTGACTGAACTTGCAGACATCTAATATTATTCTCTATAGAGGAACAAGCCAACCTGTTGACACCACACACTACCTAGAAATGTTCAGTTCAGTGACAACCTCTACTCTCCTCTCGTTTAAGTCAAGTTCGGACCTCTCCTTTTAGGTCGAGTAATCAATCCCTCTCCCCCCAAACCCATTGACTGAAACCTGCCTGAGTTCTTTTTTCCTTATCTTGTTTTATTACACCCTTGTAAACACCTTTCTTTATCTTTATGATCTTGCCCACCGCTCCTCTTGCCCTAGGGGGAATATGCAACCAGGACAGAGAAACTTGGTGTTTCTATATAAGGGTAACTTCGGGTAACTCGGACATGAAATTTTCTTTATATTTGTCCAGATACTTTTCCACTTCCTCAACTACAAGATTTCTCAAGAAATCCTCCTCCGCCTTTCTTTTCTCCTATTAAAAATGAAAGGAGTTAGGAAGCCAACGATCTGATCTGAGTAGTTCTGGTAGCGCCCTGGTAGCCAATGAGTGCTTATCTAGTATCGAATGAGCTCAAGTAGTGGAGTAGCTAAAGGCGTTGCCTTAGAGGAATGAATGTCCTATCTTCGGGTAGCTTCCTACAGACTTTTCTTCCCGAAGTTCCTGGATTGTGTGAAATAAGAACATAGGTCTTGTTCGGTTGTTGTTGGTGCTCCAGGACTCATCTAAGTATGGTCGATTTGCTTGAGATTAGACTTGGAGAATGTAATGCCCCGTCCGCCACCGTCCGTGAGCACCTCACGTCCTCTCTAGGCCCGTGAGCCCCACGCCCCCTCCAGGTCTGTGAGCGCTGCACGTCCCCTCTAGGCCCGTGGGCCCCACCTTTTGTCTGACGGCCGGTGCATTAATTTTTCGAGGCCCTAAAGACTTGTTACTGTCCCTACAAATCACCATATGATCTTTCCCCGTGCTTTGGCCTCACTCACACGGTACCGACAACCATTTCCTGGTTGGTCACCCTTTCTAGTGCTACTCCAGCCTAAACTAGCTTAACTCTAGAGTTCTAACTAGAGGAGTGACGGAAAATATAAGTACACTTTGGTGATATAGGTAGCCAAATCAAATCTCTTAACCTCCTCTCAGAAACCGGGATGTTACAGAGAAACTCGTGGGTTCCCGGGTTTTCATTGTTTGGTGGTCTCATTGCTTTGCTTGGCTTGCTTCCCATCGATCCGACAACGGTGTCTACTTGCCTTGTGGTTTTTTAGCCCGTTTATGTAAACTCTTCCATAACATTTTAATAGAATACCCTTTATCAAAAAAAAAAAAAACAATACACTTCGGAACTATTCTTACTTTCTCGGTGATGAATAAAATTAATACTACTGGAGAAAGAATGATTTATGTTATAATACTAGTAAGATGGTATAATTTATAATTACGTGAGTAATCTATGTTCAACAAACTGAGATGTGGTCTACTCCCTTCCGTACAACTTTTCAAAGTCATCCAAAAATCAATGACTACTCTCTTTCCTACAACTTTTCAAAGTCATCCAAAAATCAATGCTTCAAAGTCTACAAAATATCAGTGCTGAAGTCAAAGTCTTTCCTACACCCAAAAAGCAAAAAAAAATTAAATTCCAAGTTAGATTTACTTTTCTACCTTTTTCCGGGTTTACACATTTTTTTTCTTTTTGTTATCATTAGGTATCCGACCGTGGAAATTACTAGCTAATCTTAGAGGTAATCATAGTTTTTGGTTAAAGAAAATTTGTTCGAAGAAAAATGAATCAGCAACTACTGTACGTCTGTACCACTACGCATGGGTTTACAATTTTTTTTTCCTTCGATCACTTAGGTATTCCAAACTTTTCCGGACTTTTGATCCAAACCGTTCTAAAATGAGATAGTTCATTGGGTATCTTTCACCATGTGAATGATCTAAGTCTAACTAAGACTAGAAACCAACTAGTCCAATATGTGTAAAGCTTACAAAGTTTCGACCTTAAACCACAGCTAGTGGGTATGTTATTAGAAATGTGCATAACTTACATCCAAAAACTATCTCAAGAATGGAAGATTGTCACATACTTATATATTGCGCAAAAATCACAAATCCAATCCATGTGGGATAATTAATATATGTGTTTGCAAACTTACTTTAGTGTTTCATTTTTTGTCATGTAATCTCATGTAAACACACACAAAATTGTAAATGTGATTTAATTCGTTTTAATTTTATTTAATAATTAAAAAATCATGCGTAACAAAAGGTTTTCATCTAGTCAATATTATTTTACTAATAAGAAACAAAAATTACCAAAAGAATGTAAAGAAAAAGTAAGAAGAACAAAATTTTACTTTTTGCATATAGTCAATAATGGTAGCTGAATTGTTGTCTAAACATTCCTTGTAATAGTCGTATATATATCTATCTACCTGATTGCTCCTCTTTCTATTATATACCTCACAATCTGTTTATTAAGACATTCGTCAAAAATAACTATTTTCGAGAGTTCTTTTTTTTTTATCCTCACGATGAGCCATAAAAACAGAGTAATAACTTCTAACAATCTTCATAGTTCGGAAGAGAGAGTCCCTCTCCGATCAGATTCAGACCAGTCTTGTCTGAATTCAACCCCAGAGTTCGATTTTTGCCTCCGTCAAAACTCAAAACAACGGTTTTCTCACGCCGACGAGCTTTTCTCAGACTGGAAAAACCTTGCTCACACGACCACCACCACCACTTCAAAGAAGATCGAGATTACTTCTCCAAGAAGCAATCTTCAAACCCTAGCTGTGAAATCCGACACAAGAGATTCTGACTCAGATGATCCAAGTTTTGGATGTGGGTTTTGGCTTGTCAGAAGCAAATCTGTTGGGTACTCAATGAGAAACAAGAAAACAAATTCTTCTTCCGAGTATCAACGGAGCAATAGTGATCCACATAAAAAGAAGAAGAAGAGTTTACAGAAGATGAATTCTACAGAGATTAGAGCTTCAAGGTCTATGAATAGTTCGGCGTTGAATGTTCCATTAGCTGATATATTTTGCTTAGGGCCTGTATTTTCCGGCGGCCGTGATCGGAGGAAATGAAGTGTCCTTTTTATATTTTAACCCGGGAGTTAGGTATATGATTTAGTTTAAGCTATAAATTTGGAGCAAGACGAAATAATCATAAATAGCTAAGAATCTGATTCGAGTTTTTCTGTTCATGTTATTGATTTGTTTGTGCATTAGTTTATGAGATTATTTAATTTAGAGATTGATGTAACATGGATTTATATAAGCTGGGTGTAATGGATATAATCTATTTTGTTAAGAGGAGATAAATTTAGAAAATTAATTTCCATATTTTCATAGGAGGAAATATAGTATTTTGTGAAAAGGTTAAATTAGTACCGGCAAAAACAGAAACCGACAAATGATCAAATAGTAGAAATACTAGTCAAACTGTACACATTGATTTTTATCCAGAAAAAAAAAAAAAAAAACTGTACACATTGATTAACGTATGAATTTAAAACCTTTGAATAATAACATTGACAAAAGCTGACTGATAGATGATTAAAGAATAAAGTTGACTACTGTTTACTTGTGTAGCCGTATTGATGTTCCAAATAATTATTAAGGTTGTTTCTTTATTTTTCATTAAATATAACTGAAGCAATAATGCTTCTGATCTGCTTCTAATTTTGATTGAAATGATAAATTTTATGTTATTCAAACATATAAAATATTTGAAAAAGTCTTTTAAAATAAAAACCTAAATTTTAAAAAATCTTATAAAATCTATACTATTAATCGAGTAGGAGGACCAGAAAAAACTACAAGCCATTTAAACCATTTACAGTTATTTGCGGCTTATACCATTTATTTTATTTGTTAAAAAAACAAGAAAAAATGGTTGAAAGGTAAAATTGGCATTAAAATGTTGTTTAAGCCGTATTGAAGCTGACAAGGTATTTGATCCGTGAAAAAAACATGCGGATCTTTTGTGACCCGATTTCTATTTTTTTTCTTTCTCTCACCTCTTCTATTTTCTCAGACAGTATTTCGATGTTGAAAATAGACATTGATCCATATTCAAGAGATTTGTAAATTTATCGTTTCCAAGGGTTCTCTAATTGAATTTCATATATTAATCGCTCCTTCGTGGTGAAGATGACATTTTATTTATTTCAATTCATCACTTACTCCTTATTCTGAATCGATGAGATTAGAAAATCATATAAGGCATATGTTACCCGGTGGTAACATGTTTTACTGCCAGATTCATCACTGGCGTCAACATAATCAAGCTCACGCCCTTGTCCATTACTGGCTTATTCCTGCTGCTAATCATGTTCAGAATATGTACAACATCAAGTCCCTAAAAATAAACAGGAATATAATAACAATCAAGATCTAGATGAGAGGCAAGAAACTGAGAGTGACGACGAGTCTTTGGAAAGCATTGATGATCGTGAAAAGGATCCCGACAAAGAGTTTTTTTAGGTAGGGAGAGTTGGATAACTATCATATATTTATTAAGAACTTTGAAAATATACCTAATTTAAAATTGTTTGAAAAATACTCTTTTTACAATAAATAAAGAGAGAGTTGGATAACTACCCTATATTTATTAAGACGCTGAAACAGTAATGCGTCATCTATATATTTTGTATGTTACATTTTTTTTTTAAAAATCAGTGTTTTAACAATGATACAATAATCTTCTCATATTCCCTATACCTTTTACATATTCTATTTCAAGTTTTGTCTCTCTTCAACTAGATTCTCTCTTCCTCCATTACCACAATATCCATCTCAAGACTCTCAACCACTATTGCTATGTCTTTTACATACAAGTTATTTTTTAAAAATTACTCAGTTTATGTTGATTTTGTGGTTGGATTTTTTTCTGAAGCGGATGAAATCATTGAGTTAGTGTTTTATCAAAACACTCCCTCTGGACTCATAGTTAGTATCTAATAAAAAAACTGAAAATAATCATTTTCTTAATTCTTTCATAGAATTTGGTTATCTAACTAAATAACCCTATTTTTCTATGGCTGATCTCATATATTTTCCATTTTAGTTATGAATTAATCTTAAGCCGATATTACACACATTCTAATTTCTGATGGTATAACTAACAACAATTAAAATTATTTAAAATAGACTATTAATATATACTAGTTTGTGTGAAAAAGATAGCTAGGTTATTAGCGCACTTCCATTTGTTTCTCTTTTGCAGGAAAAAATAAATACTAATTCATGGTCAAAGACTTAAAAGAGTTGGACTAGTCCAATTTTTAAAAGCCGAAAACCCATAGCGTCCAAATAATTGAAAAGAACATTGAATTCCTTTTGAACTTAGTCCAACGTAATTATTCTGCAAGAAATCAACAACCAAAAAAAATTTGGAAAACAAAAAAGCATAGTTATTAGAAAATTTTGAGCAGCACTGGAGTTATTAGATATTCCAGCTGGACAAATTAACTATCAGGCATTGGTAGTCTCTTATTACAAACCTCTCCTTAGAGCCTTGCTTCTTGATTGGGATTCTTCTTCAACCTCACATGCATAATCTGCCTCTAACAAAACCCACCAGCTATAATATATATCACTGACTCTTATAACAACAACATTTTCTTCCTATTTCCATGTTCTCATAGTCAATGCTCTCTACTTCTACTTCCCTTGTATCCTCTTCCTCCACTTATGTCTATGGTTAAAAATTCTGAGTTGTGAGAGCATTAGCAGCGTGTATGGGATTTTTACTGTCATGTAAATCTGATATGTCTGTTATTTTTCTTTTCTTCTTTTGGCATCTGGATATTGCAATTGGAAAATGAGGTTGTCAACCTGATTGTTTGATTCCTTTTACTCTTTGTCCGCGAGATGATTCCTATAGAGTTACATAGGAACCAATTTCTCTTCTGTTGATCAAACTCCAATTTTCAATTTTTTTTGGTTAATTAAACAAGGGACATGCATAACACATCTTTCTTTTAACACTTTTTTTTACCAAATGAAAACTAATATGTTTCTCTTGTAATATAACTCAAAACACTAAATATGAAGAAAAGTCATAGATTCATCTTAAAATAGTGGAGATATATACAATCTGTGGAACCTAAATTAACCTAGAACAAATACAGTCACTATTCTAATCAAACAGGTGAATTTGTTTTTTTTTTTTGGAAAAAGAAAAGGTGAGATTTCTTCAAAGAATTTTATTTCAAATGGACTTTCTGTAAAGTATTGTAAAACATAGCGGCAGTCCAAGTTCAACATGTACATGATGTGTGTATTTGTGTCGTCAATATACACATCAAAGACGACATCATTCCAATTATGTAGGTTATACAAACATTAATGTTTTAGACTTGTGCAAAAAAGAATAATGGGTTAAAAATGAGTCACTAACGCTAGGGTTTTCTCTCTGTTTCCTCTATGTTTTCTCACTAGCCTTTTCTCAGCTGTTTTGTGTTTCGGTGGCGTCCGGTGGCTTTCTTAGCACTGACGCCAGTCACTGCTTTCTTTTTCCTTTTAGTTATTGTCTTTCAGTTTCTTCTTCGTTCGTTTGTTTTGTTAGGAGAGAAAGTATTTTGGTGCAAAATCGGCTTAGTTTTTCAGAGCTAGCCTAGGGTTTGGATCCTTTGGAGCTATTGGCGCCGGTTTCAATTTGACAACAGTGTGGCCGACCATAAACGCTGGAAACTTCAAGTTTTAGATCTACATTTTTTTTTGTTGAATCCTTTCGTCTTAGCTTTTTTTGGTGAGTTTCCGGCATTCATCTGTCTATGTGAGATGCCGTTTTCCTATGATTACTCATTAGTGACTTCTCTGGAGGTTTTCTGTTATTTTTCTACGTATATGTTCATCCGTTCTCTTTTATTAGATCACCTTTGGTCCTTAATCGGATCGATCCACCTTTCACAATGTACGTGATTGGTGATTCCGATGGGCGGATTTTTTTGAAGTCTCCTCCATTCAAATCTACAACCTGATCCGGTCGAGACCTTGGTTGTTCTTGCTTCTCTTCATCCCGGGTTTAGGTCGGCTTAGTTTTGACATTCCGGCACAGGTGTAGTAAGTTGGTTTTCTACAGCGTCACCCCCCATTGTAAGCATACTAAATTTTCGAAGTCTCCTGATTACAAGTGAGGACATATAGATCAGATGAAGATCCAAAATCGAAGTAACTCGCCATTTTTTTCTCTGAAGCTAGGTAGCACGGAAACTTTGTTCAACGTCTGCGTTCCGTTTCGAAATCGGAATTAGAAGCTCTCAGAAGCTATTTCTTGCGTTTCCGTTTTGGAATCTTCGTTTCCGTTTTGGAATCTTACACTTCCGTTTTAGTAACTATTATTTTTATATGTTTTTGTATTTGAAAAAAGTCAAGAATTAATATAGTAATTTTTTGATTTTGCATATCATTTCGTCTTTTATATATAAAGAATTTTACTAAACAGAATTATTTGAATCATATGCGAAATGTTGAAAGTGATAAATTTTATTAGTTGAATAAGATTATTTCAAAAAAAATTGAGATGACGATTTTTCTTTTGAAAACATATAATTGTAATGAATATGATGATTTAAAATTTTAAAAATTATTTTAGTTGAATTGTGTAAAAATGAGGCACTGAATTTATGTTATTCATAGCAAAATTTTAATACATTAGATGTTTAATTATATATACATATAAATGTATTGAATTGATGTTATTAATAATAATTTTTAACATTGTATAATATTTAATTATATATATATATATATATATGTATATATATATATATATATGCTTCTAACATGTACTCACTTCCTAATTTTTTCAAAAAAATCGCTTTCACACTTCTATACGCTTCGCCATATCCGCTTCTGATTCTATGCAATCTAGGTTTGAAGATCTGATGAATGAGTTTTGAATGAATTTTGTGTTAGAATTTTATCTATATCATCTGTACCAAAAAAAATATCCGGGAGTATTATTTTCGTTAGTTACATATTCGGGGTTCTCCTAACCGGCCGGCTCTTGTAATGTTCTTTTGGAATTTTAATAAAAATGTTCTAGTGGAAAAAAAAAGACTTGTGCAGAAAGAATAGGCAAGAGAAAATCATTTTTTCCAAACTGTTTATGTGACACAGTGACATATCAATTATTGTTTGCCCTTTAATAGTGAATTATATTCTTAGATTATTATTAACAAGTTAATATTTTTTTCAAATAATTAATATATCAAATAAATAACAGATTTGAAGTTTTAAGAAAATTGTACCAATAAAAAGAAAATAAAAAAATTCCAAATCAAAAGCTGCCCCATGCACGTTCTTCTTCACCATTACTATTACACGGGAAAAAATGGTAAGCAAAAACATATGAAATTTTTAACAAAAAGTTACTTATTATAAAGCATGACGTGTCTTTAAATCATCATTATACATAGGGATTTTAAACCCCTCAACTAAAGAAAAATCGTCAAAAAACCTTTAATTATATATTTAATAAAATAATGTCTCATTTTTAAATACATTAATGAAAAAAAATCTCCATCTACATGTCGCTAAAATCAAAGCGCAACATTTTCTAAAATAAAAAAATGACGATTTTTAGTAATAAAACCCGTAAACTAAAGACGAATCGTAAACAAACCCTTTAATTATATATTTAATGCAAAACCCTCAAATTTAAATTCGTTAATGAAAAAAAAAATTTGTCTACAATGCCGTCATAATTGGGCTGAATTTAAAACGCATAGTTTTTTTTTTTACTTTTTATGGTCAAAAACGATATAACATGTTCTAAAATAAAACAACATATTCTAAAATGAAAATAACATGAATTTTAATGTTCTAAAATGAAAAAACTGATTTAATTGACTTTTGTCAGATCCAAAAACCTATTAGAAATGGTTGTTTATTATAGGGTTTTATTGTATAGTGATAATAGCCGTTCAAAGAAATAAAAGACCATCCAATAAACTTTGTATGTTGTATGAAATCTTTATTTTCTGGATTTTTATGTTGCAACGTATTTGATTTTGTTGTTACACATAATCTTGTTATTAGGAAATTTATGTTAGAACATGTTTGAACACGGTTTTATTTTATAACATATCGTGTTGTTTTTGACAAAAACAACATTGCATGTTATGTTAAGCCCAAGTTTAACGACATTGTATACTTAAATTTTTTTTCATTAATAAATTTAAATTTTAGAGGTTTTTTCATTTGCAACCAAAAATTAACAGGTCATAGAGAAATGTTTGTCTCTCCAAAAGATAATGCGAGGTCCTCCATTGCCTGTAGATGGTTATTTAGTTGTTAATTTCGAATTACGAAAATTCATGTTGTTTTATTTCATAACTAATATATAATTATGTATGTATGTGTCTGTTTGATATCATTATAGTAGTTAATATATTATTAACGTGTTTATTAATGTTTTTTGAACTATTATTTTCTTAGAGGATTGACAGTATATCTCCCTCTTAATTTGGGTATTCTAGTTTCAAATATCAATTCAATTACACATCAAATAATTAACAAATAATATTAACACTAATAAATAATATTTTAAACCTCACAAATTATTCCAGAATAATTACTTATTGATTAACTTCATCTAAACATTTATTTTAATTAATAAATCTTTTAAAATAAAATTAACTGAATAATAATGACAAAAATATAACATACATATAACACGACTTAAAATTACATAATTATTTTTAAAGATACAAATAATGAGCATTATTATATGACTAGTTTTCCAGCCAAGTCTCGTCAAACTTCTCACGGCTTCTTCTTCCCGTTGCAGCATCCCACCAAGGCACAACGACCACACAAAACTGCTGGACTTGTCCGTTGTCGTTGAATGATATGCCAAGGCCGCTACACGAGCCTGCCACATCTCCAACCATGTTTTGTCAAATCTTCAACAGTGTATCTAAGCCGCTGTTGCCCCTCCCTATTAGTGACCATCAATGCCTCTAAAGCACTACACACTACTACAACTCCCATTTGATTTATTCTCTTTCTCATTCTACTTCAAAACCTATAAAACAAAATGCATATGCAAATAATGCAAAATATGCTTGTATCCTCCTAAAATGTAGTGTTAATGTAAGAAACTAATGCTAAATAAATCTTTAAAAATACTAACAACAAAAGATATGAAATGACCACATGGGAGGAATGAAAAATCAATGGGAAGGATTCAAGTCATGTTCCCATTATTGGAATTTATGGTATGCCATCATATTTCTGGGTCAATTTTTTTTGTTTTCAATTCGAATCTTTTATTTATATTAATTCTAAGGTTTATTTGTAAAGTGTTTTCAATTCAATTTTTAGCATCACATGGGGAATAACAAGAAAATAATAGGATAGGACAACAATAGGGAGAAACATCCTACGATTATATTTATTTTTAGTGTAAGATGTTGGTGACTAAGTTCACTTGAGATTTAGTATTCAACCATTTTTTAGATTTCTCATACATATATATATATATATATCCAGTTAATAGAATTTTTGTTTAATAAATTCAGTTAAATAGATCATTATGATATATATATATATATATCTTATTATATAAAGTTTGGTTGCTCTCACGAGAGCTCGACATGTGTCAAAATTATAATTAACAATATTATGACACGTGTCGCTCGATCGATGAGATTTTGACACATGTAAAATATATTATGTTATTTTTGTTTTCCTTAATAGAAAAGAAAAACCAGCAAAAAAATTAAATAATAAAATAGATAACTTTTTACTTTCTATTTTTCTAATAGCGACTAAATTTTATTATCTCAATAAAATCTGAACTTTCCTTTTCAAATTTAGATTTTTTAGATTTTTAGATTATTTAAGCTCTAATATTTTTTTTATCACATGATTCTAATTATTTGAACTAAACAATGATTATCAGGATCACATAATAAAACAGATATTTAGATTAAAACCAACATAAAAATTAAATAATAAAATAGATATTTAGACTTTAAACTTTAATAAAATTTAAATTTTCATTATCATATTTAGATTTTTAGCTTTTTTATATTATTTAAGCTCCAATAAAAAAATCTAACACGCTTCTAATTATTTGATCACGACAATATCGGTTGATCGATAAAATTGTGACACATTGAAAAAATTGTATTATTTTTAGTGTTTTTAATCAAAAAATACCTACGAAAAAAGAAATAATAAAATGTTTATACTTTAAATTTCTATTTTTTTTCTAAAATATGTTAAATCTTATTAATTTAATAAATTATTAAATATTATTACTTAATAAAATTTAACTTTTTTTTACAAATTTAAATTTTTAGATTATTTAAACCTTTATAACTTTTTTACATGCTTTTAATTATTTAAACGAACAAAATTGATTTTTTTATAATCCAACCTAACCTAACTTAGTATTCTAACTGGTTATTGCGTTAAATAAATTTTAGAGTAAATTTCTGTCTAATTTGTCAAAAAAAGTTACATATAATTAGCACAAAAAAATAAATTGGCTAGAAAATTCATAATATTCTCTGTTTACGAAACGAAGAAACATCTTTCTTAGACATGAAAATTGAAGGAAATGTTCTCCATAGAAAAGAAAATGTGTGTAAATAATCTCTCTCAAAGGAAAGAAGTCAGAATTGTTTTCTCCCAAAGCCGAAAATCTACTCAGAGAGAGTTGCTTATGCGTACCCAAGTCTCGCCTATATATGAGCGAGAGCATAACCACCAGTCACTGGATCCATTTTTCCAGATCTCACACTAGGGCTGGGCGTTAGGGTTTGGTTTAGGTACGTATATCGGGTTTAGAAGCCTATGATCTATTTGGGTATTTATAATTTTTGGTTTAGTTCGATTCCATCTGGGTTTGAGTCAGTTTTAGGTACACGAAATATCAGAAAAATAAATTAAAAATTAGTTAAATTTGAATAAAATTTGATTGAATTTACACAAATATAACTAAAATTTTTTGGGTTTATAATTATATCAAGTTTAGCTATTATTAATATTTTTGGGTATATAGTTGTATTTTGAGTATTTTTGGTATTCATTATGTTCTCGGTTCAGTTTTTCGGATATAGGAGTCTAGGACCCAATCGGGTTTTTGTTGGTTTGGATTTAGGTTTGGTACCCCTTTTCGGGTCAGATTCAGTTCAGTTCGGTTCGGTTCGGTTTTTTGTTTCCTGGTATTTTTTCAAGACCTATCTCACACGGTGATCGAAAAAACACACAACAAGATGGAACCAAAAGCTACTTGACGTGGTATAAAATTTTAATATGTTAATAATAAAATTGTAATATAGAAAGCTAAATTAATTTATTCATGTAAAAAATCAACTTATGTAAATAATTCCTTTTCTAAGGAAACAAGTTTTCGACTTCTTATCATAAAACAATTTAAGATATTTCATTAACAACAAATATTTAATTTATTAATTTTACCTAAATTTATATTATTTTTAAAGTTTAGAAAACCCGTCCATCGGACGGGTCCTAATCTAGTATATATATATATATATATGACAAGCAGTTACAAATTTAAAAATAGCATATGTGTCTACATAGCGGTAAGCATGAACTTTCAATACTAACAATTAATTTCTGTTTTTTCTTAGTAAAGAGATGTTTGGACAACAATGATTATAAAAAACAAAATTTTTTATCAAAACTTGTTATGTCTTATCGTAGAAATAGAAAATAACAAAAAAGTTAGCGTTTAAACAATAAATAATTACTAAAAATAGAGAACATTAGTTTTACTATATAAACCATCTACGCTACCCCAACTTTATTCACCAAATAATCTTGTTAACAATTATAAACAGACCAAAAAACCTATAATAAGCTTTTAGCATTTGCGGTATTCATCACTACTTCAAGCGTACATTATGAAGACTCAAATGTTGAAGAAAACATGCAGTATTTTCATGATTGTAGCTTTATTTATGATGATGTATTCGGCACACATTGTTGATTCAATCAATGTAGAAATGTGTGTAAAACATTGCGTCCCAAATCAATGTATGAAAGAAGCAAAAAACCATAATCCTACAATTTGTGAAGAAGCTTGCAAAAAACATTGCAATCAAAAATTAACAGGTCATGAAGAAATGTTTGTCCCTCCAAAAGATAACAAAGGGTCCTCCTTTTCATGTAGATGGTTGTTTGATTGTTAATTTCAAATTTCATAAATTCATGTTGTTTTATTTCATAACTAATATATAATTATGTATGTATGTGTCTGTTTGATATCATTATAGTAGTTAACATATTATTTACATGTTTATTAATGTTTTTTGAACTACCATCTTCTTAGAGGATTGACAATATATCTTCTTCTTAATTTTGGTATTCTAGTTTCAAATACCAAGTCAATTACACATCAAAGAATAAAAAATAAATTTTAAACCAATAATTAATAAATATTTTAAAATAAAACTTAATTGAATAACAATGAAAAAAATATAACATATAAGATAGTTCTCCAGCCATGTCTCATCAAGCTTCTCGCAACTTCTTCTTCCCGATGCAGTTTCCAGCCGAGGTACAACTACCACACAATACCGCTTGACTTTTCCACTGTCGTTGAATTACATGCTAAGGCCGCTACACGAGCTTACTACATCTCTGGCCATGTTTTGTCGACTCTCCAACGGTGTATCTAAGCCGTTGTTGCGCCTCCCAGTCTGTGACCACCAATGCCTCTAAAGCACTATACATAACTAAAACTCCCATTTGATTCATTCTCTTTCTCATTCTACTTCAAAATCTATAAAACAATATGCATATGCAAATAATGCAAACTATGCTTGTAACCTCATAAAAATAGAGTGTTAATGCAAGAAACAAAGACTAAATAAATCTTTAACAACACTATTAACAGAAGATATCAAGTGACAACATGAGAGGATTAAAACTTTTATGAGTAGGATTAATTTCATGTTCCCATTATGGGAATTTATTGTATGGCATCATATTTGTGGATCAATTTTCTATCTTCAATTTGAGTCTTTCTTTTGTATAAATCCTAATGTTTATTTGTAAAGTGGTTTCAATTCAAGTTTTAGCATCACATGGGGAATGGCAAGAAAATAATAGGATAACACGCCAATATAGACAAAGATCCTATGATTTTGTCTATTTTTAGCGTAAGATGTTGGTGACGAAGCTTAACTGAACGTTGTATTCAACCATTTTCTAGATTTCTCATATATATATATATTATATAGTCGATTAAGACAATTTTTGTTTCATAAATTCAGTTAAATAGATCCTTATAACATGCAATTACAAAGTAAAAACAACAACATAGGGGTCTACATAACGACAAACTAGAATTTTCAATATTAACGATTAATTTCTGTTTTGTCTTAGTAATGAGTTGTTCGAACATCTATAATTATAAAGTACAACAAATTTCATCAAAACTTGTTTGATGCACTATCGTAGAAATAGTAAATAACAAAACAGTTAACGTTTAAACAGAAAATAATTGCTAAAAATACAGAACATTAGTTTTACTATATAAACCACCTACGCTACCCCAACTTTACTCACCAAATCATCTTAATAACAACTATAAACAGACAAAAAAAACTATAATAATCTTTTAGCATTTGCGGTATTCATCACTACTTCAAAGCGTACATCATGAAGACTCAAATGTTGAAGAAAACATGCAGTATTTTCATGATTGTAGCTTTATTTATGATGATGTATTCGGCACACATTGTTGATTCAATCAATTTAGAAATGTGTGTAAAACATTGCGTCCCAAATCAATGTATGAAAGAAGCAAAAAACCCTAATCCTACAATTTGTGAAGAAGCTTGCAAAAAACTTTGCAATCAAAAATTAACAGGTCATGAAGAAATGTTTGTCCCTCCAAAAGATAACAAGAGGTCATCCTTTTCCTGTAGATGGTTGTTTGATTGTTAATTTCAAATTTCATAAATTCATGTTGTTTTCTTTCATAACTAATATAGAACTATGTATATATGTGTCTGTTTGATATCATTATAGTAGTTAACATATTATTTACATGTTTATTAATGTTTTTTGAACTACGATCTTCTTAGAGGATTGACAGTATATCTTCCTCTTAATTTTGGTATTCTAGTTTCAAATACCATGTCAATTACACATCAAAGAATAAAAAATAAATTTTAAACCAATAAATAATATTTTAGACCTCACAAATCATTTCAAAATATTTACTTATTGATTAACTTTATCTAAACATTTATTTTAATTAATAAATATTTTAAAATAAAACTTAATTGAATAATAATGACAAAAATATAACATATAAATAACACGACTTAAAATGATATAATTATTTTTAAAATAAAAATATTAAGCATTATTATATGACTAGTTCTCCAGCCATGTCTCATCAAGCTTCTCGCAACTTCTTCTTTCCGATGCAGTGTCCAGCCGAGGTACAACTACCACACAATACCGCTTGGCTTTTCCACTGTCGTTGAATTACATGCTAAGGCCGCTACACGAGCTTACTACATCTCTGGCCATGTTTTGTCGACTCTCCATCGGTGTATCTAAGCCATTGTTGCGCCTCCCTGTCTGTGACCACCAATGCCTCTAAAGCACTATACATAACTAAAACTCCCATTTGATTCATTCTCTTTCTCATTCTACTTCAAAATCTAAAAAACAATATGCATATGCAAATAATGCAAACTATGCTTGTAACCTCCTAAAAATATAGTGTTAATGCAAGAAACAAAGACTAAATAAATCTTTAAAAACACTATTAACAGAAGATATCAAGTGACGACATGGGAGGATTAAAACTTTTATGAGTAGGATTAATGTCATGTTCCCATCATGGGAATTTATTGTATGGCATCATATTTGTGGATCAATTTTCTAACTTCAATTTGAGTCTTTCTTTTGTATAAATCCTAATGTTTATTTGTAAAGTGCTTTCAATTCAAGTTTTAGCATCACATGGGGAATGGCAAGAAAAATAACAGGATAACACGCCAATATAGACAAAAATCCTATGATTTTGTATATTTTTAGCGTAAGATGTTGGTGACGAAGCTTAACTGAACGTTGTATTCAACCATTTTCTAGATTTCTCATATATATATATATATATATATATTATATAGTCGATTAAGACAATTTTTGTTTCATAAATTCAGTTAAATAGATCTTTATAACATGCAATTACAAAGTAAAAACAACAACATAGGGGTCTACATAACGGCAAACTAGAATTTTCAATATTAACAGTTAATTTCTGTTTTGTCTTAGTAATGAGTTGTTCGAACAGCTATATTTATAAAGTACAACAAATTTCATCAAAACTTATTTGATACACTATCGTAGAAATAGTAAATAACAAAACAGTTAACGTTTAAACAGAAAATAATTGCTAAAAATACAGAACATTAGTTTTACTATATAAACCACCTACGCTACCCCAACTTTACTCACCAAATCATCTTATTAACAATTATAAACAGACAAAAAAAACTATAATAAGCTTTTAGCATTTGCGGTATTCATCACTACTTCAAAGCGTACATCATGAAGACTCAAATGTTGAAGAAAACATGCAGTATTTTCATGATTGTAGCTTTATTTATGATGATGTATTCGGCACACATTGTTGATTCAATCAATTTAGAAATGTGTGTAAAACATTGCGTCCCAAATCAATGTATGAAAGAAGCAAAAAACCCTAATCCTACAATTTGTGAAGAAGCTTGCAAAAAACTTTGCAATCAAAAATTAACAGGTCATGAAGAAATGTTTGTCCCTCCAAAAGATAACAAGAGGTCATCCTTTTCCTGTAGATGGTTGTTTGATTGTTAATTTCAAATTTCATAAATTCATGTTGTTTTCTTTCATAACTAATATAGAACTATGTATATATGTGTCTGTTTGATATCATTATAGTAGTTAACATATTATTTACATGTTTATTAATGTTTTTTGAACTACGATCTTCTTAGAGGATTGACAGTATATCTTCCTCTTAATTTTGGTATTCTAGTTTCAAATACCATGTCAATTACACATCAAAGAATAAAAAATAAATTTTAAACCAATAAATAATATTTTATACTTCACAAATCATTTCAAAATAATTACTTATTGATTAACTTTATCTAAACATTTATTTTAATTAATAAATATTTTAAAATAAAACTTAATTGAATAATAATGACAAAATATAACATATAAATAACACGACTTAAAATGATATAATTATTTTTAAAATAAAAATATTAAGCATTATTATATGACTAGTTCTCCAGCCATGTCTCATCAAGCTTCTCGCAACTTCTTCTTTCCGATGCAGTTTCCAGCCGAGGTACAACTACCACACAATACCGCTTGGCTTTTCCACTGTCGTTGAATTACATGCTAAGGCCGCTACACAAGCTTACTACATCTCTGGCCATGTTTTGTCGAATCTCCAACGGTGTATCTAAGCCGTTGTTGCGCCTCCCTGTCTGTGACCACCAATGCCTCTAAAGCACTATACATAACTAAAACTCTCATTTGATTCATTCTCTTTCTCATTCTACTTCAAAATCTATAAAACAATATGCATATGCAAATAATGCAAACTATGCTTGTAACCTCCTAAAAATATAGTGTTAATCCAAGAAACAAAGACTAAATAAATCTTTAAAAACACTATTAACAGAAGATATCAAGTGACAACATGGGAGGATTAAAAATTTTATGAGTAGGATTGATGTCTTGTTCCCATTATGGGAATTTATTGTATGGCATCATATTTGTGGATCAATTTTCTATCTTCAATTTGAGTCTTTCATTTGTATAAATCCTACTGTTTATTTGTAAAGTGCTTTCAATTCATGTTTTAGCATCACATGGGCAATGGCAAGAAAATAATAGGATAAAACGACAATATAGACAAAGATCCTATGATTTGTCTGTTTTTAGCGTAAGATGTTGGTGACGAAGCTTAACTGAACGTTGTATTCAACCATTTTCTAGATTTCTCACATATATATATATATATATTAAATAGTCAGTTAAGACAATTTTTAAGTCATAAATTCAGTTAAATAGATCCTTATAACATGCAATTACAAAGTAAAAACAACATTATAGGGGCATACATAACGGCAAACTAGAATTTTCAATATTAACGATTAATTTCTGTTTTGTCTTAGTAATGTGTGGTTCGAACAGCTATAATTATAAAGTACAACAAATTTAATCAAAACTTATTTGATGCACCATCGTAGAAATAGTAAATAACAAAACAGTTAACGTTTAAACAGAAAATAATTGCTAAAAATACAGAACATTAGTTTTACTATATAAACCACCTACGCTACCCTTACTTTACTTACAAATCATCTTATTAACAATTATAAACAGACAAAAAAACTATAATAAGCTTTTAGCATTTGCGGTATTCATCACTACTTCAAAGCGTACATTATGAAGACTCAAATGTTGAAGAAAACATGCAGTATTTTCATGATTGTAGCTTTATTTATGATGATGTATTCGGCACACATTGTTGATTCAATCAATGTAGAAATGTGTGTAAAACATTGCGTCCCAAATCAATGTTTAAAAGAAGCAAAAAACCCTAATCCTACAATTTGTGAAGAAGCTTGCAAAAAACTTTGCAATCAAAAATTAACAGGTCATGAAGAAATGTTTGTCCCTCCAAAAGATAACAAGGGGTCATCCTTTTCTTGTAGATGGTTGTTTGATTGTTAATTTCAGATTACATAAATTCATGTTGTTTTATTTCATATCTAATATAGAACTATGTATGTATGTGTCTTTTTGATATCATTATAGTAGTTAACATATTATTTACAAGTTTATTAATGTTTTTTGAACTACGATCTTCTTAGAGGATTAACAGTATATCTTCCTCTTAATTTTGGTATTCTAGTTTCAAATACCAAGTCAATTACACATCAAAGAATAAAAAATAAATTTTAAACCAATAAATAATATTTTAGACCTCACAAATTATTTCAAAATAAGTACTTATTGATTAACTTTATCTAAACATTTATTTTAATTAATAAATATTTTAAAATAAAACTTAATTGAATAATAATGACAAAAATATAACATATAAATAACACGACTTAAAATGATATAATTATTTTTAAAATAAAAATATTAAAACATCAAGTTTCTCACAAATCATTCTGAAATAATTACTTATTGATTAACTTTATCTAAACATTTATTTTAATTAATAAATATTTTAAAATAAAACTTAATTGAATAATAATGACAAAAATATAACATATAAATAACACGACTTAAAATGATATAATTATTTTTAAAATAAAAATATTAAGCATTATTATATGACTAGTTCTCCAGCCATGTCTCATCAAGTTTCTCGCAACTTCTTCTTCCCGATGCAGTTTCCAGCCGAGGTACAACTACCACACAATACCGCTTGAATTTTCCACTGTCGTTGAATTACATGCTAAGGCCGCTACACAAGCTTACTACATATCTGGCCATGTTTTGTCGACTCTCCAACGGTGTATCTAAGCCGTTGTTGCGCCTCCCTGTCTGTGACCACCAATGCCTCTAAAGCACTATACATAACTAAAACTCCCATTTGATTCATTCTCTTTCTCATTCTACTTCAAAATCTATAAAACAATATGCATATGCAAATAATGCAAACTATGCTTGTAACCTCCTAAAAATATAGTGTTAATGCAAGAAACAAAGACTAAATAAATCTTTAACAACACTATTAACAGAAGATATCCAGTGCCAACATGGGAGGATTAAAAATTTTATGAGTAGGATTGATGTCATGTTCCCATTATGGGAATTTATTGTATGGCATCATATTTGTGGATCAATTTTCTATCTTCAATTTGAGTCTTTCGTTTGTATAAATCCTAATGTTTATTTGTAGAGTGGTTTCCATTCAAGTTTTAGCATCACATGGGGAATGGCAAGAAAATAATAGGATAAGACGAAGCTTAACTGAACGTTGTACTCAACCATTTTCTAGATTTCTCTCATATATATATATATATATATATATAGTCGGTTAAGATAATTTTTGTTTCATAAATTCAGTTAAATAGATCCTTATAACATGCAATTACAAAGTAAAAACAACAACATAGGGGTCTACATAACGGCAAACTAGAATTTTCAATATTAACGATTAATTTCTATTTTGTCTTAGTAATGAGTTGTTCGAACAGCTATAATTATAAAGTACAACAAATTTCATCAAAACTTATTTGATGCACTATCGTAGAAATAGTAAATAACAAAACAGTTAACGTTTAAACAGAAAATAATTGCTAAAAATACAGAACATTAGTTTTACTATATAAACCACCTACACTACCCCAACTTTACTCACCAAATCATCTTATTATCAATTATAAACAGACAAAAAAACTATAATAAGCTTTTAGCATTTGCGGTATTCATCACTACTTCAAAGCATACATTATGAAGACTCAAATGTTGAAGAAAACATGCAGTATTTTCATGATTGTAGCTTTATTTATGATGATGTATTCAGCACACATTGTTGATTCAATCAATGTAGAAATGTGTGTAAAACATTGCGTCCCAAATCAATGTTTGAAAGAAGCAAAAACCCCTAATCCTACAATTTGTGAAGAAGCTTGCAAAAAACTTTGCAATAAAAAATTAACAGGTCATGAAGAAATGTTTGTCCCTCCAAAAGATAACAAGGGGTCATCCTTTTCCTGTAGATGGTTGTTTGATTGTTAATTTCAAATTACATAAATTCATGTTGTTTTATTTCATAACTAATATAGAACTATGTATGTATGTGTCTGTTTGATATCATTATAGTAGTTAACATACTATTTACATGTTTATTAATGTTTTTTGAACTACGATCTTCTTAGAGGATTGACAGTATATCTTCCTCTTAATTTTTGTATTCTAGTTTCAAATACCATGTTGATACACAGAATTTTAACCCAAAATAATTCTGCAAGTGCACAGAAAATCGCAGTAGTATATAGGGTATTGAATCCACAGAGACCAAGGCTACACTATGAAATTATAGATTTTAATTTAAAGATAAGACAAAAGTGTGGGTTTTTTAATTTTCGGAACAAGCAAGAAATAATAAAAATGATGTAAAAGCAATTAAAACAAGCACTAGGTTAAGGCATTTCGCCGGTGATTCGGAGACAAGGCTGAGCAACTATTCAGGGGCTAAGTAACTACCGGTCTAGAACTCAAACATAAAATTAATATCGCCCCACTGTCGTGATGTATCGACAACTCTATCTAACAACCTAGATACCAAAACTGTCGTTTGGACCTAGCGAGGTTGATAAGCATTAACGAGCTGGTTCAATCTGTTTACAATCAATCGCAACAATCAACTGTAGTTGGTTACGCACCAATTGCTCACCAATGATTTATCTAGCAACCTAAAGCACTGTCGTGAATAAGTTTAACCTAAAATCAATAGACTAGGTGATCAAGCTAATCTAAGCATTATGAATCCCTATTGGCGAAGACATTATAAATTCCAATACCTATTTGTGCTCAGCCATTAACATTCTAAATCACCATTGAAAACCTTAACCTAGCTAAGGATCTACTCACACATGGCGAAATCAAACACAATAAAGCAATATAATGAATTCATGATATTATTAAAGAGATTAGGGTTCAGAATTCTTCTCAAAACAAAGTTGTGGTCTCTTCTCCTTCAGATCTTACAAAGAAATAAAAATCTCTATGTGTTCTCCTTAGCAAAAGCGTGTATATCCCCTTTAAGAAAAAATAGAAGAAAAATGATATATACAGGTCTGGAGGCGGCTGGGTGAAGATTAGGGCATCCTTGGCGAAAAATTAGGAAAGTTGGGATTTTCCCTTATTTTCTCAGTCAGGTCGTCGTGAGCGGTCGCTCAGGGGCTGAGCGGGTGCTCAGCGGGTAAATTCTTGACCTTTCTCCAATTTCTGCTAAGTTCCTCCCAGAAGCTCCAATCTTCATCTTTAGCCATCTTTTGATCTGTAATGACTCAAAATAAAACTAAAAGACTCGATAAATACTCGAAAACAACTGTTGGAATGCGCCAAAAATGCAACATATCAATTCCCCCAGACTTAGATCCTTGTTTGTCCTCAAGCAAAACTCAGAACTAAGCATAAGAGAAAGGTTTGAAAAATACGGAAACTCACCTGTTCTTGAAACACTGCAATGACTCTTTTTAATTAGTACTCCACATATCACATAGCCAGCTCCAAATCTAACCACCATGTAATTCTCCGTAGACCTTCACAGCTCACTATACTCCACACATGAATTCACAACCTTATCCCTCAAAGCCTTCATCGCCAGTTTCATCTCTGCAGTCAATTACCAAGGACCTTCTAGAGTCTTTCACATACAATATCTTGACAAGAACCAGTTAAATTTCACACACTTTTTGGTATTTTTCCTCTCTCCCCCAGACTTATTTCTATACTAGCTCATTTTTTTTTTACTAAGGTCCGAGACGCGAGTACTGATGGTGTTTGCCACCGAGTCCCCGGTTCATTCCTTACTGCATATATCAAGTTCCGAGACGCGAGTACTGATGGTGTTTGCCACCGAGTCCCCGGTTCAAACCTATTAATATAAAGCATGTACATATCAAGGTTCCGAGACGCGAGTATTGATGGTGTTTGCCACCGAATCCCCGGTTCATCCCCTCTTTATGCAACTCACATACATAATCTTATTGCTAGCTAAACTTCTAATAGGGGGGAGGAGTACCATTACTTTCTACTCGTGGGTTCATATGTCAGATACGAATGATGAGTCAAGCCCTATGGAAATCAACCACATCGACGAAGTGCAAAAATTTGGTTTAGGCTCGGATGAACTCCGCTGGAAACATGGTGTCCTCTAGTTAACTGGTCAGCCTTTGGATTTTTCATTAGTCCGATCTAGAGGTGGTTCTGTAACAATGGTCACTTTGAAGCAAGGTTAGAACAATATATTCAAGAAATAGATCATAATCTCCAACAAGTTTTGACTCAATAAAACAAACTGACTCAATGAAAAAAAACAAAATGATTCAAAGAAAACAAAAGAAATAAAACAAAAGAAAGAAAAATGGATTAGTAGCAACACCCTCCCCCAGACTTACTTCACACCGTCTCGGTGTGAAAATAAATTTAGAGTTGGGTGAGAAAAATAAAACAAAAGGAAGAAATAACTTACCTGTTTCCGGGAAAAATACCTTTCTAATCGGAGTGGGTGCTCAGGGCTAAGCGGGTGCTCAGGGTTGAGCAGGCGCTTCATCGGTCTTCATCAAGCCGCTACAGATGGTCACTGTCTCGCCCGGAGAAATCTCAGCGTCTTCGTATCGGTCGAGATCTGGCCGCTACATCCAACCGCTACGCCAAATTTTTTTTTTTTTTTTTTTTTGAATGAAATCCAAAGATTAGTAACAAAAGAAATTCAATAGAAAGGATAGATACTCTTACCAGTGGGTTGCCTCCCACCAAGCGCTTGTTTAACGTCATTAGCTTGACGCATTTGCCGTTTAGGTGGGGTTGACGCATTTGCCGTTTAGGTGGATCAGGTGGGGTGGCGGTGGGTTGAAATCTAGCTTCAAAACCCTGTTCATCATTGCATCCACAGTTACTTGTCCTTGCGCTTTAAGTTTTGGGGTAATAAGTGCTTTAACCTTAGAGAAGGGTTTAGATATACCTTTGCACTTAATCTTATACTCAATGGCGTCACCAACACGTCTCTGGGGTGTTAAGGAGACATGAGCCTGAAGTGGTGCTCCCCTAGACTTAGACAAGACGGTCTTGTTCAACACCTTTTCCTCAATAGCGGCAAAAGAACCATAATGCATCTTATCATCCTCCGAGACTGCATCATAGAACACATCGTTGCTGACGTTCGAAAGACAAACCCGTTTATTGGGTATGTCAATAACAGCTCCTGCTGTAGCAAGGAAAGATCTTCTAAGTATCAAGGGCATAAAGGATCCCATTCTCAGTCATCAATACACACCTGGAGGTCTTTGATACAGCCTTGGGAAGTCTTGATGTAGGCGTCTGCAAACTTGAGGGTCATGTCTGAGGGCTATATGTTTTCAATTCCTAAGGACTTAGCAAGATCCCTTGACATGACGTTGATTGTGGAACCAGAATCACACATGGAATTAGTGAGATCAAACCCAAGGATGGAGCATGGAACCACAAACCTTCCTGGGTCTGCAAGCTTTGGCAATGTCCTGTATGTAGGCGTTGGGTAAGGGACTTTAGGTACGTAAGGAGCTAGTTCGGGAGCCTAGAGAAAGACGGTGGCGGAATAGTTGCAGATCGTTCTGGATGGCTATGTGATTTTTTTGATTCTGCAAATCGACTGTTTTTGCTGGGGATCGATTGATCTGAGGCTTAGGTCGATCGATCTGAACCTGACGGATACAACATCTTGTTTTTTACTTCCCGCTGCAAGTCGTGACTCATACAGTCAACCTTCCAATCCAAAGTACCCATCCTCTCACTCATCTGTTGAGTAGTCTTAGCTTGCTCCTCAAGGAACATCTGTATCATGATCTTGAGCTCACTCTTCTCATCCGCACACATGTTTACATGTGCATGTAAGCCACTAGAACCGCTTCCATTTCTGGGGTTCTGCTCACCCCTTGCTAAGAGAACTTCTTGCTGTCGTTTGACGGTTTCAGCGGTTTGGGAAACTTGCATGTCAAGCTTCTTCACGTGAGCGGTAACAGCTTCATACTTCGCATTCAGATCATTATACATGTGATTAACCTTGGCATTGATCTCTGTTGCGGCCTTTTGCTGATTTACAAGGAGTTGCTGCATAAGAGTCTTCAGTTCATCTTGAGAATCTGGCGTAGGAGCGGATTGTTGAGATGTTACGAAATAAGGTTTTTGTTGAGTTTCTCCTTGAAATCGGTTCTGGTTTTGATTAGGGACGAATGATTTTCCCTGTTGGTTGCTGGAGTAAAACTTTTGAAACCCTTGGTTCTGTTGCAACTGATTCATACCTCCTCCTTGTTGCGGATAAATCTGGTCTTGTGGGTTCTCGACGTTGGTGCTTCGGTAAGAGAGGTTCGGGTGGCTCCTATAATTTGAATCGAACCCACGGTTCTGCACATATCCTTGTCCACTCACATAATTAACCTCTTGCATACCAGCATCATCATCCTCTTCAAACTCTTGAGATATAGGCGCAACCCCATTCTCTTCCACAAATTTGACCAGTCTTTGACTCTCGCGTAGGAGTAGGTTTATCTTTGCTGTCAGCTCATCAATATTTTGTGTCTCCACGCTGTTGACTTTCTTGGATATATCATACTCAGGAGACCTGTTGCTAGAGCTTGAAGCAGGTTCTCAATCAGCTCAAAAGCACCATCTCTAGTCTTGGTCATAAAAGACCCATTACTCGCGACATTCAAGGCATTGCGGTAATCCCATTCAACTCTATCATAAAATATACCCAGAATCTGTTCATCCTTAAAACTGTGATAAGGACATTCCCTACGGTATTCCTTCAGTCTTTCCCAAGCTTCACAAAAAGCTTCACCAGAATGTTGTTGGAAAGAAGATATCTTGTTTCGTAGAGCGGCTGTCTTGGATTTAGTGTAGAAGTGGTCCAAGAAAGCGGCTCTAACTTCATCCCACGTCCTCAAAGAACCTGGTGGTAGTGACTTCAACCATCTCTGAGCCTTATCAGCAAGTGAAAAAGGAAACATCTTGCACTTCAGAAACTCACTCGGAACCCCATTCGAACCGGTAGTGCTGCAGATTTCTTCAAAGTTTTCGATGTGATCCATCGGTATCTCAGCTGGTAGTCCGTGAAAGAGGTGTTGTTTCACCAATGAGATCATCTGAGGCTTGATCTCATAGTCTTGCCTCTGAATTGTTGGAGAAACAATAGCTGAACGGTTTTGATAAAACGCATGGGGGTTATCCGAATCCCCTATACCCGGTTGTGCTTGTGGAACTAGCGGTTGATCTCTTCTCAACTGAGCAATCTGATCCCTTAGCAACTGTAACTGAGCAGCCATACCATTTTCTTGTTCAGCCATAACGACCGGAGCAGCTGTAATTCTCTTTTCACGGTTTTGACGTTCAAGGCGAGCTAACTCTTCGTTGGTGTGGATGACTAAATCTTCGGTGCAATTTCTTCTTGTTCTTCTACTGGTCATGCACCTGACACATAGCAGAAACAAATAAAAATTAAGCTTCGTTGTTTCTTAGACTGAAAATAAAATCAAAAATCAAAGGTAACGCAATTGGTCCCCGGCAACGGCGCCAAAAACTTGATACACAGAGTTTTAATCGAAAATAATTCTGCAAGTGCACAGACAATCGCAGTAGTATATAGGGTATTGAATCCACAGAGACCAAGGCTACACTGAAATTATAGATTTTAATTTAAAGATAAGACAAAAGTGTGGGTTTTGTAATTTTCGGAACAAGCAAGAAACAATAAAAATGATGTAAAAGCAATTAAAACAAGCACTAGGTTAAGACGTTTCGCCGGTGATTCTGAGACAAGGCCGAGTAACTATTCAGGGGCTAAGTAACTACCGGTCTAGAACTCAAATATAAAATTAATATCGCCCCACTGTCGTGATGTATCGACAACTCTATCTAACAACCTAGATACCAAAACTGTCGTTTGGACCTAGCGAGGTTGATAAGCATTAACGAGCTGGTTCAATCTGTTCACAATCAATCGCAACAATCAACTGTAGTTGGTTACGCACCAATTGCTCACCAATGATTTATCTAGCAACCTAAAGCACTGTCGTGAATAAGTTTAACCTAAAACCAATAGACTAGGTGATCAAGCTAATCTAAGCATTATGAATCCCTATTGGCGAAGACATTATAAATTCCAATACCTATTTGTGCTCAGCCATTAACATTCTAAATCACCATTGAAAACCTTAACCTAGCTAAGGATCTACTCACACATGGCGAAATCAAACACAACAAAGCAATAGAATGAATTCATGATATTATTAAAGAGATTAGGGTTCAGAATTCTTCTCAAAACAAAGTTGTGGTCTCTTCTCCTTCAGATCTTACAAAGAAATAACAAAACTCTATGTGTTCTCCTTAGCAAAAGCGTGTAAATCCCCTTTAAGAAAAAATAGAAGAAAAATGATATATACAGGGATTTTCCCTTATTTTCTCAGTCAGGTCGTCGTGAGTGGTCACTCAGGGGCTGAACGGGTACTCAGCGGGTAAATTTTTGAATTTTTCCAATTTCTGCTAAGTTCCTCCCATAAGCTCCAATCTTCATCTTTAGCCATCTTTTGACCTGTAATGACTCAAAATAAAACTAAAAAACTCGATAAAGACTCGAAAACAACTGTTAGAATGCGCCAAAAATGCAATATATCACATGTCAATTACACATCAAAGAATAAAAAATAAATTTTAAACCAATAAATAATATTTTAGACCTCACAAATTATTTCAAAATAAGTACTTATTGATTAACTTTATCTAAACATTTATTTTAATTAATAAATATTTTAAAATAAAACTTAATTGAATAATAATGACAAAAATATAACATATAAATAACACGACTTAAAATGATATAATTATTTTTAAAATAAAAATATTAAGCATTATTATATGACTAGTTCTCCAGCCATGTCTCATCAAGTTTCTCGCAACTTCTTCTTCCCGATGCAGTTTCCAGCCGAGGTACAACTACCACACAATACCGCTTGACTTTTCCACTGTCGTTGAATTACATGCTAAGGCCGCTACACGAGCTTACTACATCTCTGGCCATGTTTTGTCGACTCTCCAACGGTGTATCTAAGCCGTTGTTGCGCCTCCCTGTCTGTGACCACCAATGCCTCTAAAGCACTATACATAACTAAAACTCCCATTTGATTCATTCTCTTTCTCATTCTACTTCAAAATCTATAAAACAATATGCATATGCAAATAATGCAAACTATGCTTGTAACCTCCTAAAAATATAGTGTTAATGCAAGAAACAAAGACTAAATAAATCTTAAAAAACACTATTAACAGAAGATATCAAGTGACAACATGGGAGGATTAAAAATTTTATGAGTAGGATTGATGTCATGTTCCCATTATTGGAATTTATTGTATGGCATCATATTTGTGGATCAATTTTCTATCTTCAATTTGAGTCTTTTGTTTGTATAAATCCTAAAGTTTATTTGTAAAGTGGTTTCAATTCAAGTTTTACCATCACATGGGGAATGACAAGAAAATAATAGGATAAGACGACAATATAGACAAAAATCCTATGATTTTGTCTATTTTTAGCGTAAGATGTTGGTGACGAAGCTTAACTGAACGTTGTACTCAACCATTTTCTAGATTTCTCTCATATATATATATATATTATATAGTCGGTTAAGATAATTTTTGTTTCATAAATTCAGTTAAATAGATCCTTATAACATCAATTACAAAGTAAAAACAACAACATAGGGGTCTACATAACGGCAAACTAGAATTTTCAATATTAACGATTAATTTCTGTTTTGTCTTAGTAATGAGTTGTTCGAACAGCTATAATTATAAAGTACAACAAATTTCTTCAAAAATTATTTGATGCACTATCGTAGAAATAGTAAATAACAAAACAGTTAACGTTTAAACAAAAAATAATTGCTAAAAATACAGAACATTAGTTTTACTATATAAACCACCTACGCTACCCCAACTTTACTCACCAAATCATCTTATTAACAATTATAAACAGACAAAAAAAATATAATAAGCTTTTAGCATTTGCGGTATTCATCACTACTTCAAAGCGTACATTATGAAGACTCAAATGTTGAAGAAAACATGCAGCATTTTCATGATTGTAGCTTTATTTATGATGATGTATTCGGCACACATTGTTGATTCAATCAATGTAGAAATGTGTGTAAAACATTGTGTCCCAAATCAATGTATTAAAGAAGCAAAAAACCCTAATCCTACAATTTGTGAAGAAGCTTGCAAAAAACTTTGCAATAAAAAATTATCAGGTCATGAACAAATGTTTTTCCCTCCAAAAGATAACAAGGGGTCCTCCTTTTCTTGTAGATGGTTGTTTGATTGTTAATTTCGAATTACATAAATTCATGTTGTTTTATTTCATAACTAATATATAATTATGTATGTATGTGTCTGTTTGATATCATTATAGTAGTTAACATATTATTTACATGTTTATTAATGTGTTTTGAACTATGATCTTCTTGTATGATTGACAGTATATATCTTCCTCTTAACTTGGGTATTCTAGTTTCAAATATCAAGTCAATTTCACATTAAATAATTAACAAATAATACTAACACTAATAAATGATATTTTAGACGTCACAAATCATTCCTAAAGAATTACTTATTGATAATCTTTGTAAAAAAAAAATTTAATTAATAAATCTTTTAAAATAAAACTTTACTAAATAATAATGACAAAAATATAACATATAAATAACACGACTTAAAATTATATAATTATTTTAAAAATAAAAATAATGAGCATTATTATATGATAAGTTCTCCAGCCATGTCCCGTTAAGCTTCTCGTGGCTTCTTCTTCTCGGTGCAGCTTCCAGCCGTGGTACAACGACCACACAACGACCACACAACACCGCTGGACTTTTCTGCTATCGTTGAATGACATGCCAAGGCTGCTACACGAGCTTGCTACATCTCTGGCCAAGTTTCGTCGACTCTCCAACGGTGTATCTAAGCCGTGTTTGCGCCTCCCAGTTAGTGACCACTAATGCCTCTAAAGCACTATACATAACTAAAAATCGAATTTGATTCATTCTCTTTCTCATTCTACTTCAAAACCTATAAAACAATATGCATATGCAAATAATGCAAACTATGCTTGTAACCTCCTATAAAAATAATGTTAATGCATGAAACAAAGGCTAAATAAATCTTAAAAACACTATTAACAGAAGATATCAAATGACAACATGGGAGGATTGAAAATTCTATGAGTAGTATTGAAGTCATGTTCCCATTATGGGAATTTATTGTATGGCATCATATTTGTGGATCAATTTTCTGTCTTCAATTCGAGTCTTTCATTTGTATAAATCCTAATGTTTATTTGTAAAGTGGTTTCAATTCAGGTTTTAGCATCACATTGGGAATGGTAAGAAAATAATAGGATAAGACGTTAATATCGACAAAGATCCTACGATTATATCTATTTTTAGCGTAAGATGTCGGTGACTAAGCTTAACTGAGCGTTGTGTTCAATCATTTTCTAGATTTCTCACATTATATATGTATATATATATATATATATTGTCAGTTAAGAGAATTTTTGTTTAATAAATTCAGTTAAATAGATCTTTATAACATTCAATTACAAAGTAAAAAAAACAACATAGAGGTCTACATAACGGCAAGCTAGAATTTTCAATACTAACGATTAATTTCTGTGTTTTCTTAGTAATGAGTTATTCGGACAGCTATAATTATATAGTACAACAAATTTCATCAAAACTTGTTTGATGCACTATCGTAGAAATAGAAAACAACAAAACAGTTAACGTTTAAACAAAAAATAATTGCTAAAAATAGAGAACATTAGTTTTACTATATAAACCAGCTACGCTACCCTAACTTTACTCACCAAATCATCTTGTTAACAATTATAAACAGACCAAAAAACTATAATAAATTTTTAGCATTTGCGGGGTTCATCACTACTTCAAAGTGTACATTATGAAGACTCAAATGTTGAAGAAAACATGCAGTGTTTTCATGATTGTAGTTGTATTTATGATAATGTATTTGGCACACATTGTTGATTCAATCAATGTAGAAATGTGTGTTAAACATTGCATCCCGAATCAATGTATGCTAGAAGAAAAAAACCCTAATCCTACAATTTGTGAAGAAGCTTGAAAAAACTTTGCCATCAAAAATTAACAGGTCAGGAAGAAATGTTTGTTCCTCCAAAAGGTAACAAAAGATCCTCCTTTTCCTGTAGATGGTTGTTTAGTTATTAGTTTCGAATTACAGAAATTCATGTTTTTTTATAATATGGTATCATAATTGTGGGTCAATTTTTTGTTTTCAATTTGAGTATTTTATTTATGTAAATCCTAATTTTTATTTGTAAAGTGTTTTCAATTCAAATTTTAGCATCACATGGTGAATGGCAATAATATAATAGGATAAGACGACAATATCGACAAAGATCCTATGATTATTTGTATTTTGAGCGTAAGATGTTGGTGACTAAGGAGGTGTTATTCAATTATGTTTTAGAATGCTTTTAACGTATTTTAATCTGAGAGGTATTGTGAAATACATGGTAAAATGCTGGTATTTTGTTTACTCATGTTTTAGAGAAGAAAGTACATTAAAATTCATTCTAATCCAAATACAACTAAATCAAATTAATGTTGAATAACACTTGTTTTAATGTATTTTAAAATACACAAACAAATATTTAATCTAATAACAGTGTATTTTAATGTATTTCAACAAATACATGATTGAATAACATTGTATTTTACTTTGAATTTAAAATACATTCAAGTCTATTAAAACATTATATTCAATAACCCCACCTAAGCTTATCTGATACATAGTATTCAACCATTTTCTATATTACTAATATATATCTATATATATATATATATAATCAGTCAAGAGAATTTTTCTTTAATAAATTCAGTTAAATAGATTTTTACGATATATAGATATACATATAACATGCAATTACAAAGTAAAAAAAAACAGCATACGGGTCTACATAGCGGCAAGCTAGAACTTTCAATACTAACGATTAATTTATGTTTTTTCTTAGTAAAGATTTGTTTGGACAACTATAATTATAAAGTACAACAAATTTTATTTAAACTTGTTTGATGCATGATTGTAGAAATAGAAAATAACAAAACAGTTAACATTAAACAATAAATAATTGCTAAAAATAGAGAACATTAGTTTTACTATATACACCACCAAAGCCACCCTAACTTTACTCACCGTAGTTCACAATTATAAACAGAACAATAAAACTATAATAAGCTTTTAACATTTGCGGTATTCATCACTACTTCAAAGCATACATTATGAAGCCTCAAATGTTCAAGAAAACATGCAATATTTTCATGATTGTAGTTGTATTTATGATGATGTATTTGGCACACATTGTTGATTCAATCAATGTAGAAAGGTGTGTAAAACATTGTGTTCCGAATCAATATATGAAAGAAGTAAAAAACCCTAATTCTACAATCTGTGAAGAAGCTTGCAAAAAACTTTGCAACCAAAAATTAACAAGTCATGAACAAATGTTTGTCCCTCCAAAAGATAACAAGAGGTCCTCCATTTCCTGTAGATGGTTCTTTAGTTGTTAATTTAGAATTACATAAATTCATGTTGTTTTATTTCATAACTAATATATATATATATATGTATGTATGTGTCTCTTTGATATTATTATAGTAGTTAACATATTATTTACATGTTTATTAATGTTCTTTGAACTACGATCTTCTTGGAGGATTGACAGTATATCTTCCACTTAATTTTGATATTCTAGTTTCAAATATCAAGTCAATTGCACATCAAATAATTAAGAAATAGTTTTAACACCAATAAATAATATTTTAGACCTCACATATCATTCCAAAATAATTACTTATTGATTAACTTCATCTAAATATTTATTTTAATTAATAAATCTTTTACAAATAAAACTTAACTGAATAATAATAATAAAATATAACATATAAATAACACGATTTAAAATTATATAATTATTTTTAAAATACAAATAATGAGCATTATTATATTACTAGTTCTCCAGCCGAGTCTCGTCAAGCTTCTCGCAACTTCTTCTTCCGGTGCAGCTTCCAGCCGAGGCACAACGACCACACAACACGCTGGACTATCCGCTGTCATTGAATGACATGCCAAGGCTGCTGCATGAGCCTGCTACATCTCTGGCCATGTTTGTCGAGTCTCCAACGGTGTATCTAAGCCGGCTTTACGCCTCCCTGCTAGTGACCACTAATTCCTCTAAAGCGTTACACATAACTAAAACTCCCATTTGATTCATTATCTTTCTCATTCTACTTCAAAACCTATAAAACAATATGCATATCCAAATAATGCAAACTATGCTTTTAACCTCCTAAAAATATAGTGTTAATGCAAGAAACGAATGCTAAATAAATCTTAAGAAAACACTACAAACAGAAAATATGAAAAGACAACATGGGCGGATTAGAAAATCTATGGGTAGGATTCAAGTCATGTTCCCACTATGAAAATTTATTGTACGGCATCATATTTGTGGATCAATTTTCTGTTTTCAATTCGAGTCTTTAATTTATATAAATCCTAATGTTTATTTGTAAAGTGTTTTCAATTCAAGTTTTTTAGCATCACATGGTGAATTGCATGAAAATAAGAGGATAAGACGACAATATCGACAAAGATCACACGATTATGTCTATTTTTAGCGTAAGATGTTGGCGACTAAGCTTAACTGAGACTTAGTATTCAACCATTTTCTAGATTTCTCATATATATATATAGTCAGTTAAAAGATTTCTTTAATAATTTCAGTTAAATAGATCTTTATAACATGCAATTACAAAGTTAAAACAAAAAAAACATCATAGGGTCTACATAGCAGCAAGCTAGAATTTTCAATACTAACTATTAATTTCTGTTTTTTCTTTGTAAAGAGTTGTTCGGACAACTTAATTATAATGTAAAAAAAATTATAAAAATTTGTTCGATGCATAATCATAAAAAGAGAAAATAATAAAACAGTTAACATTTAAACAAAAAATAATTGCTAAAAATATAAAACATTAGTTTTACTATATAAACCACATACGCTACCCCAACTTTACTCACCAAATTATCTTGTTCATGATTATGAAAAGAAAAAAAACAACTATAATAAGCATTTAGCATTTGTGGTATTCATCACTACTTCAAAGTGTACAAAGTAACAGGCAGTTACAAAGTAAAAAAAACAGCATAAGAATCTATCGAGTGGCAAGTTAGAATTTTCAGTACTAAGGATTAATTTCTATTTTTTCTTAGTAAAAAGTTGTTCGGACAACTATAATTATAGAGTACAACAAATTTCATCAAAACTTGTTTGATGCATTATCGTAAAAAGAGAAAATAACAAAACTGTTTATGTTTAAACAGAAAATAATTGCTAAAAATATACAACATTAGTTTTACAATATAAACAATCTACGCTAAAAATATTCATAGTTAGTTAGTTTGTTTAGAAATATTAGTCTTTATTTCTATCATAAATGCTTTTGAAGGATGAGATTTTTTTTCTTTTTTCAAATTGCTTTTCTTAAAGGTGTTATAAAAAGCTGCATTTCAGTTTCAAGAAAATTGTACTAATAGATGAAAAAAAGAAAAGAAAATTGTACTAAAAATTAACTTCGACACTAAATGAATGAATGTGACATAATGATTCGATTACTTTAGTTTGAAAGAATCAGAAAAGTTTTATATCAAGAATGTATGTTTATTTTTTACAAACAAATCAATCACCAACACACCAACAAGTCGAAAAAAAGAAAACCAAATCAACAAATCTCAAATCCAAGAATTTATTCTCATCAATCAAAACCGAACCAAAAAAAAAATCGTGGAAAACAAAATCAGTAAATTTGTCTGTAACCAAGAATAGTCCGGCGACCACCACCGTCACCAGCTTTTCTTCCTCCTCCACCACCACCACCGTTAATAGCAGAAGCAGCAGCAATAGAAATTTTCTTAAGATCCTCAACACTCGCGTAGCTTTTACGCGCCATTCCCATCATCATCATCCCTTTACTCTTCTTCTCCCCTACACTCGCCGACTTACTCCCTCTCGCAGCGGCGGAAGAAGAACCCGATCCCATCAAAACGCCGCCGTTTCTAATCTTCGAAGACGACGGAGGCGGAGTTGTAGTGTTGAAATTAACCGGGCGACGATTCTCTTTACGTAACACAGCGGAGAAATCAGGAACAGATTGAGCTAACGAAGACGGAACAGCTTTTCTCATCGGAGAAAACCCAAATCGAGTCTGTTTCTTTTTCTTCTCCTCCGGTGAAAACTTCTCTTCTTCTTTTAGTGAAATTACTGAATTACCCTCGAATCTAACTTGTTTTTTGACCCTTGGCTCTTCTTCTTCTTCTTCTTCCTGGAGAAATTTCTGGAAATCTCGTTTCATTCGAAGCTTTGATTCACGTAATCTTGAATATTCATCGTATCTTGGACCTCTTTCGAATCCAGAGAAACCGTCTAACAGGAGTTTAAGCTGATGTGTGTCGGAGTTTTGAGAAAGTATAAGAGACATGGGATCTACAGAGAAGAACAGTGGTTCCATACTTGGATTTGAGATTATATCCGCCATTAATGGATAAGATCTCGAGATCAAAATTTCTTCGTCAGCAAAAAAGAGAGCTTTCTTTTTTTTTGTTTGATCGATTTTGTTTGTTGTTTGCGAATGCAAAGACTTTATTTAATGTGAAAAAAGGTTTTATGAGTTTTTGTTTGTTCTTCGTTTTACTTCGCAACGGTCTGATAGAAATTAGAAGAGAGACTCTTAGGATTTTTGTTGTGTTGACGATTTTACCCTTTTCATTTTTTCTCACTATTAACGGTCTTATTTTGGGAGTGTGGGACCCAGTGAATCATCGATCAAACGGTCACTAATTTCCTTAAACAACAATTATATACCACTTTTTTTTCTTTTGACGGCACAAATATAATATCATTTCATATTTCTTATTTGGTTTTTGTCTGGTAATAATATCTGCTCTTTATCATAAAACGAAGGCCAAAAATTCCATCAATTTTAACCAAATTAAAAAGAAACAAGATGTATGCTAAAAAAAAAAAAGGAAACAAGATGTATATAACATATACTGAGCTAAAATTTTATTTCATAGTTAACTAAATTGCCATAAGTATGAGTCTAACTCGGTGATAATATTAAGTTATTAACAAATATATTAACATCATAGAGGAAAACAGCATTTTTCCACACAAAAAGAAAAGGCGTTTAAAAATTAATCTTCAAGAATCAAGATTATGAAGCTTACAATGTAATATAACCTATCAGCAAGAGACTAATGATACTTAACAAAGGTTCGACTATGGTGTTACTGTTACTGTGAGAAGTATCAGGATGAAGCAAATGTAAGGGAATCAAACTGTGTGAAACTTGTATTTCTGCGCCAAATTGAATCGAGATATTGAGTCACTAAATCCTTCTTCAACAAGTGTCTTCACACCTTCAACACCTTGTTCCAGTCCCGCATCGATCTAACATGATTCGGTTCAACATATCCATGTAAATTCGATGAACAAGTAGTCGTATAATGTCTTCAATCCAAAAAGTTTCAGACTTTCAGAGATCAATTGACTGGTGAACTTAAGTTTTTACCTGTTTACGCTCCAAAGGGCTGAATTTTTGGAGAAGAAACGCTTTCATGTCCATATTACCTGGTGGCTTCCCAATTCCTGCAATGTACCAGACAATTTTACTACGATTGCAAAAGCTTTTTGTAATGATGAAACTGGAACACTAACCAATTGATAAGCGGGGATAGACGCGACAACCATTTAAATGTTCTGTCACATTCTTCAATCTGACACAGAGCAAAAAGAAGTTATAGGCTTTTTTCAGAAAAGCAGACCAAAAGGTTATATTGTTCTAATTCTGATTACAAAATCGTAAATGAAGATGCATTACTTTCACCATAATGTGATTCACTTCCTAACAATAAAAACACTTTAAGAGTATCCGATATAGATTCCATTCTTCATTATCCATTGATTTTGGATGCTGGACTTTTGTGCCCTTTCAAGTTTATATCTCTCTTCCTCAAGAATGAGGATTATGTATAGAAATTGAACAAATTAACATTTCCAATTCAAATAACTCGGAAACAAGATTGCTAGAGATTTGAAAATTTCAGCTTCATATTTGTTTCCTTCTTATACTACAAGCAAAAACACAGTTTTGTTCATTCCCTAAACTAAAAGTACCCATAGTGTATACTTCACTATTCAGAGATGATACTTACCCATTGTGAAGGCTATGACCTCCTTTTGGTTGAAGCCTCAAGACACCATTAGGCGAACCCATATCATCATATATCTACACCATAAAGACAAAATGCATTCTAAACAATTTCATTTCATTTTCATCACACAGCAAACAACAAGATTTTGTACTAACCATCAGAATATGGCGTAAGGGTATTTGATAATACGCCGCTAACGGCCCAACCTTCAGAAATCAAAGATATATATAACACCAATTCAAGTTAGAATATAAAGCCTAAGCCTTTTAAGTTCACAAATTCTCATATAGACAAGAGGTAACAATGGATCAAAGACTAACAGATTCACCACTGAAATTCATATAAGCTTGAGGTTTAACTAACAAAATGGGTACTTCTCCAACAGAACCTGTTCTGGTCACATAATGAATCCCAAAATAAACAAACAAACAAGTGAAACTAAATGAATCAAAATCAAGAAACTGGTGAGAAAATAACCTATCCCAACTAAAGCCTTGGACTGTATTGTATTCAGAGAAATATCCATTGTTTGAGCTATATGATCAATCATCTCAAAACTAATCTGCACATAACAAATGAAGAATCATAAAGAAGATAACTTTGATTAATAAACATCAAAATTGAAAGTAAAAGAGTGAAATTTTACATTATGCCTTGTTCCGTAATACTTAATTCCAGGATTTCCAAGTCCAACGATAAGCCATGGTGTGTATTCAACTTTAAGCTTGTTATCAGAAACAGGCAACGAAGAAGCACAGAGAGAGAAGAATCTCTTTGAATTCGATTTTGTTTGACCAAATTTATAAGCTTTTGGGTAGAGAAGAGATGTAATTGGAGAAGATGATGCAGTAAACATTGCTGTAACTGAAACAAAAACAAAATTGGAAAATTGCTTCGTCAAGAATTGATTTTGGTATGAAAAGGCTTAAACCCTAAATTAATGGAAAAGTAACACTAACGCATAAATGGCGATGAGGTTGTGATGAACTCTCAAGTGTAAAGAGACCAAAATTTCCTGAGTTCTTGAAGATTTTTGAAGGAAGATTTGGAGAATTCGATGCAAAATGTTGAGAGGATAAGTATATGCGACGAAGACTTTCTCAGTCTCACTGATTTTGCTGTCGTTTTGGGAAAAAGCTGGAGAAGGGAAGCAACAGAGTGAATTGCAGGGTTTTACATTTGATGATTGCAAAACACAGAACTAAAAACTGAAACGTGGTTATTTCTGGTTTATATAAAAATCATTTGCTATTCGGTTTGGTTTGGTTTTAATCTAGATAGCATGGAAATTCTGTCCGAAGTCTGTTTTTAGTAACGTTTCCGAAATGAAAACTCTTGGAAATGTGTTTACTAAAAATCATAATTTGGAAATGCGATGAAAACTGTTTTGGAAACGCAATGAAAACTTATCTTTTTAATTTGGAAACTTAATAAATGCATATGATATTATTTATTTCTGTTAACTTAAAAGATCATAATTAATTTGGATGTAAAATGTCTCATAATTATTAAAATAAATTTATTAAATATCTTAAGAATGCAAATGAAGTTACTGATTTAAATATTTTACTTTGATAGTTATGATCTTTTATCTCTAGTTAAACTACTTAATACTTATATGTTGAATTTGTATTGTTTCAAAAAAAAAATTTTAAATATGGTTTTGATGTTTCACTATACTTTTTTAGTTATATACATATATATATATGTGTGTGTGTGTGGATTCACGTTTCTAACATGTACCCGTAATCTAATATTTTGAAAAAAAATTGTTTTGCCTTTATATATGTTTCGCTTCCGCGTATCAGTTTCCGTTTCCATGCTACTTAGGTGTTAATTACTTTTTTTGTTTATTCAATAATTTTCCACAAAAAAAAATGCTGAATAACATGAACACACATCAGCCCTTGGAAAATAAGATTCTTTTCAAGTATTTTTAAACATTAGATTTAGTTTTTGCATTGTATTATCTTCTATTTAAATTCTATGAAGCCATGACTAGATTCCAACATATTTATTAGTTCAATGTTTTTGTATTAAAGGAGTTATATTCAAGGTCGGTCCGACGTTTTTATTTTTTAGGCAAACAGAAAAATTATGCCCTTTCTATTTTTTACGTAAAATTATAAATAATAATAATATAAAGAAAATGATACTAAAATTATATAAAACTCTTTCTAATTCTATAAACAGTTTATTAAAAAGAAAAAAGAAAGCCTAAAAGAACATTTATTTTGTTGAAATTTAGGTCTCCTTGCATTTTTACAGGAAAAATCATCATCAAGTCGCCATATTATAAACAATTCCACTATGATTCTAATTTTTGTGAAGCTATGGATATTAATCGAACCAACAAAGAAAAGTGGAAACAATAAAAATTTTGTTTCAAAATGTTAGTAATAAATAATAATATAAACTGATACTTACATGATCAAGGTAAAAGTCTTAAGTTATAACTAATTTACATACCTCAAACAAAATCTACGTAAGAAGAAATAATTGGTTGGAGTCAATTAGAATATCACTTATAATTTCATCCTAAAAGCACTTATAGCCTCGAGAAATTTCCAGTGTACTTCTTCCTTGTCAAGATTTTCTTCTTGGAAAAACTCCTAGTCAATATAGAAGACAGGGTAGTCAAGTTCTGAATTCATATTCTGTTTCTCTTCTTTCTTTCTTATTTTATTTTCGTTTTGCAAGAGTTCTTTCATTTTCCCTTTTCGTATACCTTCTTCTGCGACACTATGGTTGAACGGTTAATGTCATTGATCTTCATGCTTGTTCTTCTTGTTTCTCATTTATTCATCTCAGGTACGGTCCTTTCCATTATTCCAAAGAAGTTTGTTTGATGATATTTCATAATTGTTAAATATTATATTTTTTTCTATAATTGCAGGAGTAACTTCCCGAAACGTTACCGTAGAAAAACAATGCTCAACCTCACCTAACTACGTCATCATCTTTTGCTCGGGGATCACTCCCAGCACCACCAAGTAAGCTCAAGTCAATACCCTTCCTCTAGTCACTTGCTATTTTGTCAAAGACGTTAGTAGGGTCGTTGGACATTACACGGCTTTAGTTGTGACCACTCATTCTAGAGATACTTTTTAGAATGTTCTTTTTAAAGAATGTTGATAGTTGAAAAAAAAATGGAACAAAGACTTTGGATAGATAATTACAATGTGAATTCAGCTGATCCAACTTATGATGCTAATTAATTAATAACTCGATCAATATTCACTCCATGTTTATTATGATATATCCACTGTTTTACTAATCGATAACACAAAAAATGTAACATCCCAATCGCGCTATTGCCGGTTGAATAATGCCACCGAAAATTAGTGTCATGTTTTATTACTTCTGGAATTAGACTAGTATGCTGCATTTATAAAAGAGGCACGAGTAAACAAGTTTACTTGGTGAGGATTATCCTCTTCGATCGCCTACATGATTTTATATGCATATTAAACATACGATAACAGGCAAGAGTCAAGAAGATGACAAAGTCATTTACGCACGTTCTTGGGAAAGGAGGATTTGGAACTGTCTACAAAGGGAAGTTACCCGAAAGCGATCAGGATGTTGCAGTGAAAATCTTGAAGGAGTCAGAGGGGAATGGAGACGAGTTTATCAATGAAGTAGCTAGCATGAGCAGAACATCCCATGTCAATATTGATTCTGTTATGAAAGGAACAAGAGAGCTATAATCTACGAGCTGATGCCGAATGGATCCCTTGACAAGTTTATTTCTGAGAATATGTCAACGAAAATGGGAAAGGTTATATGATATAGCGGTAGGTGTCTCTCGCGGCCTAGAGTACTAATGGACGAAAATCTTTGCCCTAAGATTTCGGATTTTGGTCTTACTAAACTCTGCAAAAATAAGGAAAGCATAATATCAATGCTAGACCCAAGAGGGACGGCATGATACATTGCCCCTGAAGTATTTTATAAGAATTTTGGAGGAGCTTCTAGTCAGATGTGTATTGTTATGGAATGGTGGTTCTTGAAATGATTGGGACAAAAATTGTCAACATGTGATTGTAATAAATAACATGTGAAACAAGTTTGTATGTTGTATATTACTGTTAGATGTAAGATGTCTGTAATGTTAAACGGGTTTATGTATCTAAATATTGGATGTTTTAATACTTTCACTTGTAAAGTAAAAGAAGGCACATGAAAAAAAAAATGAATAATAGATATTTAGATACATTTTTTGCCTCGAAAAATATTGATATATTTAATATTTAGTTTTTAGTTTGCCAGGAAATTTGGATTCAGAAGAGGCCTTAAATATATTCCCTTCAACAATAATCTTTCTCCTAAGTGGACTCGAACTAAGCTTCTCCTCTCAAGAAAACCACCACATTAAAGCCACCTAGTTTCCTTGCCAAATTTTTCTTCTCGGAAAATTCCTAAATAATACAGAGGTCAAAGGGTAGACAAATTCAGAAATCGTATTCTGTTTCTCCTCTTTCTCTTTATATTCCTCTTTTTGCTAGAGTTCTTTCATTTATTTTTATTTTTTGAGCTCTTTCATTTTCCGTTTTTCATGTATCTTCTCCTTCGAGCAAATGGTTGAAGGGTTGCCGTTTATGTTTCTTCTAGTTTCACATTTATTTGTCTCAGGTACGGCCGTTTCTAGTATTCTATAACTATTCTAGTTTAGTCACTATTTGATGACTTTTTTCTTAATTGTTAATTGTTTTCTTTTGTTTTAAACGCAGGAGTAACATCAAGAAACTTTACTATAGAGAACAAATGCGATTACAACGTCTGGCCGGGAATCTTAACCTCGAGTACGGTTCCGCTCTCCACCACCGGCTTCCTTCTCAAGAAAGGAGAAAGGCGTGTCATCAACGCGCCGTCTTCATGGTCAGGTCGTTTCTGGGGTAGGTCTCTTTGCTCCATCAATTCCACAGGGGATTTCTCTTGCGCTACCGGAGACTGCGGCTCCGGAAAAGTCGAGTGCACTGGAGCCGCAGGAAAGCTTCCGGTGACTCTAGCCGAGTTTACCCTCGACGGTCCCAACGGTCAAGACTTCTACGACCTAAGCATTGTGGATGGTTACAACCTTCCGTTGGTGGTGGTCCCACAACGTCCGCAGATTGGCCGGACATGCAGTAGCGTTGGTTGTGTGGTCAACCTGAACAAGACGTGTCCGTCAGAACTTAAGGTGACCGGAAACTCCAGTGAGGAACAGCCCATCGCTTGCATGAACGGTTGTCAGAAATTCAAGTTGCCGGAGTTCTGCTGCACCGGCGAGTACTCTTCACCTCAAAAATGCAAACCAACGCTTTACTCGCAGAATTTCAAGAACGAGTGTCCACTCGCTTATAGCTATACTTACGACGATGAAACCAGCACCTTCACATGCTCAAACTCACCTAACTACGTCATCACTTTTTGCCCGCCGATTACTCCGAACATGACCATGTAAGTTCCCGTAAATACCCTTGCTCTAGTCACTTTCTATTTCGTCAAAGACGTTAGTCATCACTCATCACACGGCTTTAATTTTGACCATTCATTCTAGAGATATCTTTTAGAACGTTGATAATTAAAATATATGGACCATATATTTTAGATCGATAATTACAATGTGAAATTCGGTTTGGTGTTTATAGGGATCTCAAAAATGGGAACACAATCCACTCCAAGGCTCCAACCTAAGATTCAATATCACACCATGTTTATTATGATCTAATGTGCTAATAATCGATAATACTAAAACTTGTTACAAAAATTGGTTGTCTAGGTGTCTAAGCCCTAGAAAATATTTCACGTTTTTCCGACTTTGGCAAAATTTGTTAACAATCGGTCAACAAAAAAATAAAAAATTAAGAAGTTATTTGAAAAAGGTTTATGTATTTCTTTTGTCCTTCTAATGTATTTAAATATAAACCAAAATATTGATACAAATGGAACATATCTTTTGGATATATGAAGCTGGAATTTTTTTTTTTAATAAAAAATACTGAAAACATAAAACAAATAGTAAAACTAAAAAAAAAAGGAAAAAAGTAGAAACATGCTAAAAGGCTAAAACTAATTAATCAGTCCTTAGAATGCCGCCTACTCAGAAACTAAAATATATGAACTGATACGTAATATGATTCTTGTTGGATAAGCAACAACCGGAGCTCAGTGGCTGACTCTCCATTTCCAGCTCCAACAAAAAATGGAACTTTTGAACCTCCCTCAGAGTCGGCCTCCAAGGAAACTAATGCAGGAACAAAACGTCGTAAGTTTACTTTTCCATACCAAATTTATTACGAATGTTTTTTTTTTTGCTAAACAAGAATTTTTGTTTGAAACTTTTTGCAGAAAAATCATCATGGAAGTTAAAACTCATACTTGGTAATTTATCTCGCTCAATCCATCCGATAGCACTCTTGTATACAAAAAAACACCTATATTTGATTCTTTGTATCTTATTCCAGGAGTCTTGGCAGTTTTAACTGTGATGATCATTGTTGTGGTCGCCATAATAGTGAGAATAAGGCATGCGAGTGATTGGAATGACAAGAACGTTGAAGCCGTTGTAATGTTGAAACGATATAGTTACACGAGTGTCAAGAAGATGACAAATTCATTTGCGCATGTTCTCGGGAAAGGAGGATTTGGAACTGTCTACAAAGGAAAGTTACCCGATAGTGGTCAGGATGTTGCAGTGAAAATCTTGAAGGAGTCAGGGGGGAATGGAGAAGAGTTCATCAATGAAGTAGCTAGCATGAGTAGAACATCTCATGTCAATATTGTTTCGCTGCTTGGATTCTGTTACGAAAGGAACAAGAGAGCTATAATCTACGAGTTTATGCCAAATGGATCCCTTGACAAGTTTATTGCCGAGAATATGTCAACCAAAGTCGAATGGGAAAGGTTATATGATATAGCGGTAGGTGTCTCTCGCGGCCTAGAGTATTTGCACAATCGTTGTGTCTCGAGGATTGTGCATTTCGACATAAAGCCGCAGAACATACTAATGGATGAAAATCTATGCCCTAAAATTTCGGATTTTGGTCTTGCTAAACTCTGTAAAAATAAGGAAAGCATAATATCAATGCTAGACGCGAGAGGGACAGCAGGATACATTGCCCCTGAAGTAGTTTACAAGAATTATGGAGGAGTTTCACACAAGTCAGATGTGTATAGTTATGGTATGGTGGTTCTTGAGATGATTGGAGCAAGGAATATAGACAAGGTTGAAAATGTTCGATCCAGTAATAGTTCAGTGTACTTTCCAGATTGGATCTATAAGGACTTCGAGCGAGGAGAAATTATGCAGATTTTCGGAGATCAAATAACTGAAGAAGAAGAGAAAATTGCGAAGAAATTGGTAGTGGTTGGTCTATGGTGTATTCAGACGAATCCATCTGACCGTCCACCAATGATCAAAGTCATTGAAATGTTAGAGGGGAATCTAGAGGATCTCCAAGTTCCACCTAAGCCTCTTTTGTATTTACCCGCAACAACGGTTCCAGAAACTCTTGAAGATAGTAATGAGACTTCAAGCTTCTCTAACCCAAGTCAGATTGAAAGAGGTACTCTCTCAGCTAGTGAAGATACTTTACACTTTTCCAAAGAAGTGGTTCTACAAACTATTGAAGAGAGTCAACATAGGTCAAAGTCCTCCTAAACTATAGTCAACAGGAGAGTGGATCTCTTGAAACTTGTCAAGATATTCTTTTCGATTAGTTTTATACAACTTCGGATTTGATTGTGTGACTCTATGCTTATTAGATGATGTTTATTGACGCAGACACTCAAACATCTTTGGTTAGTGGAGACTATTGTCGGAATTGGTACAAGATACTTTTGAAGAGAGCAAGATGAGTTTAGACTCCTAAAAAAACCTAGCAAAAGTTATATCATGTTTTGAGTAGCCAAGACCTATTTGCTTCTAGATAAAATCTTACAGCCACATTCAGGGATCAGATTCAATTGTTTTTAGTAACTTTTGCGCTAAATTTTTTGTTCACATAACAAAATTCTTTCCACGAAAAACAACAACAGGATTCACATATAAACATATTTATCATCTTTTGTGGGATTGAAGTAATATTCCACCTTAAATGAGTATACCCGGTAAATTTTACACAATAAATTTTAAATGCCTAGCTAGTACTATCAACTATGTGTATCTGACCTGGACGGACTGTTCACAAAATTCATTATACATGCTTGGCCTGAAAGATTTCACGTTCCTAGGGTTTCAAGCACTTAGAGAAAAATCAGTATCCGCAAGTAATTTGGTTTGGCTGGTAGCCATAAAGTATTTCGTTTTAGGGCCGGTTCGTTTGCTCATCTAGCATTTTTATCCAAATGATCCATCCAAATGCTCTATCCGGATAATCCATTTGAATGTTGTTCGTTTCCATTTTGGGTTGTTCATCTGGATAACCCATCGAAATGAACATTTGTTTGTTTGATTAGTTTTGGGTTGACTTTGGTAGACCCCCTGTACAATTCAATCCCACTCTTAATCCTCCCAAACTTTTGGAATCATCGCTAATCCCCCTAAACTTAAAATGTTTTCAATAAACCACTCATACTTTCCAAATCAAGTTAATTCAACAAAATTAATAAATTCTGCTTAATTGTTTTAGTTAACTAAAATGCGTTTGAATAATTGCGTTTGCCCATAATCCGACCCAAAACCACCTATCCTGACCCGAAAAGAGTTTTAAATAAAATAAAAACATAACCCTACAAAAGATAATTCATCGTCTTCTCTCACAAATTCTTTAACCCTAAATATCTAACTCGAGTTGGCGGAATTTCTTTCATAAACTATGGCCATGGCCACACAAAGAAAGTGGTGAAGTTGCTTGATCCACATATGATATACTTTGGGAATCGCATCATTACAAGTAGAGATAGTAACGGTGGTTTGAAGTCATTGGAACTTGTTTTGGCGGAACCACACGGGGTACTTGTCGTAGACTATGATCATAGATTGTGGGTGAAGCGAAACCACTGTAACTTGATTCTCATGTCGAAGTACGCATATTTCAAAGAAACTAGCAACGAGATTGGGGTCTTAGTAAAAACTCTTAACTTCCTCAAGAAGATGTTGTTGAAAGGAGAAAATAAAGTTGAGGACTGTAAGGGCCCTGATGATGATCATAGATTGTTGTTGTTAAGTGCTTATGGTGTTATGTTAGTTGCTTATGGTGTGAAACAAATATTGTTATTCTTTTTCCCTCATTTGTAACTTATAAACCACGCTAGGTCAAGGGTGATTCGCAACAATTCAGAGATCATGAACTAGACAATTATTCAGGGACAAATAAAAACAGTCTAGAACTCAAACCTGAATGTATAACTAATCTAATGTTGTGGTATCAATCACTTTATCTAGCAACCTAAGATTCTACACTGTCGTCTGAACTTAAATTTCTAAACAAGCATTAACGAACATGTTCGATTTGTTCATGGATTGCCTTAGCATCAACTTTTGTTGGCTAAGGACAACCCGCTCATCTATGTTCTGTTAGGCTTTTAAACTACACTTTTGATGTGTTAAACAACCTAAGATCAGAAACTAGGTAGCTAATCTAATTCCAGCAATAAAATCAACATTAATAGATGAAGAACTCTAAGATAATTTCATATCTATGTATGATTCAATGATTCAGAAATCTCCTTGAAACCCTAAACCTAACTATGAAACTACTCAAACATAGTTGAAGAGAAACAACAAAGAGATAAAAAAAATAACATGATTAAACTATAAGAATATAAAGAGAAAGGGTTTAGAAATCTTCTCCAATTGTCAAGAGGATGAATTTCTTTACCCAAAGTTGCATACCAACCAAAGAACAATGTTTAGAACTTAAAAGTATGAAGAATATTTCTCAAAAGTCGAGTCTAGGGTTTTTAAAATATTATGAGACAAGTTGGGTTCGGTCCAGAGTGAACCAGATCAAAATTGGGACATAAATCTGCATCTAGAGAAGTGATTGATCGATCCCATTGATGGACCGATCGATCTGTCACTCCCAGGAACAAAATCTGCAACTGCTTCAACTTCTTGCCAGATTGACATGTCTTTAGTAAAACGAACATAACTTCCGAACCATAAATGGGAATAGCCTCAAACCGGTCACTACAAGAAATTTACCGCAAAACCGATGGAATATTAATCCGTCGGAAAATTCTAACAGATTTATGACGTATTTCCGATAGACATGAAAATTGACGATTCTGTCGGAAATCCGTCAGAAATTGACGATTCCGTCAGAAATCCATCTCAAATTTTCCGACGGATTTATATTCCGTCGGAAATCCGTCTGAAATTTTCTGACGGATTTCCGATGGATTTTTGACGGAATTTGTTTTTTTGGCTTTTCAAGTCATATGTCAGACTAAACCTTAGAACGAGTCACGTGAAACCACAAAACCGTCGGAAATCCATCGGAAATTTTCGATAGATTTCCGATGGTTTTGTGGTTTCGTGGTCTTTTACGATCTGTTTAACTTGAAATACGTTTGTAGTATGCTATGTTACTCATTTCAATCATAATATAATACCAAAAACCTTGTTATATATCATATATACCAAAATTAGAAAAATTCATACAATCATGTTTACATGTTAGACAATGATACATATACTTAAGCGATGATTTATAAACATAACAAATAAAGTTTTCTAATTTTGGTATATTTAATATGTAACAAGGTATTTGTTAGTATTTTATCATTGAAATGAGTAACAAATCATATTACAAACATATTTCAAGAGAAACGGATCGTAAACGGCCACGAAACCACAAACCTGTCGGAAATCCGTCAGAAATTTCCGACGGATTTTCGACGGATACTATATATCAAATGTGTTAAATATGTTGCATATGAGTTTAATTAAAAATTTCCGACGGATTTCCGACGGATAGCAAACAATATAGACGCGAATGTTCCAAATATTTTCGAAAAACACCGGCAAATATTAATTTTTTCGCCAGTTTCGACGGAATTCCGACAGATATATCCATCGGAATTTTGTTTTTATATATCATTTCTTCTTAAGAAGAAGAAGGAGAAGAAGAAGAAGAAGATAAAGAAGAAGAAGAAGAAGAATATAATTATAATTTTAAATCTTAATTTATATTTATTCCGAATTAATTTTATATATTAATTACAATTAATTAATATTAATTACAATAAATTAAATATTATTAATATTATTAATAAAATTATATATCCATCAGAAATTCGTCGGAAATCCGTCTGAAATGTGTCCGTCGGAAATATGTCCGTCAGAAATCCGTTACAATTTTTGACGGATTTCCGACGGAATTTTTATTTCCGACGAGATAGAACAGACGAAAAAATCTGTCAGTTCTAGCGTGTTTTCTTGTAGTGGGTGCCAAATGAAAGCTAACTCCTGTGGGTATCTTGTGTCCAAATTTCATAAAACTCGGTTCATGAGACGTCTTTCAAAGAATGATAAACTTCTGACACTCTAGCACGATCCTCCATCTCCAATTGCTATTTTTCACTCAAAATGACTTATTTTCATCCACAAGCTATCCAAAACCTGAAATGACTCAATAGTAGACTATAAGATTCTAAAAATGTTCTTGATTCTATAAAAGATATGAAATAAGAAAGAAAATAAAAACTCAAAACCGATTAAAATATGATACATCAGGTAACCTCATGAATGTACGGCATAGTCTCTCACAAGTCAGATGTTTATAGCTACGAAAGGTTGGTCCTCGAGATGATCAGAGCAATGAACAAAAAAACAGGAGAAACCACTGCTTCCAAATTAATTTCAGCTTACTTTCAGATTGGATTTATATGGATCTTGAAAATGGAGAGCATCTATGGAAATTTGGTGATGAAATAACTAGAGAGGAGAAAGAGATTGCAAAGAAGATAATATTGGTGGGTCTATGGTGCCCCTACAAACTCGACAATCCAGAGACTAATTGGTTCTGTGCTTTCAAAAACTTATTATCAAGTAATCTTTGGTAAGGTCAACGGAAACTAGTCCAAAGTCCATTGTTCTCACCCAAGTGTGAAACAATAATTCTCCTCTTCTTATCATTTTCTTCAAGCAACAAAAACGAAATATACATTTCAAAAGTAATGAATAAACATTTCAAAAGTAATGAATAAACATTTCAAAAGTAATGAATAAATATTTGTCTTTAAGAAAAAAAAGAATAAGATATTGTCTTTAATCCTCAAGTCTCAAAATATGACTGTCTTCTCATTACATTGATGATTGCCGTGTAGTAGACGTTTTATTGTTGGGGTGTTGTGACATTTGTGCGGAAGTTTCTGTTGTCAGAGATAATTAATTTGTCCAATCACTCTCATATTCCATCAAGAAGAAGTTTTTTTTTTAACTTTATTTGAGTTTAATCCAAGTAAGAAAAGGTTCAACTATAATCTTGAAGTGGACAAACACTATTGGTCTTAAAAGATGATCATGTTCTTCTTTTCTTCATTATCTTCTTAGTTCTTAATTTCCAGAAAAGAAAAAAAACAGAGAAGAGCACCATGATCAATCTATCTCTGTCTCTGACAATATCTTTGACATATACAATCATACGGGTTCTCTTTGTAATCCCCTCTTGTGTTTTGTCAGTTGATGATCGTCTCAGACGCTGCTCTCCTGGGTTTAGATTCCGCAATCAAACACTCAATTATCCCTTTTGGAATCCATTAAACGAAGATTGCAGTCACCCGGATTTCAAGGTCAGCTGCAACAGAGGTTTCGCAAAGTTTTATATATCCTCTGTTAAGTTCCAAATCCTTGAAATGGACTATGAGTCTCGTATAATAAGACTTTCAAGAATGGATTATCTCAACAATCTTTTTCCTCAGGACCCTGAGAACGAGCTAATTAACCTAGATGTCCTTCCATTGTCTAATGACACTGAAGTGCTAACTTTTTTCTACAACTGCCCTAGTCCAAGGGTAGATTTTCCTCCCAGTGATTACATTAGGAAGCTTCAGTGTGGAGCTGATACTGATGAGAAAAAAACTACTTTGTGAGAAAAGAGCTCTCATCTTATGATGAGATCATTAGATCTATCTCAAACGAGTTTAGGCCATCCTGTAGAAGAACCATCGATATTCCAGTTTCTCGATCTGCCTTGAAGACAATAGAGAGAAATCAGAGTCTGGAGGCTTTAACGATGGCTCTTGGTAAAGGTTTCGAGCTTAGATTCAACAGTGACTGTACGCAATGTGTAACTTCAGGCGGTGCTTGTGGAAATTATTACCGCTCGAGAGAATTCGTCTGCTATTGTATAAATAAGCCTCATAAGCATACTTGTGGAAAGGGTAAGTCCGAAACTAACTTCCTAATATTCTTTTCTAATGACCATTTAGAGAAACTCCCTTGAGTTTGAACTTTGTTCTATCTTGCGTTTGAACTTTGAGCTGACATTTTTCTCATGGTATTTATTCATGCAGGAGCAGGGGTCCCCAGAAAAACAAAAATAGGTATTTTTTTTTTCCTTTTTCCTTTCAAGGAAACTAATTATAATTGAACATACCAAAGTTTACAGCATATACTTACGAACTTCTTGTCTTTTTATTTGTCTCAAGGCATCGGATTCGGTTGTGGATTTTTGGGTGCCACTCTTATCATCACCGGATGTTTGCTCTGTTTCTTGATCCGAAAGAGAGGAGCTTCACATTATCCAAGAGACCATAACCTTAAGGCGCTAGTACAACTGAAACAGTACAGTTATGCAGAAGTGAAGAAAATTACTAAATCATTATCACACACGGTTGGGAAAGGAGGATTTGGGACTGTCTATAGAGGAAACCTCTATGATGGTCGTAAGGTTGCGGTGAAAATCTTGAAGGATTTTAAGAGCAATGGTGAAGACTTCATCAACGAAGTTGTAAGCATGAGTCAAACATCTCATATTAACATTGTTTCTTTGCTTGGTTTCTGCTATGAAGGATCCAATAGAGCAATTGTGTACGAGTTTCTAGAGAATGGGTCTCTAGATCAGTTCATCTCTAAAAAGAAGTCAGTAGATCTGAATGTGACTACACTATATGATATCACACTAGGCGTTGCTCGAGGACTTGAGTACTTGTATCATGGCTGCAAAACAAAGATTGTGCATTTTGACATCAAACCCAAAATGTACTTTTAGATGAAAATCTCTGCCCCAAGGTCTCGGACTATGGCCTCGCTAAGCTCTGCGAAAAAAGAGAAATCATATTTTCATTGCTACATGCAAGAGGGACAATATGTTACATTGCACCTGAGGTGTTTTCAAGAATGTAGGAAGAGCCTCCCACAAGTCATATGTATATAGCTATGGAATGTTGGTCCTTGAGATGATCGGAGCAAGGAACAAAGAAACAGTAGAAACCGCTCCTTCTAACTCTAGTTCAGCTTACTTTCCAGATTGGATCTATAAGGATCTTGAAAATGGAGATCATACATGGAAATTTGGTGATGAAATAACTAGCGAGGAGAAAGAGATTGCAAAGAATATGACATTGGTGGGTCTCTGGTGTATTCAGCCATCTCCATCTAATCGTCCACTGATGAACAAAGTTATTGAGATGATGGAAGGAAGTTTGGATATTCTTGAAGTCCCTCCTAAACTTTCGATACATTTTTCAGCAGTGCCTCTTCCAGAATCTTCTTCGCAATCAGAAGACAATTCAAACTACATTGAGGTATTGATATGATCCACAAGAGGAAAATTTAGTTCCTAGACTCTATCATATACTATTGTAACCATGCATGAGAATGTTAGTAAAGAAAAGTTTTTGTAAGTTAAAATTTAAAATGTTCCAAAGTATCTTTTCGTATGTGTCAAAACTTTCCTTTATTCTACTCAAATATCCGAGAAAGTTATATTTTTAGACTTGTTAACTGAGTCAGAAGTAGGTTTTTGGACTTGTTTGAGAATTTGTTCCATGACATTCAGGGCTCGGGAGTTAGATTGTTACCAAATGTTGCTCCGTAAATTGTCTTCTGCTTTTTCTTTTTTTTTTTCTTTTCTTTTGATATGAAGTAAGTAATTTGATATCTTACATTTCTAGAAGACTTTTGATATCTACAGGTCTCAGAATGGTAGAATTGAAAAATTAATGATTGTTGGTACCTTCTTTGTCTTCTATTACTTGTATATCGACTTGATGCTTAGGAAAGTCAAAGCCATGACCAGCCCGTGATGTTAATGGGCTTAAAGCAAAAAAAAAAAATATAACAAAAATTGCATTTATGCGTCTCAAACCCATGCTCTTGAAAGCAAGTAAGCGCCACCGAAGTCACTACACTACAACCAATATATGTGAAATGATACCCCTAAATGTTTTAATATAGTTTGGCGCCAAAACCCTTGCTTTATGGGTCTTACCCCAGGGCCGAGCCTGGTCAAGGCTAATATTGGAGTAAGCTTTGAATGGATCACGAAAATGGAAGCAAATCTTGTTAGAGATAATTTTTAGAAGCATGGCTTTCCAAACTCAAAACCAGTGAAAAATGAGTAGATAAATATGTGTCATCTGTTTTATGAATAGTAAAACCAAAAGCTAGAAAATAGTCTATACTCTATACATGAAAAAAAAGAAAAAAAAACTCTATGAAATATCCAAAGTAATGGAGTTGTGGACCCTTTCATAAATGTGTCTTTCTTATACGTTAATAAGATTCTCCACAATTACTCGTATTGGGTGAGTGCCCAAAAAAAATAAAAATGAAAAGAAGTCTTCTTCTAAAGTCAATGAAACAAAGTCTTTTGTGCGATTAGACTCATCATGCTTGACTTGGTACCACTTGCTTTTTTTTTCCTTTTTTTTGTGTGGTTTATATTGAATCGCTTATAAACTTTTTGCTCAGCACAAACCAAACCCATCAAAGAAACTATTCAGAGATTAATCAATTTGTCTCCGGTTCTCTTCGGATTCACAAAAATCCAATTCTTGTCTTGTCTTGCTCTTCTTCTTGTTATATGTACACCATCTTCCTTGTGCTCTAATAACTCAAGGAGAACCTAGTCTATGTGATAGACTGTTTCAGTGTAGGAATCTCACAGCCGGTTTAAATTTTTTTCCAATATTTGGAAACTGTACCAATAAAAACTATACACTCTAATTTCTCTTTGGAAAAACTTATGGGTTGGTTTGCATGTTGGAATTCACACCGGTTTATAACGATTTATAAAACCATTTATGAATTTATTTGCCAAGATCTCATGCAAATACTGAGATAAATCTAGATCTTAAGGTTTCGAATATACCTCGATATTATGCAGCAGAACAATGAACCAAAACAATTCGAAATTATTTTAGCACTCCAAGTGTTGTGCTTCTACCGATATCCACATGCACATAAACTGGATCAACGCATTATGCTAGTAATGCCGAGAACACTTCTCGGATCAGTCAAACGAATCATCCTTTTCTTATGGATTATAGATTTCTTCCTACGCAAGAAATCTCTTTCTCTTAAGTGCTTGGTTTCTTCCGTAAGAAACTTTATGTCACTTAGTGATATTGAATTCGTCCTTTTGTGATAATCTCTCACGTAGAGAGATGAGTTCTTTATATAAGGAGGATATGACGACAACCTAATCCCACTTAGATTAACCTTTTAACCGACATTAATATATATCAATTCATTATTACAATGTAGTATATTCATTGGCTTAAGAGAACAAAAATTCTCTTGTATATTGTCTCACCATAAATAATTCGGTAATTATATATGGGCCAAAGAATAAATGTACATTACCAAGTTCCAACTTAAGTTACTCATGGACAAATATATGCATATCTATATATATATATTTATCATTAACACTTATTTCTATTTATCATATAAATAGACAATTTCCAAAACCCAAATATATTATAATCAAATTTGCTTAAATATGTGACCCTATAGAATCATATATTAGTAATGAATTTTTAGATCCATCAATTATAAACGGCCTCTAGCAAAATATTATAATCACCTAATATGATATGATTGTCAAACCTTCACAATACAATTAAATACAAATAATTTCATGAAATTCTCAACATTACAAATTAGTTACTCGTATGTTAACAAAGATTTTCTTCAGTGAAAAGCTTTTAGTTTCTTGGATGACTTAACAAAAAAAGCCCGAAGAAAAGTCTTTATAAAGTCAAGTAGTCAACTACCAAAGACGTGTGATTAAATTCTCCAAGTTTACAAAGGTGACAATTATTCAACACCTTACTTTAAACATTTTAACATTCTACATCATATTCTCTCTCTACCACCAATTAATTCAACATTCATTCAATTTTTACACTTACAATAGTTTTGCTTAATAAAATTCAACACCCTACCCCACCATTTTTATCTCACAATTTTTTATCTTTTATACTTGTATTTTATGATTATATATTAACAACAATAATCAATAAAAATAAATCAAAATAACTAAAAACTTAAATAAAATTTTAAAATATTTTATTTTATTTTTGTTTTATATTTAATAACTACAAGAAATAGAAATCATCATTATTAAACAAATAAAATTACAAAATACTTAAAATATAATACAATACAATATTAAAAGCACACAACATAACTTATAAAAAACACATAACTTAACTAGTACAATAGATTCAACTCACAAACAATAAAATTTTTAAAATCACACATAGAAACTTAAAAACCTCTTTAATCACGGAACATTCCGAATTTTGCCCATATATGTTTGACTAGATCTGCTTGTAATTCATGGTGTATATTTGAATCACGCAACTCGGATCTAGCACGAACATAATTTACAAATGCAGGTAACACTTCAGTCAAGAATGGTAGCTATGTACTAGACCCACTTGCCTCAGATTGATCATAATCAGCCCAATGTTGAACATAAGTATCTCGTTTATCCTCAATAATCATATGATGTAATATGATACATGACCTCATGATTAGCCAAATCGGCTATATCCCACATGCGAGCTAGTTCGCGAATGATTTTAAATTGAGCCTGCAACACTCCAAATGCACGTTTGATATCTTTTCGACATCCCTCTTGACGTTGTGCAAATAACTTGTCTGGTTCACTCTGAGGAAGTCTAATTGACTTGACAAAAGTTAGATAAAAAGGGTATATACCGTCAGCTAGATAGTATGCCATATCATACGGACGTTGGTTCACGAAAAATTTCACTCTTGGAGTATTTTCCTGTTCAACATCATCAAACACTAGTGAACGGTCTAGAACGTTTATATCGTTCAATGTGCCCGAACATCCAAAAAAAGCATGTCAAATCCATAGATCATGAGATGCAACTGTTTCAAGTATAACAGTGGTGGTTTCCTTATCTCCCCGAGTAAACTGACCTTCCCACGCCGTTGGACAATTTTTCCATTCCCAATGCATGCAATCAATACTCCCGATCATCCCCGGAAACCTCCGCATTTCACTAACATACAGAATTCTTTGCAGGTCATCTTGAGTTGGAGCTCTGAGATACACTTGCTCATACAATTGTATGATTCCTTTACATAATTGACGCAAGCACTCCAATGATGTAGTACCTCCTGTTTTGATATATTCATCAACCGCATCGGCCGCAACACCATATGCTAACATTCGCATGGTCGTGGTACATTTTGCTAATAGAGATATACCTTCTTTATTGGCTGCATCAACTCGTTGGGTGAAGTAGTTGTCATTGCTTGATAGGTCCTCAACAATCCAAAGAAAAACATGTTTTCGATGAAACATTGCATCATCATATGTAGGTTGATCGGCAAAATAGTCATCAATGAGCCTTTGATTTGCCGCAACATGATCTCTCTTGAAGTATTTTCTCTTGCTCCGAGGTGCATAATCTTCCTCTATTTTTTGTCGATGCTCCCTAAACCGGTTAATGATATACCTCTCTTCAATTTCAGACTGTCTTTTGTAAGATTCAATATCAAAAGAAAATTCTGATGGATCCATTGATATTTTTTCAGTAAGCTGAGATTTGTGTTATTTGTATATCAATGGAAAAATGACTCCTCATTTATAAGAAAATGAGTTGTTGAAATTTTCGGACTCCAAACAAACATTACATTGACATAAATAAAAGATAACGATTGGATTCTCCCACTAAAGCCAAAAGTCACGGATTGCAGCAAAACAAACATTATTAAAGCATAAAGAAACAAACACATATTATTAAAGAAGAAAGAAACAGACACAAATTATGAAAGTAGAAAGAGACACACACACATTATTAAAGTACAAAGAAAAAAACACATATTATTAAAGTAGTAAGAGACAAGCACACATTATTAAAGCAGAAAGAAACATAACAAAAACATAAACTTGACATCAACTAATTTCCAAATAGATCGTGGCTCAACTTCTCCAACAGGTTTTTTGCTCTGGTCATCGAGATGGTCTTTTTTACTTAACTTCATAAACATCTTCATCTTTTTCGTTTGAGTCCTTTCTTTCATCAATTGGTTTGCCTCATCTTGCCTCATGACTAATTTTTCCAATCGTTCCAACTCTTGCTCCTTGAATTGTTTGAATTCATTCCATTCTTCGTTGACCACTTTCAAGGATGCACCCTTACTTCTTTTTTTAACCTTTTTTTAGCTGCATCCCTCCCCATTGGACGTGCACTAAATCCTATAGAATTAGAATCACTTACATCACTCTTATGGGCTCTCTTAGACCCACTGCTTCCAAAGCCAGTGTTTCCTCCTACTTGACTACCATAACGTGGTTGATCACGGACAGCGAGCCATTCTGACATTAAATTGAAATGCTCATTCTTAGCACTTGAATATAGCTCATGCGCTTTAGCCAAAACATCATTCTCCGACCACCCGCTTTGTTGCATACGTTTAGCGTTATCGTAAGCACCAATCCATTTGCCCAATATTTTGTTGATGTAGTTGTAATGATTTCTGCAAGAAGCTCCATCACGGGGAGGATCAAATGAGCAATGTTCGTTACAATACTCAGCAATTTTACCCCAATATGATTCACTTTTTTTGTTTCTTCCAACAACGCTACCTGTTCCATATTTAATCCACCCACTTAACAGCACCAAACTTTGTGCAGTATTCCATTTGGGGCTTTTCTGACAAGTAGGGATTGAATCTTCTGTATTTGGAGTGACTTCATTAACACTGCTTATGCCTCCAAGAGCCGTTTGTGTAGAAAATCTAGGAAATTCAATTGCTCCAACATTTGAAACATTTTCATTACCCGTTGAAGTAGAAGAATAAGGGGGTGGTTGAAATAAATATGGCATCATCGATCCATAGAATGGACGATAGTTTGTAATAGACGACGCCATGGAAAAATTTAGTGGAAAACCATAATTTGGTATATTTTGGGGTTGGTTGAAAGATTGGTTTTGAAATTGAAAATTATTAGAATTTGGATAATTAGAAGGGTAATTAATAGAATTTTGGGTGTTAAAAGGATTATTGTTTTGATCCATTTCACACAAAAAGATGTTTATTTGAATAAACAAATGTTTATTAGAGAATAATGATAATATTATAGTAAAAAAAAGATATTTTTGTATTCAAATCAAATGAACCAAGTCTCTATTTATAGAGCACAAAAATGATAAATTTTCGTATAATTTTTATTAAAAAAAATAATTTGCTATAAGATAATTTGATTGAAATAATTGGGATGAGATGAAAATCTCAAAAATCTCACCAACCAATCATATATTTACCCTTGTACCAATCTACACTTAAAAAACAAAAAGTTGGCTGTTTTCCTTCTTTTTCTGCTCGTGGATCAGATAAATTTTTTTCATTGGTTTAAAATCACACACATCACTGGCATGGACCCGATTTTTGTGTGTTTCAGCTAGTTGAATGTTTTCAACTCAAAATAATCCACGCCAATTTCTTTTGTCTTTCAACATTTTCATTGGAGTTATTCAACTGTTGAATAATTTTTTCAACATATCCATTGCACATAGTGTATCTATATGTCTTTATCAATCTTGATTTATTAGTCCTTTGGACAATTCCCACTTGCTCTTGTTTTTTTTTTGGTAAAAGCTATTTATTTTTTCTGGTTTATTTTTGTTTAATCAATTATCTGCTCTGCTCAACTCAAACCAACTACAGAGAAATCAAAGATGTTCTCTCCGCTATTCCGATTCTCAAAACCCAATTCTTCACTGGTCCTTGGGTTCTCTTTGTTCTATTTTCACCATCTTTCTTGTGGTCTAAGTCAACGAGAACCTTTATGTGGTAATCTGTTTCAGTGTGGGAATCATACTGCTGGTTTCCCTTTTTGGGGAGAGGCTCGACCAGAACCTTGTGGTCATCCTTCTTTGGAGCTTCAGTGTCACGAGAACATCACTACTCTAATCATCTCAGGTCAGATGTATCGTGTCCTCCAAATAGACTTCTCATCTTACACTATTAGACTTAGACTTGCGAGGCAAGACTTTTTTGGTGAATCATTCTGCAATGCTACGTTCGCCGGCACAACAACGTTGAATCCTGAACTCTTTGGGATTTATTCAAACTACACGACCCTCTCTGTTTACTATGCCTGTAACCGTCGTTTTCACATTCCTGCGAAATTCAGTTGTCCAAATATTGGTGTTGCTTCGCTGCATCAGAATGAATACTGTAGTTTGAGTTTCAACATCACCGTTCCCATGAGTTATGTTCCAGAGAAGGAATATCTGAGTGTAACCAATTTGAAAAGAGTTCTTAAAGAAGGATTCGATGTGATGCTGATGATTAATGAGGTTCCGTGTCGAGAATGTATATCAACTGGTAGATTCTGCGCCTACCGCGTTGCAACTCCGGTTTGCTGCAAGAGAACAAACTCGACATCAGAACTCATATGCACTTCAATGATTCCCAGCATGAATACATCTGCATCTATTGGTAAATTTCTGAACTATAACTAAGTTTCTAATACATAATATCAGCTAGTCTCAGTTTGCCCAGTTTTAAATATTCAGGTATTTGATCTGAAAGTATTTGCACCCAATGGTAAGATTAGAGAGTTCAATTAAAAATATAAAAATAGCAATGATTTTTTTTTTAGAGAAAATGCCCTATTTATGTTTAATAATTTTAAAATACCTTCTTTTTGTTTCCCTTTTAAAGTTTAATATTAATTTACTAAAATAACTTCAAAAAAACTTAAATTTTTATTTTCAAATAAAAACTTTTTTTTGAGATAAAATAAATATTGGACAAAAGAATAGTATCGGTTATTATCCTAAATAGTTTTTGAATATTGCTTTTTGAAAAAATCATATATAGAACAAAAATTTGCTGAACAATTTCAGTTTGCTTTTCCTTCTAAATTTAATTTGAAGATCATATTTCTATCTCTTGAACGTATATCTCACTGTAATTTCTACTCATCAACATTGTATCTTTCCGTCACTACCTTTTCTTAGTGTTCGTTGGCTTAATATTCAACTGAAAAATCATAAAATAGTTATGTTTTGATTTTTGATTTTCTGAAAATTGATCATGTCAAAGAAAAATAGCAATACATCTAACCGATTTTATATTCTGAAAAATCATAATGTGCAAGCATTTTTGAAGTAATTTGGATCTCAATAAAAAATAAAATAAAACATCTAGCTCTTGTTTTCTTGAACGTAGAGTTTTTCATGTCAAAGAGCATTTATAAAGTGGTTATGATAATAGATTAAAAGTTTTCATGAATATCTTTATATGTTAATATATAAAATCCATAAACTATCTTTATCTCATGTTTTAAAATTCTTACAATAATAATTATAATAATTTAGAATTTTCATTTTTATTTATTAAAATATAACATGTAATTCAAACGAAAGAAAAAATATCATATGACATATAAAAAATAACTTTCAAAGAAATAAAAGAAAAGGTGTATTTTTCAAATTAGAAAACATAAATAGGATATTTTTTAAAAAGTCCCAAAAAAAATGATTGCTTGTTTTATTTTTGGAAAATTTTGGACAATTTTTAACATTAAATATGTGGTGAAGCATAGTTGTGATCCCCTCTTTTGTTTTTGTTTTTCAGTTGATGAGCGTCAGTTACACTGCACTCCTGAGTTTAGATGCGACAATCAGACACTCAATTATCCCTTCTGGACACCTGGCAGAGAAGAGTGCGGTCACCCAGATTTCAAGGTCAACTGCAGCGGAGATTTAGCAGAGTTTATTATATCCTCTGTTAAAATCCGAATCCTTGAGATGGACTATGTGTCTCGTATAATAAAACTTGCCAGAATGGATTATCACAACAATGTTTGTCCCCAATACCCTGAGAACGCAACAATCAACCAACAAATCCTTCCATTTCATGAAGACACCGAGCTGGGAACTTTTTATTACAACTGCTCTGGTCCAAGGGTAGACCTACTTTCCAGTGATCACATTACAAAGCTTGAGTGTGAGGATTATAATGGTGGCCCAAGTTACTTTGTCTCATCCCCTTCAGATTCTGGGAATACAACTATCTTCGATGGGTTACGTGCATCGTGTGAAAGAATCGTCATTATTCCAGTCTCTCGATCTGCTTGGAGGATAGAAGAGAGACTTCAGAGTCTGTGATATATTAGTATTTTGTCCCATTTTAACTAGTCTTTTTATCTTGTTTTTGAGTCTTTTCTAGTTCTTTTTGTGTTTTTTTAGGTATTTTGAGGCTCTGGAGCATGTATTGAAGATATTTGAGCACATTGGAGCAAAAGAAGCAATTTGGAGCAAAAAGACGATTTTTCACCCGAGCAGGTGCTCGCCAGGGTGCTCCAACCTATTTTACCTAGACACGTTTTTTATTTAATTTTTAGAATAAAAAGAGGCCAGCCGCCTCAGACTTTATCACGTTCTTTTCAGACTTCAGTTTTTCGTTCTAGGTTACTTTTTGGTTCGAAGACACCAACACTTTGTACCTTTTCGATTTGGATTTGTTTTATTCAGCTTTGGATCTCTATTCTCCTATCATCGATCATTCCACAACTCTGTTTGAGAAGTTTTCCTGAACCTTATTCTTTTTAATAAATCATGAATTCATCTTATTGCCTTGTTGTGTTTGACTTTGCTATGTGTGAGTAGATCTCTAGCTAGGTTAAGGTTTTCAATGGTGATTTAGGTTGTTAATGGCTGAGCACAAATAGGATTGAAATTTATATGTCTTCGCCAATAGGGGTTCGTAATGCTTAGATTAGCTTGATCACCTAGTCTATGATTTTAGGTTAAACTTATTCACGAGAGTGCTCTAGGTTGCTAGATAAATCATTGGTGAGCAATTGGTGCGTAGCCAACGAGAGTTGATTACTGCGATTGATTGTGAACATATTGAACCCGCTTGTTAATGCTTATCGTCTTCGCTAGGTCCAGACGAGAGTTTCGGTATCTAAGTTGTTAGATAAAGTTGTCGATACATCACGAGAGTGGGGCGACATTTATTTATGTTTGAGTTCTAGACCGGTAGTTAGTTAGCCCTGAATAGTTGCTCAGCCTTGTCTCCGAATCACCGGCGAAACGCCTTAACCTAGTGCTTTTATTAATTAATTTTACACCGATTTATTTAGTTGATTGCTGTTTCGAAAATTACACAAAACCCATATTGTCTTAGCTTTAAATTAAAATCTATAATTTCATAGTGTAACCTTGGTCTCTGTAGATTCGATACCCCATATACTACTGTGATTGTCTGTGCACTTGCAGAAAATATTTTGGGTTAAAACTCGACATATCAAGTTTTTGGCGCCGTTGCCGGGGACCAATTGCGTTACCTTTGATTTTTGATTTTGTTTTCAGTCTAAGAAACTACTAATTCTTTTTCTTTTTTTTTTCCCTTTTTCTTAGGTTTCAAGTGCATGACCAGTAGAAGAACAAGAAGAGATTGCACCGAGAACCTAGTTAATTTTACAAACGACGAGCTAGCTAGGCTAGAAAAGGAGAACCGATAGTGAAGACTCACTACAGCTGCTCCGATCATTATGGCTGAACAAGACAATGGGATGGCTGCTCAGTTGCAGATGCTTCGGGATGAGATGGAACAGATGCGGAGAGATAGACAAGAAGCTCAACAACAACAACCGGGTATTGGAGACTCGGATAATCCACACGCCTACTACCAGAACCGAGCTGCCATTGTGCCTCCTACTATTCAGAGGCAAGACTTTGAAATCAAACCTCAATTGATTTCATTGGTGAAGCAACACCTTTTTCATGGACTCCCAGCTGAGATTCCGATGGATCATATTGAAAATTTTGAGGAAATTTGCAGTACCATGGGTTCTAATGGAGTGCCTAATGAGTTTCTAAAGTGCAAGTTATTTCCCTTTTCGCTTGCAGACAAAGCTTCACGGTGGTTAAAGCCACTGCCATCAGGTTCATTGAAGACATGGGCTGAGGTTAGAGCAGCATTCTTGGATCATTTTTACACTAAGTCAAAGACTGCGACATTGAGAAACAAGATATCCTCATTCCAACAGCATCCCGGGGAAGCTTTTTGTGAAGCTTGGGAAAGACTGAAGGAATATCGCAGAGAGTGTCCACACCACGGGTTTAAGGATGAGCAGATTCTGGGTATTTTCTATGATGGTGTTGAATGGGATTACCGAAATGCGTTGAATGTAGCTAGTAATGGCGACTTTATGACCAAGACTAAGGAAGGCGCTTTTGAGCTGATTGAGAATTTAGCGTCGAGCTCAAACAACAAATCTCCTGAGTATGATAGGTCTAGGAAAGTCAACAGTGCGGACACGCAGAAGATTGATGAGCTGACGGCAAAGGTTAACCTACTCCTTAGGGGAAACCAAAAATCGGTTCACTTTGTGGATGAGAAAGGGAGTGCACCAATCTCCCAAGATTTTGAAGAGGATGATGATGCTGGTATGCAACAGGTCAGTTATGTGAGTGGACAAGGATATGTGCAGAACCGTGAGTTCAATTCAAATTATAGGAGCCACCCGAACCTTTCTTACCGAAGCACCAACGTCGAGAACCCACAAGACCAGATTTATCCGCAACAAGGAGGAGGTATGAATCAGTTGCAACAGAACCAAGGGTTTCAAAATCTTTACTCCAGCAACCAACAGGGAAAATCATTCGTCCCTAATCAAAACCAGAACCGATTTCAAGGAGGAACTCAACAAAAACCCTATTTCGCAACATCTCAACAATCCGCTCCTACGCCTACATCTCAGGATGAGCTGAAGAGTCTTATGCAGCAACTCATGGTAAACCAACAGAAGGCGTCTACTGAGATTAATGCCAAGGTTGATCACATGTACAGTGACCTAAATGCGAAGTACGAAGCTGTTACCGCTCACGTGAAGAAGCTTGACATGCAAGTTGCCCAAATCGCCAAAACCGTCAAACTACAGCAAGGAGTTCTCTCAGCAAGGGGTGAGCATAGCCCCAGGAATGGAAGTGGTTCTAGTGGCTCAAGTGCTCAAGTGAACTTCATTGGGGACGAAGAGAATGAGCTTAAACGGATGATGAAACTGATCCTTGATGGACAAATCAAGAATACTCAGTAGATGAACGAACGGATTTCTACTTTGGATTGGAAGGTTCAGTGCCTAAGTATTGACTTACAGTGCGAAGTCATGAAAAACTTCACCGCAGTGGAGCTGAGAAGTGGGAAAGTGTTAGCACCACCAACTAGCCCTAAAACCATTGGAAAGGGTAAAGAGCAAGCTACAGAACACAAGACCCAAGGAAAATCTCTTGCCACAGATGGATATATGATGGAACGTGGTTCACACTCAGAAATACAGGTTGAGACTGCTCCAGCAGAATCTCAGACCAAATCTACCTAGCAACCAAAATCTTCTCGGGAGCACCTGCTCCGACAAAGTGCTGTGGCCAGTTCTACAGAAACTCCTCCAACGAGGATTTATTCTCCCAAGGTTCCTTTTCCAGGTCCATCTCCAGCGGTTAAACTAAGGCATCTCCCCAAGATCGGAGACCCCGGAAAGTTTGTGGTTCCATGTTCTATACTTGGAGTTGATTTTGGGGATTCTCTTTGTGATTCCGGTTCCACAGTAAACGTCATGTCTAAGGCAACCGCACAAAGCTTAGGGATTGAGAACATCCTTCCATCTCCGAGAACCCTCAAATTTGCAGATGGAGCGATATCAACTTCACAAGGACTCATCAAAGACCTCGAGGTAAGAATTGATGATTGCTTAATGCTTTGTGATTTTCAGGTGGTCGAAATGAGGAATAATGCTTACATGCCATTGATCCTGGGAAGGCCATTCCTTGCTACAGCAGGAGCTATTGTTGACTTACCTCAAAAGAGGGTCTCTTTCGCTAAAGTCAGCAAGGGTGTGTTCTATACAGCGATTTCTGATGGCAAGCAAAAGGGCTCCTATGTTGTTATAGAGGAGAAGGCTAAGTTTAAGTTTGGGGGAGCTCAAAAACCACCACCATACCCCGATCCTCCTGCGGATCCACACTCTCGCACTTAGGCGCTACTGCAGTCGAGCTAATGACGTTAAACAAGCGCTTGGTGGGAGGCAACCCACTGGTAAGGTTTCTTGTACATAATTCGTTTTAAATTTCTTTCGATACTAACTTTTTATTTTTGATTTTAGTTTTTAATCAAAAAAAAAAAAAAAAAAAAAGGGATTTCGAACGAGCACCCCGGAATTGGCCCGAGCACCTGCTCCGCCTGGGTGCTCGCCGATTCAACACAGACAAAAGGTAAAATCAAAATTTTTCCTTCTCCCAATCCCACTAATTTCTTTTTTACCTGTTTTGCAGGTGCATGCACCGATCACCACTACCATCCAAATTTCAAAAACCCTACGCCCCTCCTCTTTATTATCACGGGCCGAGCACCTCCAAAACCTCACCTCGAGATCCTTGCCATCGCTGCTGTTTCTTCTCAACTCAAACACTCACAATTGCTTAAGTCTCATCTCTCCCAATCACTCTGCGACACACGCTCTCAATCGCTCTCTCTCTCCCCGCGAGCCTTGATCCCCTCATCCAAAACTTTGAGCTTTTCGCCATCACCGATCTCCCCGCGAACTCTCTCCGTCTCTTGTCACCAGCTCGAACCTCTCTCACCTCACTTTACCGCTTTTTCAGCCACTCCGCCTTTCATCTCTATCACCAAATCGCAAGCCGTGACAACCTCGTTCGCCTCGCCTTCCTTGAAACGCGCCACAAATCACGCTATCTCGCTCCGCCTCTTTTTTTCAGTTTTCACGACGCCGCAACTTTCAGCCGCTCGCCTCACGCTTCGACTCACCACCAGACTCTCTATCCTCATTTTCCGATCCACCGCCTCTCGTCACAGTTCCTCGTTTTGCCGCTCTTCGCCAATCGCTCTCGTCTTGCTCCTCCCCATCTCTCACCGATAATGCATCCGAAGCAATTCTTCACCGCCAACAAAGGAAAGGGCAAGGCTAGCACCTACACACCGACCACCACCACCGAGATACTCGCCACGCACCCATGGCCCCGAGCTGAAAACACTCCCTTTGATCTTGGTATCAAGGAGCTTCTGCCACTCTCACCGGATTCGTGGGACACTCGCGACGCCTACTACTACAATCAGCTCCTCGGGTTGAAGCTGGAGCCTACAAGGTACATGTGCGAGACTACGCTGCAGCAATTGGGTCTCCAAGATCAAGTTTGGCGAGTCCTAAGCCATGCACATTGAATGTCCTTCGCACTAGAGGAAGACGTCCTCTACCCGGACCTCGTTAGGCAATGTCTTGCCACCGCCACCCTCACATACAAAGATCCCAACTAACCAACACTTGATGAGGGTACGTTTTCGTTCTTTGCTGGAGGAACGAAATATGATATAGCTATGTGGGATTTTGCATCTTGTATGGCTTTCGCGAGACAATTACCAATCTGGATTCTCCGAAGACGTTCTCGCAGTCCAAAGATTTGTAGAGCCACATCGCCTCGGGACAATACTCGTCCAACTCTGTGAGCCAAAACTGCCTCCGTCATCCCGCTCTTCGCATTTGTGCGAGAATATTCAGCAACATGTTGTTTGCCCGAGCTGTAGGTAACAAAGTCCATATTGATGAGTTACTGCTTTTATTCTTGGGATGTGGTCATATTGTAGGGAATGGAAACACAGAACAGTTCGAGGTGTACCGTTCCAACTTAGGCGTCCGCTTTGCCGAGGTAATTTGCAGAATTAAAGACAGCCTAACCGATACCAACAAAGGGCAAAGAGTTGAGCGAATAGGGAGTCTCCTAACTCCACTCTTTCGCCATCACCGAGTAGATCTTTCAACTGCTTCATGTGTCACCCAGCTATCACGGATGGATATGAAGCACCTCATCGCCTCCAAGATCATCCTCCCACCGTGCAACTACCAGTTCATTACTGCGACCGGGGAGTCTAACCTCATCGAGCTTCCGAACCCGGTCGTAACTGAGCTCTACACCATGGAAGATCTTACGTTCCGCCCACCTCCACAGTACCTCATCGCCATCCCGAGCTGATCATCATCAGCTAGGCCGAGCACATCTCGTTGAAGCACATCTCGTCATGCCACCGACGATGACGCCACTCCAGTCCCGCGCCTCGCACTTCCTTATCATGCCGCCTCTACTCAAGGTGAGTTTGATCTTCCACCCATCTCTGATGATGCTGACACTGCCGAGTACAGGAGGTGGATGATCGAGTCAATTAAAAGAAACAACAGCCTCATGCAGAGGATCATGCAAACATTGGCACGAGGATGTTGCCATACCACCGCCGCAGCAGCTGCCTCGCCCCAGCCTTCAAACTCAACCTCAGGCTCTGGGCAGCCATTGCACCGTAGGAAGAGGCGAGCACCTGCTCCACCAGGGTGCTCCATGGGCGACGAGCATGACACCGCAACTACTGAGTGATATCCCTCTATACCCTCTATCATCATTGTATTATCCGTGTGTGTCTTTATTTTTATTTGTCACCATTCTCTCGCTCTTTTTCACACCCGAGACGGTGTGAATTAAGTCCGGGGGAGCGGTTGGTTATTTTTTTTATTTTTTTTTCTATTGAGTCTTGTTGTTGTGTCAGTCCCAAGAGTCTTAGATTTTTAGTGAATCAGGTCCTGCTGCTTGGTTTACTTTTATTGAGTCTGTTTTAGTGTTTTATTGAGTCAAAAACTTGTTTGGGAATTATGAACTTGATCTATTGGATTTATTTTCGGACTAAGGATTACTTGTATGACTCACAGCTTGGCCAAAGTTCTGTATCAGAAAGACATTGGGTGGATTAAATATTCCCCAAAGCTCACACTCAGCGGGAAATAGGTTGAACCAATGTCATCTCTAATTTTTATTCGGTTTCTAATCTGATCTTCAATTTCTTTCTCAGGGGTTTGATGTTCATTAGGGAAGACCTATTCGAGCCAAACAAGACCATGCAACTCTCCACAAAGTATGATATTCCTCTCTCACTCCCCTTCATTACACCGAAAAAAAGAAAGAAAAGAAGAGAAAAAGAAAATTAAAAGGAGAAGTTCAAAGCAACAAGTCGAAGTGAACCAAGGGATGATGCGTAGACCCGTGTATCCTTTGTGACCTCATGGAAATCTTGTTGTAAGGGAAATTAAAAATCGAAGTGAACCAAGGGATGATGCGTAGACCCATGTATCCTTTGTGACCTCATGGAGATTCGTTCCACAAAATAAAGAAGAAGCATCAGAAAAGTGATGGCTGTGATAAAGGGTGAAGCATCGGTAAATGAAAACCGATGGCTGTAAAGAATAAACAGAAAGATGGTGGCGTGGAAAGAGGGAAAGAGGGGAGAGGAAAGTTATATAGGAGAGGGTCTTTGGTTAGAAGAAGTTGGCACCTTTTGGATCTATTACTCCTGGTAAGACCACTGCACTTTCATTTCATTAATCTATGTAAGAGATGACAGTGGGGATTCCGAAACTTCTGTTGAGTTGTGAGTTATTAAGGTTAGGTTATGAACCCCACGACTAATTACAGTACATGTCCTAAGGTCCAGTGAAGAAGGTATGAAGTTCGAAATTTTTCCAACAAGCAAGTGAGTTCCCGGTATTTTCAAAACCTCTTCTCAGTTCTTGATCTTGTTTTGTTTGAGGACAAACAAAGGTCTAAGTCCGGGGGAGTTGATATATTAGTATTTTGTCCCATTTTAACTAGTCTTTTTATCTTGTTTTCGAGTCTTTTCTAGTTCTTTTTATGTCTTTTCAGGTATTTTGAGGCTCTGGAACATGTATTGAAGATATTTGAGCACATTGGAACAAAAGAAGCAATATGGAGCAAAAAGACGATTTTTCACCCGAGCAGGTGCTCGCCAGGGTGCTCGCCCGGGGTGCTCCAACCTATTTTACCTAGACACGTTTTTTATTTAATTTTTAGAATAAAAGAGGCCAGCCGCCTCAGACTTTATCACGTTCTTTTCCAGACTTCAGTTTTTCGTTCTAGGTTACTTTTTGGTTCGAAGACACCACCACTTTGTACCTTTTCGATTTGGATTTGTTTTATTCAGCTTTGGATCTCTATTCTCCTATCATCGATCATTCCACAACTCTGTTTGAGAAGTTTTCCTAAACCTTATTCTTTTTTATAAATCATGAATTCATCTTATTGCCTTGTTGTGTTTGATTTTGCTATGTGTGAGTAGATCTCTAGCTAGGTTAAGGTTTTCAATGGTGATTTAGGTTGTTAATGGCTGAGCACAAATAGGATTGGAATTTATATGTCTTCGCCAATAGAGGTTCGTAATGCTTAGATTAGCTTGATCACCTAGTCTATGATTTTAGGTTAAACTTATTCACGAGAGTGCTCTAGGTTGCTAGATAAATCATTGGTGAGAAATTGGTGCGTAGCCAACGAGAGTTGATTGCTGCGATTGATTGTGAACATATTGAACCTGCTTGTTAATGCTTATCATCTTCGCTAGGTCCAGACGAGAGTTTCGGTATCTAAGTTGTTAGATAAAGTTGTTGATACATCACGAGAGTGGGGCGACATTTATTTATGTTTGAGTTCTAGACCGGTAGTTAGTTAGCCCTGAATAGTTGCTCAGCCTTGTCTCCGAATCACCGGCGAAATGCCTTAACCTAGTGCTTTTATTAATTAATTTTACACCGATTTATTTAGTTGATTGCTGTTCCGAAAATTACACAAAACCCATATTGTCTTAGCTTTAAATTAAAATCTATAATTTCATAGTGTAACCTTGGTCTCTGTGGATTCGATACCCCATATACTACTGTGATTGTCTGTGCACTTGTAAAAAATATTTTGGGTTAAAACTCGACATATCAGTCTGGAGACTATAAAGTACGCTCTTGATGAGGGTTTCATGATTCGATTTAACTATGAATGTGCAATAAGCTTATCGACCCAGGGGGCTTGTGGTTTTAATGAGAGCTCGAAAGCATTTGTTTGCTATTGTGAGGACGGGCCTCATGAGCATGCTTGCCCATATGAAACAGAGCAAAAGAGTAATGATTTATCTTTCTCTATTTCACTTAATATTTAGCTGACCTTAGTTACTCTGAATCTATATTCATGTCTGAATCTGATTTGTTAATCCCCTTCCATAAGAACCAGATTTCTTCCTTCCCTCAGATGCTCCCTTGGACCATGCACGCCTCTCCACAAAATCAAAAACAGGTACGTATCTAGTTCAGTCTGAATCTTTCAGGGTTTGGTAGTTTCCATGGTAAATACTAAAATGTCTTGTTCCACTCTTCTTTCTCTCCACATACGTTTCACATTTGTCTGAAAGACTGAAACTGGCAAAGAAAGTGGAGAGTAAAGGAAGGGCTTACGGTCAAGTCTTTCTTCTTTCTTTTCATGTCCTTTTGGAGATTTTCTTCATAGGACTATTTTTAATCCCTTTTCTATTTTTCCCGACTTTTCCCATTGAAGTTCTTGCACCGGTACTTGCCTTTTAGATCTTCCTACAAAAACAAAAGAGAGAAAAACTCAAATATATCACATTTTAGCATATATTACTAGAGTGTACCCAATCTTTTTGGAATTACTAGAATAATACAAATCGTTAAGAAAATATCATTTATGCCCTTAGAGTTTTGAGATTAGTTTTTTTTTCTAGTTTTCGCGGTTTAAAATTTTTTTTTTTTTTAACAGTTGAAAACTGAAACGTTTTCTCTTTTCATAACTGACATATTCAGTTTCTATTTTAGTGTTCATAACAAAAAAAAACATACGAACATAAACTCATCTCTCTCTCGCTCTCTCTCTCTCTCGTCGGTAATCCATCGTCGAAATCCATCGCAATCTCCCCATCTTTCATCATCGAAATCCGTCGCAATCTCCCCATTTCTCTCTCGCTCTCGTTCTCTCTCTCTCTCTCGCTCGAAATCCATCACAATCTCCCCATCTTTCATCGCAATCCGTTGTTGAAATCGCCTCCTCTGTCGTTGGTAAGAAAGTTGAATTTTGTTTTTTTAAAATTTACTTCCTTGTTTATGATGTTGATTTGGGGTTATTGCTTAGGGTTTACAAATTTTTGAGCACTTGCAACTGAGTGTATACTAAATCTGAGTTATCAAGCATAACAACAACATAATCACGACAGCAGATTTGGTATACAATCAGTTGCAATCAGATGGCTGACTTTACGATATGTAGTGGCTGACTTATGGGTTGCTTTACGGCTGACTTATGAATTACTTTATGGCTGACTTATATTTCTGGCTGATTTATGGTTTACTTTATGGCTGACTTATTGTTTGCTTTATGGCTAACTTATATTTTACTTGGCAGAGTTATGGCAGATTTATGGTTTACTCAATGACTGACTTATGGATTGCTTTATGGCTTACTTATGTTTCTGGCTGATTTATGGTTTGTTTTATGGCTGACTTATTGTTTGTTTTATGGCTGACTTATGTTTTACTTGGCAAAGTTATGGTTTACTCAATGGCTGACTTATGGATTGCTTTATGGCTAACTTATGTTTCTGGCTGATTTATGGTTTGCTTTATGGCTGACTTATTGTTTGCTTTATGGCTGACTTATTGTTTGCTTTATGGCTGACATATGTTTCTGGCTGATTTATGGTTTGCTTTATGGCTGACTTATTGTTTGCTTTATGGCTGACTTATGTTTTTAAATTTTTGTGTTTGACGCAGATGGAGGGACCAAGGAAATACCCACCTAGACGTTATAAAGAAGGAAAGTTTCCATTGCAGAGCAAGAGTATGAACCACAATTGGCTTACCTCGAGTTTAGCATCCGTCCGAGATGCAATAGGGATTGATGTCTGGAATGAAATCAAGGGCACAAAATTAGGAATAATTCCTAAGTTAGTGGACAATGACTACCAGTGGTATGCGAAGATTGTGCAATATCTTCTTTCTCATCAGTTGCTCCTAAAGAGTGTTAATGAAATTTGGGCAGTAATAGGTCGATAGCCAATAAGATTAGGCTTAGATGAGTTTATCGACATAACTCGCCTAAAGACAGAGGCGCCTAGTATAGAATCCTAGGAACCCGAGTATGCAATGTTCTGGGAGAAGTTGGGTATTCCCAGACGGTGTGCAGGTGGCCCAAAATGGGATGAATTAGCTAAAGTGTTTGGTAAGTGTCCGGGATGGAATCCTGAAGAGCGGAAAATGGTGGGGTTGTTATGTATCCTACATATGGGGATCTATGGTCTACATCATAACTCGAGAATACCGCTAGAAGCTACGAAAAAAGTCTTCAAAGATGAATGGATTGATGACTATCCTTGGGGTTTAGTTGCTTATAAATCTCTTATTGAGGGTGTTAGTAATGAGTAGTTGGATGGAAATGGATACACGGTTAATGGCTGCGTGCATGCCCTTCTCTTTTGGGCATTTGAATCAATAACGATTTTTGGAGAGCGTTTTGGTAGAATCGTTGATGAAAATGATATTCCATTCCTCAAATGGGGCGGAACTCGTACTCGAGCTGATTTGGACAAGGTTATTAACGAACAGATTACCACACACGGTCGGGTAAGTTTTTATGGCTGACTTTCATTTATATTATGGCTGACTTTCATTTATATTATGGCTGGCTTTCGTTTCTATTATAGCTGACTTTCGTTTCTATGATGGCTGACTTTTGTTTCTATTATGGCTGACTTTCGTTTATATTATGGCTGACTTTCATTTATATTATGGCTGACTATCGTTTCTATTATGGCTGACTTTCGTTTCTATTATGGCTGAGTTATCTTCTGATGTTGTTGGAATATTTTGCTAGGTCCATGTCAGAAAGATCATCATGTCGCCGGTTGATAAGATTTATTCTTTTACCAATGGAGAACAATGTTTAGACGGAGAGCTTCATAACTTGATAGTCGACGTAATTGAAGATCGTTTTGTCGAAGGGTATTGGGATGTGAAGGACAAGGATGATGGAGTCCATGGAAAGAAGAATAAGAAAAAAAATCGGAAAGCAGATGTTATTGAACCACCGAGGAAGAAGTGGAAATCGAAAGGTGATGATGAGTCGACTAATTCCATTAGGCCAAGAAATAGTGATGATGAGTTGATTAAATCGAAAGGTGATAAGACCCCGAAAAAGCACCGTGATAGAGAGGACAAACGATCTGGCCTAGTGGAATTAGTGGAAAATCTCTTAAGAAGATTTGAAGCAATGGAGAAAAGTTTTTTTGAGGTTGAAGCTAGAATGGAAGAAAAGTTTGCTAGATTGGAGGAAAAGCTTGGCCATAGTATAACTTTACTTGGAGACAGAATTGGATGGCTTGAAGATGAACTGCATGAGATGAAAGACCGAAAAGAACATGTTGAAGTGGTTCCATCTGATGCTGATGAGGTTCAATCAAAGGCTGACAATGCGCATGATGTTACTAGTAACGTATGAATTGTAATTACTTTACGGCTGACTTGTTATCCTTTATGGCTGACTTTCGTTTATATGACGGCTGACTTATCATCATTGATGGCTGACTTATCATCAACGATTTTGTTATCCAGGACCTAGTACCTAGCACGAGGAAGAATAAGAGATCATTGAGGCAAACTGCCTCGAGGATGGAGGCAGCAGATAAGAGGAAGACTGAAGCAGAGCAGAAAGAGAAGGCTCAGGAATTGAAGAAAAGGAAGGAAGAGGAAAAGAAAAAGAAAGAGGAAGAGGAAAAGAAAAAGAAAGAGGAAGAGAAGAAAAAGAAAGATGAGGAGAAGAAACGGAAAGAGGAAGATAAGAAAAGGAAAGAGGAAGAAAATAAAAGGAAAGATGAAGAGAAAAAACAGAAGGATGAAGAGAGTAAAAAGAAAGATGAAGATAGTAAAAAGACTATTGTTGGTTATAAGAGAAAAATCATCTTCAAGCAACCAAGAGTGGTTAGGAAGAAGAAACAAAATATTCTTCAACTGATAGATGAAAGTGATTCAGATCTGAATAAACCAGGGGACAGTAGTGATGTTATCGACGTTACTAAGGAATTTAAGGAAGAAGATTACAAGATGTTGCCTCAACCAGAAGAAAAGACATCCGAGACCATGGAGGATAAGCTAAGGGTAGCAAGACTGGCAATGCAAGCAGGTAAAGACCGTGATCAAACGAATCCTCTACCTTATCCGTATGTTGGACATACAGGGCAGACGTGTATGAGGGAAGGCTTGGTTCCTTCAATCGCGATCTATGATCCATGTAAGGCACCTGATCCACAGAGATTGGAGGCCTTTATGGACTATCTCCAACCGTTCAGGTACGTTCAATCTAGTTAAATAATGTTGGTTGTCTACGTTTTTCCTCATTGTCTTAACATTTTTTCTCAGGTCAATCCCAACAGAAGATAAACTACCAGAAGAAATTGACTTTTACTTTGTTCTAACCACTCCGAGGGACCAGTGGCCTAATGAAAAATATGGATGGTTAGGAGATGATATAAGTAATGGCTGATTTATAACAGTTTCACGGCTGATTTATAACAGTTTCACGACTGATTTATCTTTTCGTTTAACGGCTGATTCATCTTTTCGTTTAACGGCTGACTTATCGTTTCGTTTTAAAAATTTACAGCATATCCAGGCGTTTAACGGCTGATTTATCTTATCGTTTAACGGCTGATTTATCTTTTCGTTTAACGGCTGATTTATCTTATCGTTTAACGGCTGATTTATCTTTTCGTTTTTCGGCTGACTTATCGTTTCTTTTTAAAAATTTACATCATATCCAGGCGTTTATAAGGATGCTCTCTAAAAGGTCTTTGAAAGATCCATCCCCTTACCACAGTATGCGTTTTGTGTTTATGGACCAGTGGTTTGTCAGTTTCTGGGCGCTTGATTACGAGCAGTACAAGATAGATCTTAGGAAGTGGAAATTCCCATAAGCTTGGTTTGATTTAGCGAATGGTCTGAGACCCAAAGATATGGTTACTAGGAAAAAGTGGTATTATGATATTGACCACTTATATATGGTGCACCAAGTGAATATAAACCATTGGGTAGCTATGGATGTGAATTTGAAAGACTCGACAATAGACTGTTATGACAGCATCATGGGTCCCACAATAGATGAATTAGATAGAATAATCCTCGACCAGTGTCGTTTTGTCACGCGGATGGTACCTCATTTTTTGAATGAGTTTATACCTTCAGATGTGAGACCACCGAGTGTGGTGCCTTTTGGTTGGAGAAGGATCAAAGCAGGAGTCCTTCAAAATGCAAAGCCAGGCAACTGTGGTGTGTTTTCAGTTAAATACCTCGAGTGTCTAGCCCTTGGTGTGCGTTTTGATGGCATATATGACGCTAACATGCAACAAATACGAGAGTGTATGGCGTCAGATCTTCTACAAGAGGTATCTAACCTTTTCTCACATCTTGGTTGATGTAATGCCGTATTTAAGAACAATTGACTTATCTTTATTTTAGGGACTTATCATTTATTTAGATAACGGCTGACTTATCGTTTATCTAAGTAACAACTGACTTATCGCTTTACTTTCCGACTGACTTATCGGCTTTTAACGGCTGATTTATATAATAATCACGGTTGACTTATGATTTTAATCACAGCTGACTTATCAAAATTGCCGCCTAAATCGAAATTCAAAATTTATAATTCCCGCCTAAACGGCTGATTTATACTCTTTGATGGCTGACTTATGAGACATGATCAAGTTAATATTCTTCGAATCGAATCCTATTTTAAACGATAATATGGTAAAATTATTACCAAAAACCATTTTATGCGACCATACGTAACATAAACGGTATAGAGTGACAGATTAGAGGGGATACATATAATAAAAATGTGTTCAAAGTGAATAAACAGCTTATGAATCTATGCCGACGAAACTACACGTTACAAGTTTTGGCATTATGTCCAACCTGAGCACAAAGAGAACAAGTGTGTTGCTTCCTAGGACGTTTCTTCTCCTGTGCTATTTCTAAACAAGATTTCATACGAGATTTCTTGGGCCTTCCTGGCTGTTGACGAGGAACTGGGGGCGTGCAAACTAAGTTAGCTATACGATCCGGTACAGGGAGCGCCGTATCTACAGGCATGACTATGCCAGTGTAAGCGTTCGCCATATAATCTGTCGTATAACATGGGTCACATAGTAGGATACGAGATACGTTCATATACTCCGCAGCAGCGATTGCATGTTCACACAGTATTTTCTCCATGTCAAAACGACGGCAAGTACATTTTTTCTTGGCCAAGTTTACAATATGTAACGAGGATCCGCATACAACTTCTATATGAACAGAATCAATCTCCTGTACATTCGCAAGTCTTGCCCCACTGACACAGCCCTGCAAGTATTAAAAAAAGACACGGCTGACTTATCAAAAAAGGGATGGTTGACTTATCAATAAACGGCTAATTTATAACAATATAACGGCTGACTTATAAAACAAGTTACCTCTAGCAATTTTTCAACAGCACGTGTGAGCATGGTCCTCATCGACCTCGCATCCTGGCTTCGCTCAGCAAACCACCTCATCATCATTGACCTAATCGATCGCAAGCGTCGAATAATAGGGTAATCCCTAGTTTTTGAAAGTACCTTGTTCATCGATTCTGCAATATTTGTGGTCGTTAAGTTATATCTATTGCCTAGAAAATGAACCCGTGCCCACATCCATACATCAGCTCTCTGAAGGTAGCCATGAAGGTCAGGATTAAGGGTTGCAATCTCATCGAAGGCAGCCTGAAAATCATCCATTCTATAATAATTGGCAGCTTTCTTCACAAGGCGAAAATGGCTTCTACCTTTGTATCGTACCAAGATGTTCTTATACAAATGATATGTACAAATTCCATGAGCCACGAGTAAATACAACATTCCAATTGCTTTCCCTATCGATTTATGCCTATCCGATATGATTGCAAGAGCCTAATCGTCAGGAATAATAATCTTTAGTTGGGAAAAAAACCATTGCCAAGATTCATCATTTTCAGTGTCAACCACACTGAAGGCTATAGGAAAAATTTGGAAGTTACCATCTTGAGCTAATGCAGTGAGGAGCGTCCCTTTGTATTTTCCATGTAGAAATGTACCATCGACAACGACTACTTTACGCATGTATGGTAATCCACTCACGCTCGCTCCAAAAGCAAGAAAGAGATACTTGAATCTCGATTCTACGTCAAGTTGAAGGCGCGTAAATGTACCCGGGTTTGCCCTTCGTTAATATACAAGAAAGAAGGTAAGTCTTCAAACCACTTCTGAAGATTGGCCATATCAAGCTGCCTCGCAATTTTTAACGTCCTATGAGACTTCCAATAATCCATCTATACAGAAAGATAAATCAGCCGTATAAAACGATATGTCAGCCACATAGAAAGATAAGTCAGCCACATGGAAAGATAAGTCAGCAACATGGAAAGATAAATCAGCCGTATAAAACGATAAGTCAGCCACATGGAAAGATAAGTCAGCCACATGGAAAGATAAATCAGCCGTATAAAACGATAAGTCAGCCACATGGAAAGATAAGTCAGCCGATAACATAATGTCTTGCATTACCTTGATACCAAATTGCTTGTTGATAACTATCCCGACATGCCTAGGAAGAACCGTTGGATCAATGTCGCCAATGAAATCTCTGTATAAGACTCCTAAAACATCTGGTGTTGCCTGTCGAGATCGTGCAGAATGCTCAGTTATAGAACATGTGTGTTCTGAATCAAATTTACGAACATAAAACACTGGAGAATCTCCATATGTAGATGCATGAACTCTCCAGCTACATCCATCTACCCAGCATCTAACAATGAACAATTCCGGAGTTGATATTGAGACATCGAAATCGAATCGATCCCTCACCGAAAGAAGTTTCAGTTGATTCTCCAAATCTTTTTTCCTATCGTAGCATTGTCCGACGGCGAGATTTAACGATGACATCTCCAAATCTCGGACAACATTAGAGGTGTTTAATTCTTGTATAACAACGTTTTGAGATCTCTTTTTAGGAGGCAAAGTCGGCGAATCTTTGTCTGCAACAAGCTTTCCTAATAAACTAAAGTTATCATCATCAGATGACGCACCATCAGGATCGTCGAAAATGTCAAATCTGGTGTCGAACTCATCATCTTCTTCGTCTCCATCTTCTTTTTCTTCGCCCGTGAAGCTCCCCATATATTTTTCTTCCCGTATCACCCCAAATTCGGCTTCTAAATCATCATAATCACTAGACGGACGTTTTAGCTTTTCATTCAAATTCTCCTGCTGAATAAATTCGCTAACATCGATCTCGATAAATTCTACACATAGACGTAGTTTATCGGTTTTACTCAGGGTTAAAAAGCTTTGGAGTTGCCGAGTATTACAGACATAAACTGGAGGAGTATCTTGCGATAACTTTTTCATAGTCTTGTTTCCAAACATATAGCTCAGCTGAATCTTACACCTTCGCGAATCCAATCTGTAGTCCTCCAATATCATATCCACTAAACAGCTAAAACTTGTTTGTTCGTTTGCATTTATAACTCTGCATCCTCTCTGGTCGGGATTGAATGTGTACCAAATTTTTTGAATCCATTTGCCAGACACAATAATAATAGGATCCATCGAAGATGAAGAAGAAAAAAGATGAAGAAGAAAAGAAGTATTGACGAAGAATGGCGCAATGAAGATGAACCCTAAATCCCTAAACATGAACCCTTAAATCCGACGTGTTATTTTATAAAATTTGACGTAATTGTTTTCTTGCTTACATGGAAACCAGCCACTAAATGAATTCGTAAGTCAGCCATTCCAAAGTCAGCCATTCCAAAATCAGCCATAAAACGATGTAATAAGTCAGTCATAACTAAATATACTATTTGAGTAATTATAGAAGATTATGAAATCAGCCATGATAACACTTAAATCAGGTGGAAAAATATAAGTCAGCGGATACGTTGAGTAAATCAGCCGTTAAACGCATACTATTACAGTAATTACTGATTAATTGTTTAATCAGCCATAACTAATCCAAAATCAGCCGCGTGACCGCTGACTTAACATAGGTCAGCCACTAAAGCTCGCTGAAATCAGCCAAAAAAATAATAAATCAGCTACTTAAGTCAGTCGGAACTTGATAAGTCAGCCATATCATAGGAATAAGTCAGCCAAAATTCTCTTAAATCGGCCGCAGTTTTATAAGTCAGCCATGACTTATACTTGTTAGTCAGCCGATGTTCCGTAAGTCAGCCATAACTTTTAGATAATAAGTTAGCCTAAAAATGATAAGTCGGCCGTTTACATAAGTCAGCCACATTTCTTGATAGTCAGCCGTAACGTAAGCGAAAATTTTTTGCGGCAGACTTAACTAATACACGTCACCAATTTCTGTGCCACGTCGGATGGCGCCAAATTTTTCGCTGATGTGGAAAATAAAATTAATGGCATTCTTGTAATTACGTTTTTGTTATAACATAGTTTGAAGAATATTTTGGAGACGGAAAACATTACAGTAATAAAAAAAAAATTTACACTAGTGTAGTTATTTTTTTTAGATTCCATATCATTTGAGTATACTTCCCAAAACAAAAAGAAGTTTATAACATTTTTAATGATAACCAAGCAAAAGAAATGTTTTAATGAATTTAAATAATACCTGACTGTCTACAAGTCTATTCGAAGACTTAGTCCTCCTAACCCACCTAAATGCAAAGAAATTTTCCATTGGAAAAAAAACTATCAGATAAAGTATCATTAAAAACCCTTATTTTCTTGTATGTCTTTCAACTCATATAAAACCAAGTCTTGTAGACATAAACAATTCACCATTTCCTCATCTGTCTTTTACCTCCTCTTCATCTTCTTCATCTTCTTGTTCATCTCCAAGGAAAAAAAAAACAGAGGAGATCACCATGATCAATCTTTCTCTGTCTCTGAAAAAATCTTTGTCATATACAATCATATGGGTTCTCTTTGTGATTCCCTCTTGTGTTTTGTCAGTTGATGAGCGTCACAAACACTGCGCTCTTGGGTCTAGATGCGGCAGTCAGATACTCTTTTATCCCTTTTGGACACCTGAAAACAAAGAGTGCGGTCACCCAGATTTCAAGGTCAACTGCAGCGGAGATGTCGCGGAGTTTAATATATCCTCTGTTAAGTTCCAAATCCTTGAGATGAACTTTTCTGATGATGTTATAAGACTCGCCAGAATGGATTATCCCAACAATTTATGTCCCCAATACCATGAGAACACAACAATCCTCCAAGAAATCCTTCCTTTTCATGAAGACACCGAGCTGGGAACTTTTTATTACAACTGCTCCAGTCCAAGGGTAGACGTACATCCCAATGGTTACATTACACAGCTTGAGTGTGAGGATGATAATGGTGGCCCAAGTTACTTTGTCTCATCCCCTTCAGATTCTGGGAATACAACTATCTTAGATGGGTTACATGCATCGTGTGAAAGAATCGTCATTATTCCAGTCTCTCGATCTGCTTTGAGGATAGAAGAGAGACATCAGAGTCTGGATGCTATAAAGAAGGCTCTTGATGAGGGCTTCAAGGTTAGTTTTAACAGAGAATGTTCACAATGCATGGAATCAGTTGGTGCTTGTGGTTTTAACGAGAGCTCGAAAGCATTTGTTTGCTATTGTGGGGACGGGCCTCACGATCGTACTTGCCCATCTAAAATAGAACAAAAGAGTAATGATTTATCTTTCTCTATTTCACTTAATATTTAGCTGACCTAAGTTACTCTGAATCTGATTTGTTAATCTCCTTCCATAAGAACTAGATTTCTTCCTTCCTTCAGACGCTCCCTCGAATTCGATTCTAAAGTTTTTTTTTGAGTTTAAACTGACATTTTTCTCATGCTATTTGACCATGCAGGCCTCTCCAAAAAATCAAAAATAGGTACGTATCTATTCTTTTCTTTCCAAAGGAGTCTAATTTCAGCTAATCTGAATCTTGCTTCAGTCTGAAACTTATTTGCTAATGTTCTTCAGCAAGAACCAGATCTTCTCCCTTCCTCAATCACTGCATACTTCCTTACGATTACATTCCATTTTTTTATGACCATTCATAGAAACTCCTTTCACTTCCTTATGTCTTTTTGTTTGTCTTCAGGCATCGCATTCGCTAGTGGACTCTTGGGTGTAACTATTATGGCCGGATTTTTGTTCTATTTCATAATCCGAAAAAGAGGAACTTCACATCATCCAACACACCATAACCTAAAGGCGCTAGTACAAATGAAACAGTACAGTTATGCAGAAGTGAAGAAATTTACAAAATCATTTTCTCACACAGTTGGGAAAGGAGGATTTGGATCTGTCTATAGAGGAAACCTCTACGATGGTCGTAAGGTTGCGGTGAAAATCTTGAAGGATTTTAAGAGCAGTGGTGAAGACTTCATCAACGAAGTTGCAAGCATGAGTCAAACATCTCATGTTAACATTGTTTCTTTGCTTGGTTTCTGCTATGAAGGATCCAAAAGAGCAATTGTGTATGAGTTTCTAGAGAATGGGTCTTTGGATCAGTTCATATCTGAAAAGAAGTCATTGAATCTGGATGTGGGTACTCTATACGGAATCGCCCTAGGTGTTGCTCGGGGACTTGAGTACCTGCACCATGGCTGCAAAACAAGGATTGTGCATTTTGACATTAAACCTCAAAATGTACTATTAGATGAAAATCTCTGTCCTAAAGTCTCAGACTTTGGCCTTGCTAAACTCTGCGAAAAAAGAGAAAGCATATTGTCCTTGCTCAACGCAAGAGGAACAATAGGTTATATTGCACCTGAGCTCACCTCAGGAATGTACGGCAGAATCTCTCACAAGTCAGATGTGTATAGCTACGGAATGTTGGTCCTCGAGATGATCGGAGCAAGAAACCAAAAACCAGTAGAAACCACTGCTTCTAAATCAAGTTCAGCTTACTTTCCAGATTGGATATATAAGGATCTTGAAAATGGAGAGCATGCATGGAAATTTGGTGATGAAATAACTAGAGAGGAGAAAGATATTGCAAAGAAGATGATATTGGTGGGTCTCTGGTGTATTCAGCCATGTCCATCAAATCGCCCATCGATGAACAGAGTTGTTGAAATGATGGAAGGAAGTTTGGATGCTCTTGAAGTCCCACCTAAACCTTCGTTACATTTACCTGCAATGCCTCTTCCCGAATCTTCTTGCCTTTCAGAAGACAATTCAAACTACTCTGAGGTACAGATACGATCCACAAGTTAAAATTTTATTTATTAGACTTCATCATATACTTTGTGTAACCATGCAAGCGAATTTTATTTGAAGAAATGTTTTTGTAAGTTCTTTATAAATAAAAATAAAAATATTTGTAAGTTAAAATCTAAAATGTTTTAAAGTGTATATTTCTTATGTGGTGGATAAGCGTGTCAAAACTTTTTTAGACTACTTGAATATCCAAAAAAATGATTTTTAAACTCGTTAATAGATTCAGAACTAATTTTTTTTATTAAGGGCTTCGAGACTTTAGATTGTCACTATTTGTTGCTCTGTAAATTGTCTTCTGCTTTTTTTCTTATGATATGATGCAAGTAATTTGATATTTAACAATTCCCAAAGAATTTTGGTATCTACGGAAATGATTTGTTCACATGGTTAATTCCATTGGTGGAAAGAGAGAAACTTTGGAATGGTTCATAGTATTTAATGAAATGCATTTTCCTTGAGTTAAAAGAAATAAAATAAAATAAAATAAAGTCTCTGAAAGGTCGAACTGAAAAAGTAATGCTTTTTATACCATACTTGTGGTTGGTTACTGGAGTGACATGACCGGTTTTAGGCCAAGTCCATGAAACATTGGTCTAGAACCCCCAATTTTTAAGCAAAATTTTACTGTAGAAATAGACCCCAATATTTGCAAATTTTGGAAAGGATCCCCAAATTTCTGTTTGTTCTTAGGACCCCCTAAATGCCAGATCCGGCCTGGTCAGGGCTAATATTGGTGTAGGCTTTAAAGAGAGTGTTTCATTTGTCATGGAAACTGGAAACCATATCTTATTAGAGTTTTGTTTAAAAAGTCATGGCCGTCCAATTCAACACCAATGAACAATGACTGTGACTGACAACGTGTATCTTAATTCTTTATTCAAAATTAGTAAACCGATAGCTACGAAATACACTTTTTTTTTTTTTGGTAAAATGCTACGAAACACTGTTTACATGAAATATGGAGTTGTGGTATTATAGATGAGTCTTTCTCATAGGTTAACAAGATTCTCCACAAAGACTAGCATAAAAAGGTTTTCCATTTCTCTCCAAGTCTTTTGTATCTGTCGGTTACTCTTGACTTGGGTCTTACAACATCTCCAAGTCTCCCCTGTTCTTGTTTTCTTTTTAAGACTATCCCATTGAGTTTATTAATCAAAGAGAAACATAAAGAGTAAAACAAATACAAAATTTATCTTTCAAGATTCTATGTTTTTCTTTGCTGAATTTTAATCCTAATATTTATTTGGTCGAAGTTACAAAACTATTTAAAAAAAAACACTACAGGAATATGAGGCATTTATAACGGTGCATTATAGCGTTTCTTGTTATTTTGCTATGGTTTAGTTTTTCATAGCGTTTGTTATTTTGTAAACGCTATGAAATTATCGGCTGTATTGAAAAAAATGGTGACGCTTAGAATACATAGCATTATTATTTTAAAACGCTATCTAAGTTGAAAGCGGGAAGACAAATTAATAAACTTTTTTGCCCCGCTTAACACTTAGTGAAATTTTCAGAATCCCTCCATTCTCATTCCCTCTCATCTCACTCAGAGAAATTAATCTCCTTTCACTCTCCCGCTAGTTTCACTTTCAGATTTCGCATCTTCTTTGATTTCTCAAGCTCATCTTCTATTCTCACTCTCCTCCTGCTATCGTGCACATCGATTTCCAAAGCTGTCCGCCTCCTAATCAACCTCGATTTGTCAGAAGCAAAACTTTTCGATTCAAGGTTAGCTTTAATTTGGTTCTTGCTGCTCGATGTCATAGATATTTAGGGTTTAAAAACTATTATCGCTGGTTTACAAACATCTTTGAGAAAAGGGTTTGGGAAATTTTAGGGTTTTCGTTTCAATTTGGGGCTAATTTCAGAAGGTCATCGTTTTAATTAGTGGTTTCGATTTAGGTCATCGATTTCATTTGTTTCACTATTTCTGGGTCTGATTTCACTGTTCTTTGATTTCACTTTGGTTTGGGAGCTGTTGCGGTGTTGTAAAATGGCAAGTCATGGGTTTGGCTTCCGAGGTATGGACTTGTATTTTTAATTTTTTCAAAATCTTGCACACAACTTAGAATCTAATGCTAATCGAAATTTGAATCTTTTGGTAAATGACAGGGCAAGCATTGAGTATGAGGAAGGTGCACGTGCTGTTGTGTTTGCATCAGCAAAGATGTTGGGTAATCCTCTGCATATGTTCTGCCCCTGTATGGATTGTCGGAATGTTAATCATCAAGATATAAACACAGTCCTGGATCATTTGGTTATTCGTGGTATGGATCAAAAGTATAAAAGGAGTGCTTGCTGGAGTATTCATGGAGATATAAGCAGTGAGAAGACAGTTGATGAGCAACGTGGTGACTTAGAAGCCTATGAGTTGTTTAGATCTGCTTTCTTTGAAAATGAAGACAATACACAGTTCTCGAATAAGAATGGAGAACCGCCTGAAGTATTTAAAGAAGAATCCGAGTTTAAGAAGAAATTAGAGGATGCAGAAACTCCCCTTTACTCGAGCTGCCCAAACTACACCAAAGTTGCAGCAATTATGGGTCTATACCGCATTAAAGTTAAGAGTGGAATTTCAGAGAATTTCTTTGATCAGATTTTGACTATGGTCCATGACATGCTTCCTGAAGGTAATGTGCTTCCAAAATCCACAGCTGAGATAAAGAAATTCTTGAAGCTTATAACACTGGAGTCTGAGCTTGTTGAGACGATGTGCCAAATTGAGAGGTTTTTCCTCCATCTCTTTTTGATATAATGTTCCATCTCCCTATACATCTAGCACGAGAGTGTCGTCTGGGTGGGCCGGTACACTTTAGATGTATGTATCCATTTGAAAGGTACTTAGTTTTTTTTGGTTTTTATATTTTGATATTATATTTAATGTAACCAAATATATTACGATTTTATTGTCTGACTGACACTTAGGTACATGAAAACACTAAAGTCGTATGTTAAGAATTATGCAAGGCCAGAAGCATGTATGGCAGAGGGCTACTTGGCAGCTGAAAGTATTGCTTTTTGCTTGGAGTTTCTGCAGACATCAGTACCTGTTCTAGAGTCTGCAAAACGTAATGAAGATGTTGATTTATATGAGCATTTACTTGAAGGTCGTCCAATTCATAAGGCTAAAGAAGTTACACTATCTGATAAAGAGCGTGACATTGCTCACAGATATGTGTTAATGAATATGGCAGTTGTAAATCCATATGTTGAGGAAGTTGTGATTGTTATTTATTAATTGTTATTTCAATTAAGATTGTTTATTACTTTCACTATCTGAATATTTACTCTTTCGATTTTTAAATTAGTTTGCATCTTCAAGATTTGCAAGATAAGGATGTTTGCTGCAGAAGAAATTAAACTCTTTTATGGAAGCTACATGGGGAACGGTTTTCACAGTGGCTAAAAGAAAAGGTATAAACAAAGTTGCAGATATATCTCTTTCTCTGTTACTCAATAATATTGATATTAACACACAAAGTTCCACTTGTTTTTTGTTTTCATCAGATCCCTACTAAATCAAAGGAACATTCGACAAAGCTGAGATGGTTAGCATATGGTCCAAGACATATTGCTCAGACATATAAGGGTCTTATAATCAATGGACATCGATTTCACACCGAAGACTTAAAGAGGAAGACTCAAAACAGTGGAGTAGCATATGAAGCACTAACTATGTGTAGATCAAGTGCAAAAGATACTAATCAAGTGGCAGACGTAGTTTCTTACTTTGGAGTGATACAAGAGATAATAGTATTAGACTACCATATGTTTCAGGTTCCATTATTCAAGTGTAAGTGGGCTAACAAAGGGAATGGTCTGAAGGAAGAAGATGGTTTTACACTTGTGAACTTCACCTTAAACCAAACAGCATTCCTCCAAGATCCCTACATTATGCCTTCTCAAGCAAAACAGGTGTTTTACTCCAGAGAAGATGATTCATCACCTTGGTTGGTTGTTATGAGGGCGCCACCAAGAGGGTATCATGAGTTAGAGACAGTTGAGGAGTTTGTTACTGCACCATTACCCATCGAAGACAATGATGATTTGGGGAATGAATCTTCTGATGATGAGAGTTTCTGTGTTAGGGCTGATTGTGAAGGGGTCTTAGTCATTGATTGAGGAAATGCTGGTGATTGGTGATTGCAAATGACAAACTTGTGTACTTTGAATAAGTGGTGTTGTGTTTGTGTTTGAACATGTACTTTGGTTTTAATAAAACATCTTCTGATTTATTAATATTTGTTGGTCCAAGAAATTGTATTACACAGGTCCTCATTACAAAAAATGGATAACAGATCAATGCTACAATATAGATATCAATTATGACGTTAAATAACAAAAGAATAACACAAAAAAACGCTATTGCATAAAATACAATTGCATATACTAAAACGTTATTGTAAAAATAACTTACATAGCATAACGTAAAACCGCTATGAAAGCTCGCTAACCTATTATCGCAGCCGCAGATATAGCATTTTTAAATACGCTGCGATATAGACACATAGCGTTTTTTGGCCGCTATAAATGAGCGATTTTCCTGTAGTGAAAGGCTTATATCTTTCTAGTTGGAGAGAACAAAAATCGTTCAATTCTTCATGTGTTACTTCTTTTGTTAAAGAATTCTTGATATAAAATCTTATCACTTTGCATCTAATCGAAATTAATTTTGACAGCTAACAAAAAACTCGTCAATCCAAAGACTAACTGGTTCTGTGTTTTCAAAAACTCCTTATCAAGGAATCTTGAAACAGAGGATTTAACAAAAAAAAAAAAAGTGTGAAACAGAGGAGTTTTCTGCTTCTTGTAATTCTCCTCTTCTCATCATTTTCTTCAAGCAACACAAACGAAATATAACTTTCAAAAGTGATGGATTCTCAAGAACTAGGGTTTAGTTTTGTGATATTGATCATGTTTCTGTTTCATAACCTTCCTTTTATTTCAAGCAACCAACTATCTTGTCACTCGAGTCTCTAATTGAGTGTAGAAACATTACAGCAAGCTTTCCGTTCTGGGGAGAGAATCAGGCCGACCTTGTGGTCATCGATCTCTAAAGCTTAGCTGCGACAGAGTTTCAAATAAACCTCTGTAAATAGTTCAGTGTCATTCACATAAAGTATACATTCGAAACTCTTAAACTTGTTAGACAATATTCTTCTCGTTCCTTCTGCTATGTTCTATCATTCACCCAAACCATGTTTCCTCCTACCCTATTTCAGCAATCACCAGAGTACAAGAACCTCACCATTTTCTCTCACTGCGAACCTTAAGATAGTATTAATCCGGATAGTAAAGTGCATGGATGATGGGTAATATGTGCCAAAAAAATGAATAGATATTTATCTTTAAGGAAAAAAAAAAGAAGAATAAGATATTGTCTTTAATCCTCAAGTCTCAAAATATGACCAAGTCTTCCCATTACATTGATGGCCGTGTAGTAGACGTTTTATTGTTGGGGTGTTGTGACATTTGTGCGGAAGTTTCTGTTGTCAGAGATAATTTGTCCAGTTACTTTCTTCCGTCAACAATAAGTCTTTCACTACTATATTTTGTTAAAGTGTTCGTATTAGTAAATAATGATCATGTTCTTCTCTAATCTATCCTTCTTCTTTTCTTCATCATCTCCATAGTTCTTAATTTCCAAAAAAAAAAAACAGAGAAGAATGGTCAATCTTTCTCTGTCTCTGACAAAATCTTTGTCATATACAATCATATGGGTTCTCATTGTGATTCCCTCTTGTGTTTTTTCAGTTGATGTACGTCTCATACACTGCGCTCCTGGGTCTAGATGCGGCAATCAGACACTCTTTTATCCCTTTTGGACACCTGAAAACAAAGAGTGCGGTCACCCGGATTTCAAGGTGAACTGCAGCGGAGATGTCGCCGAGTTTAACATATCCTCTGTTAAGTTCCAAATACTTGAGATGAACTATTATGATGCTGTTATAAGACTCGCCAGAATGGATTATCCCAACAATTTATGTCCCCAATACCATGAGAACAAAACAATACTCCAACAAGTCCTTCCATTTCATGAAGACACCGAGCTGGGAACTTTTTATTACAACTGTTCTGGTCCAAGGGTAGACTTACTTTCCAGTGATTACATTACAAAGCTTGAGTGTGAGGATGATAATGGTGGCCCAAGTTACTTTGTCTCATCCCCTTCAGATTCTGGGAATACAACTATCTTAGATGGGTTACATGCATCGTGTAAAAGAATCATCAATATTCCAGTCTCTCGATCTGCTTTGAGGAGAGAAGAGAGACATCAGAGTCTGGAGACTATAAAGAAGGCTCTTGATGAAATCACAATGCATGGAATCAGCGGGTGCTTGTGGTTTTAACGAGAGCTCGAAAGCATTCGTTTGCTATTGTGAGGACAGGCCTCATGCTTGCTCATATGAAACAGAACAAAAGAGTAATGATTTATCTTTCTCTATTTCACTAAATATTTAGCTGACCTAAGTTACTCTGAATCTATATTCATGTCTAAATCTGATTTATCTTTCTCTATTTCACTAAATATTTAGCTGACCTAAGTTACTCTGAATCTATATTCATGTCTAAATCTGATTTGTTAATCTCCTTCCATAAAAATCAGATTTCTAAGTTCTGTCTTGAGTTTGGACTGACATTTTTCTCATGGTTTTTGTTCATGCAGATCTCCCCAAAGCAGCAAAAATAGGTAGCTTTCTATCCTTTACCTTTCAAGGAAACTAATTTTAGAAATAAAACATACTTAAGAAACAGCATAATCTTACGATGCTCTTGTCTTTTTGTTTGTCTCCAGGCATCGCATTCGCTTGTCGATTCTTGGGTGCCATTTTTATCACCGGATGTTTGCTCTGTTTCATCATCAGAAAAAGAGGAACTTCACATCAACGAACACACCATAACCTAAAGGCGCTAGTACAACTGAAACAGTACAATTATGCAGAGCTGAAGAAAATTACAAAATCATTTTCACACGCAGTTGGGAAAGGAGGATTTGGATCTGTCTATAGAGGAAACCTCTACGATGGTCGTAAGGTTGCGGTGAAAATATTGAAGGATTATAAGAGTAATGGTGAAGACTTCATCAACGAAGTTGCAAGCATGAGCCAAACATTTCATGTTAACATTGTTTCTTTGCTTGGTTTCTGCTATGAAAGATCCAAAAGAGCAATTGTGTATGAATTTCTAGAGAATGGCTCCCTGGATCAATTCATATCTAGCAAGAATTTATTGAATCTGGATGTTCATACACTATATGGAATCGCGCTAGGTGTTGCTCGGAGAATTGAGTACTTGCACCATGGTTGTAAAACAAGGATTGTGCATTTTGACATAAAACCTCAAAATGTACTACTAGATGAAAATCTCTGCCCTAAAGTGGCAGACTTTGGCCTCGCTAAGCTCTGCAAAAAAAGGGAAAGCATATTATCATTGCTAGACGCAAGAGGGACAATGGGCTACATCGCACCGGAGGTGTTTTCAAGACTGTACGGCAGAGTATCCCACAAGTCAGATGTATACAGCTACGGAATGTTAGTCCTCGAGATGATCGGAGCAAGGAACAAAGAAACAGTAGAAACCTCTCCTTCTAACTCTAGTTCGGCTTACTTTCCAGATTGGATCTATAAGGATCTTGAAAATGGAGATCATACATGGAAATTTGGTTATGAAATAACTAGAGATGAGAAAGAGATTGCAAAGAAGATTACATTCGTGGGTCTCTGGTGTATTCAGCCATGTCCATTAAATCGTCCACTGATGAGCAGAGTTGTTGAGATGATGGAAGGAAGCTTGGATGCTCTTGAAGTCCCTCCTAAGCCTTCGATAATTTTTGGAGCTGTGCCTCTTCCGGAATCTTCTTCGCTTTCAGATGATATTTCAAATTACACTGAGGTATTGATATGATCCACAAGATGAAAATTTAGTTCCATTTCCATATATGTGATGCATTAGCGTGTCAAAACTTTCCTTTATACTACTGAAAAAGTGTTACTTTTTACTGGTTAACTAAGTTAGAAGTAAGTTTTTGGACTTCGAGTGTTACCAATTGTTGTTCCGTAAATTGTCTTCTGTTTTTCTTCATTTTATTTTTATTTTTTTTGCCTTTTGACATGATGCAAGTGTAATTTGATGGCATACGTATCCAGAAGAATTTTTGATATGTACAAGAAAGGATTTGTTGAAGTTAAGTCTCAAAATGGTAGAATTGAAAACGAATGTTTTTTTATACAGGAAAATTCCATTTAAAACTTCCAAGGTGACAAACACTTCTACTTTAAACTTTTAAGAGTTTTGACTCCCACTTTAAACTTCCAAAGTGAAATTTTTGCTAATTTAAACTTTCAAAATGGCATTCCGATTCATACTGACACTTCTGATCATGAAAAATTTAACCCCATTAAATTTAACATATATACCAAGTAAGCATGTCAAAAACCTACTTCTAACTTAGTTAATTACTAAAAAGTAACACTTTTTCAGTAGTGTAAAGGAAAGTTTTGACACGCTTAAGCATCACATATATGGAAATGGAATTAAATTTTCATCTTGTGGATCATATCAATACCTCAGTGATATGAAGTGTCGATGCGAAGCGGAATGTCATTTTGAGAGTTTAAATTAACAAAAATTTCACCTTGAAGGTTTGAAGTGGGAGTAAAAAACTTTAGAGGTTTAAAGTAAAAGTGTTTGCCACCTTGGAGATTTTTTATGGGATTTTTCTTTTTTGATACCTTCTTTGTCCTCATTATTTTGGGAGCATTTTATTCGTTATGGAAATTGACAGCAAATCTTGTTAGAAATGTTTTTAACATCATTTCTAACAAACTTAAAATCAATGAACAATGATGTCTTCTATACCCAATTATATGTTTTATGAATAGTAAAATAATAAAAAAACTAGAAAAACTCTATACATGAAATATCCAAAAAAAAATGGAGTTAATGGGTTTCATAAATGGTCTTTCTTGTATGTTAACAAGATTCTCCACAATGACTCGTATTGTGTGAGTGCCAAAACAAAAACAAAAAGTGAAAAGAAGTCTTCTAATAAGTCAATAAAGTAGAGACGTACTCGCTTTCTTGCTTGACTCATTCCTTCAACAGTACCACTTGCTTTTTCTTTAATGGTTCATCTTGAATCGCCCATTAAAGAAACTATTCAGAGATCAATCATGGTCCTCTTCAGATTCTCAAAACTCAATTCTTGTCTAGTCTTGCTCTACTTCTTGTTCTCTTTACACTATATTCCTTGTGCTCTTAAGTCAACGAGAACCTAATTTATGTGATACTCTGTTTCAGTGTGGGAATCTGACCGCAGGTTTCCCTTTCTGGGGAGAGGCTCGACCAGAACCTTGTGGTCATCCTTCTTTGGTGCTTCACTGTAACCAGAACAACACTTCTCTAATCATCTCAGGTCAAATGTACCGAATCCTCCAAATAAACAACTCATCTAGCACTCTTAGACATGCGAGGCAAGACTTTTTAGGTGGATCATTCTGCTCTGCTACATTCACTGGCACAACGTTGACTCCTGAACTCTTTGAGCTTTTGCCAGACTACAAAATCCTCTTTGTTTACTATGTCTGTAACCCTCTTTTTCACCGACCTGTAAATTTCACATGTCCAAAGCTTGGTCTTGCCTCTGTGCATCTTGATAATAACTATCAAGAATATTGTGGTGTGAGTTTTAACATCACTGTTCCCACGAGTTATGTTCCAGGGTGTAATGCCTCGCCCGCCACCGTCCGTGAGCACCTCACGTCCTCTCTAGGCCCGTGAGCCCCACGCCCTATCCAGGGCCCATGAGCGCTCCACGTCCCCTCTAGGCCCGTGGGCCCCACCTTCGGCCGACGGTGCATTAATTTCCGAGGCCCTACAGACTTTACATTATCCCTACAAATCACCACATGATCTTTTCCCTGTTTTGGCCTCACACTGGCATCGATAATCACTTCCGAGGTCACCCATCCTAGTCTACTCCACCAAGCACGCTTAACTCTGGAGTTCTCTCAGGACAAGTGACGGAAAAGATAAGTGCACTTTGGTGATATAGGTAGCCAAATCAAATCTCTTAACCTCTTCTATGAAACCAGGATGTTACAACTCACCCCCACTAACAGACCGGTTTGACATAACCTAGAGCTCTGATACCAATTGTAATGCCCCGCCCGCCACCGTCCGTGAGCACCTCACGTCCTCTCTAGGCCCGTGAGCCCCACGCCCTATCCAGGGCCCATGAGCGCTCCACATCCCCTCTAGGCCCGTGGGCCCCACCTTCGTCCGACGGTCGGTGCATTAATTTCCCGAGGCCCTACAGACTTGTTACTATCCCTACAAATCACCACATGATCTTTTCATGTGTTTTGGCCTCACTCACACGGTACCGACAATCACTTCCCGGTAGGTCACCCATCCTAGTGCTACTCCAGTCCAAGCACGCTTAACTCTGGAGTTCTCTCACGACAAGTGACGGAAAAGATAAGTGCACTTTGGTGATATAGGTAGCCAAATCAAATCTCTTAACCTCTTCTCAGAAACCGGGATGTTACACAGGGGAGGAAGCTTTAAATTTGACCCATTTAGGGAGTGTACTAAGAAATGGATTTGAGGTGAAGCTGAAGATTGATGAAAGACCGTGTCAACAATGTCAATCTAGTGGTGGAATCTGCACCTACAATGTTGTAACTCCGGTTTGCTGCAATACAAACTCATCTTCAGAACTCAAATGCACACCAATGATTCAATCTGGATCTAGTCGTAAGTTTCTGAACTGTCAGCAAGTTTCTTGTTATATCCAAAGATGTTGTTTAACTCTCTGCCAACTTTTACCTGTTTTATGGCCCTGCAGGTTCCAGAAGCTTGGCCTCAAAAATTGTTCCGGGTAATTACTTTCTTTGTGCTGTCGTAGTTTAAATTATTGTTGATCTTCTCATTTGAAATTTTGTGTGTTTCTATAGTTGGAGGTTTCTTAGGAGCAGTTATGGTTTTGGTGGTCTTAATATACCTTTATAGAAAAAGGAAAACACCAAATGTTCTGAGAAAACAAAACCTAAAGGCGCTTATTCCATTGAAGCAGTATACTTACACTGAAGTGAAGAAAATTACAAAGTCATTAGCTGAAGTTATCGGCAAAGGAGGATTTGGGACTGTCTATAGAGGAAAACTTCGGGATGGTCGAATTGTAGCGGTTAAGATTTTAAAGGAGTCAAAGGAAAATGGTGAAGACTTCATCAACGAAGTTGCAAGCATGAGCAAAACATCCCATGTTAACATTGTCGTGTTGCTTGGATTCTGCTATGAAGGTTTGAAAAGAGCCATTATTTATGAATATCTCGAAAACGGGTCTCTAGATCAGTTCTTCTCAAGCAAAGCCCGGTCGACTAAAGACTGGAGAACACTATATGAGATTTCACTAGGCATTGCTCGTGGTCTCGAGTATTTGCATAATGGTTGCCAAACAAGAATTGTGCATTTTGACATTAAACCTCAGAATGTTCTCTTGGATGGTAATCTTTGCCCAAAAGTTGCGGATTTTGGACTCGCAAAGCTCTGCCGGAAAAGAGAAAGCATCTTGTCATTACTAGATACAAGAGGAACCATAGGTTACATTGCACCTGAAGTCTTTTCAAGAATCTATGGAAATGTGTCTCACAAATCAGATGTATACAGCTATGGAATGTTGTTAATCGAGATGATTGGAGCAAGAAACAGAGAAACAGCTCAACACTCGGAATCTAACACAAGCTCAATGTACTTTCCTGAATGGATATGTAAGGATCTTCAAAATGAAAACTACAGAAAGCTTCTCGGGGAAGAAATAACTATAGAAGAAGAAGGAATCGCGAAGAAGATGACACTAGTGGGTCTCTGGTGTATTCAGTCTTCCCCATCAAATCGCCCACCAATGAACAGAGTCATCGAGATGCTTGAAGGAAGTGTGGAAGATCTTGAAGTCCCTCCGAAGCCTGTTTTGCATCTTCCCGCAACACAATTTGCAGAGTCCTCTTGGCTTTCAGAAGAGAATTCAGGAACTCAGAGCTGTGATTCTCTGAGTTTATATGGCGGAGAATCATGATAGTTTATAAAGCTCTACTTCACGGGATCCAGAAGACCATTGAGAGATTAATCAATCAAAGAGTCAATACTTAACTGTATTCTATAAATCTGCCAGTTATCAAATGGTCAGACGAAGAAACATGGAACTTTCTGACATTACTTCATAGCTCCAAGTCCATTTCCCCTGTTTTTTTGTTTTTTTAAGAAAAATGTAATATTGAGTTTGTTAATTAGACGTCTTCAAGAGTAAAACGAAAAAAAATGAAAATCTAGCTTTCTTTAGGATTTCAAAAATCAAATTTATTGAAATATCAAGATTTTATTTTACATTAAAAACAGAGCTTTATATCAGATGTCTGTTGGGATTTATATCTCTTTGCATTGAATTGGAAGTTAATTTTAACAACTAACAACAAACTCGAAAATCTACAGGGCTAATGGAGGAGATTAGTCCAGAGACTATCGTACTAGTTTCTGCTTCTTGACTTATTTTGTTATATAAAAGTCATTTTTTCAGTTCGACATTCTGAGACTTAAAGTGAACAAATCATTCCCATAGATATCAGAAATCTTTGGGAAGTGTATATGCAACATATGGTGACAATATGAAACTATTAATCTCCAGAAGGAACTAGTGGAGATTTACAAGAAAGTTAAAACCACTAACAAGGAATTGGAAGAGGGAAAAAATAATGTTTTGAACAAAAGAGGTGAAAGCAAAACTGCTTGAATTTGTGGGACAAAAAGCATCTGACTGGTTAAATTTAAATCCACAGTAAATTGAAATATCTTTGGCGAAACAAAGATCGATTTTTCAATTCCTATTTCTGTCCAATGTCAAAAATGGTATGTAATAGAAACAAGTTTTATACTAAAACTAGAAGCATTATCAGTATCCAAATTTATAATTACTTAAAGATATATCTAAATTTCTTCTTCAAAAATCTTCTTACTTAAGGGAGGTGCTTTAGTGTAGATGTATTATATGAGTTTTTGCAATGTTGAAGAAAAGTAAAGAAAGCAAAAGTCTTGAATAAAAAACAGATAATTTTTCCCAAAGAAATTGTTTTTATTTTTTTGGTTTTAGCCAAAGAAATTGTTAATAGACTAAACATGTTCAAAGAGCAAGACAAAGAGAAATCAACAAATTTGGTTCTCATGCAGGGTTGGTGCTGATTTGCACAGAACTTGGAACATAAGAGCACGCAAACGGGAAATAACGTTCGCCTATAAGTCCTTCAAGATCCACTTCTCTGGAATAACCATTTTCTCCGATAATGTAAGCTATGTTGCGATTAGAGTTTCCTTTTCTATCGAAAACAATCACTGCTCTCTTCTTCTCATCAATGAGGAAACGCCCACCACTATAAAACTGAAACCCAATGAATGGTTTCATATCCACAACCAAGAATTTGCTCCACGACAGCGCACTGGGCTCAACCTTAGTCGTGACCCAAATCTCCACCTCATAATCCCATCTCTGAAATAACACCGCAAGCTGCTCTTCTCTAGCACTAGATAAAGTCACAGTATCTGAAAGATAAGAGTGAAATGGAAGAAGCAGACGCGGTCCAAATCTCTCTGTTGTAAAATCAAAACATATAAAGAAATCTAATATATCTCTCCCTCCTAGACCTGGTGGGGACCTCTCTTGAGCAAACCAATAAGTATCTCCCTTGAGAGACACGCCACAATCATAAAACTCTATTTCCGAGTCTGAAGTTACATCAAGAATCCTCCATGAATTAGAGTTTAAGTCATAGATTTTGCTCACAGGTCGCTCGAAGTCAGGTTGAGTAAATCTCAAGATTTTATAGGTGCGGCACGATTTGCTTTTGTCGTAACCAAGAGCATGACTATACCAGCGGTTATCGTAGAGAGAAGATGTTGGCTCAACGAAGATCCACTGGTTTTGTCCATTATACGGGTTCCAAACCACGACTCTACTGTAGTCTTCCGTGGTGCATAACAATAAACCCTCACAATGACATACTTGAGATAAAGTGACTTCATCTGAATCATTGAGGTTCATAAGCTTACCAATAGGCCTTACAGATGGATCAGAGCCGTCGAGAGTTCCATGGACGTTAACACTCATCAAATAAAGACTATATTTAATCATCATGATCGCAAGAAACTCCCCTTCCCTTGCTGCTGCTGCTACTTGAGCAAGATGTTTCTTTGTAAAGCTCTCTTCTTTGGATAAAGTGTTCCATTTTCTGCAAGTAGATCGCACTTGTTTCATGGATTTCACTGGAACCCTAGAGAGTATCTCCTCCAACAAATCCTTTGATAGATTGGACATCTTCGTCATCTTTTTTTTTCTCAAGAATCAAGGTTGGATTATAATATTTCGACATTGTCAAATCGTTAGTTTGTTTATATGGAGAAAAACAAAAAAGTAGCTTTAATAAAAAATCTCCTCATTAGCTGATAAAATCTGTAAAATTATTAGTTTTAGTAAAAAAGTTAGGTTTAGTAAAATATCTACTATATAGTCATTAGCTAATCAAATTAAAAAAATCCCATATAAATACATGAACTTAGCATAGATTTCCATGTAAATACATAAACTTAATTTTCTTCATGTACTTTTAATATTTTCCATATAAAAATATGAACTATTGTTTTTTCTTATTACAAACTAAACTCTTAGCAGTGTTAAATCCCTATACTATTATTTGAGCATTGTTGAAAAGAAAATAACTAATTTTCATGTGTTATATTACATAAAATACGCTTAGAATATTTTCCCTTCTCAACCAGATTTTTAATTATTATCTTAATGTTATCAATAAATTTAGAATCAATAACAACATCTTCTTTATATATTTATTTACAATTATAAAAACCAATTATAATTATCCTATTAAACTAATTATACCGAAATTGTTGTAAAGAGAATAAAACTTGCACGATATTTTAGTAGGTGTTTTAGTTTTTTTAAATATAAAATTAAACCTCATTTAAAAACTACATAATTATATGAAATATAATAAAATTGATAGCATTAAGAAAACTCACAAATCATTTGACAAAAAAACAAAAAAACTGTTGAATCGTATAAACGAGTATGTGAACTAATTTATTTATCCATTTGAAAGCTATAATAACAATAAAACAGTGACTCATAATATTAACAATAAATTTTAATAATATGATAGTTTAATAACTAGAAATTTTATCCTTTACACATATTTCCATCTAATTTATTTTAAATTTAAATTTAAAAAACAGCTACAAAGATTTGAAAAGATTTAGCAATTCAATATATAATCCTAATTAATAAATATAAACCATAATGGGTTTTCTAAATAGAGTTGAAGTTAACAAAACATTTATCCCAAAAAAAAAAAAACAGAAGATAAATTTTTTTTATCAAACATCTCTATGTTTTGCTAGAACGGCTAACTTATTTGATAATTATAAATGTTTAAAACTATCATTTTGCACACATCCCACTCACATAATTCGCATCCACTTAATTCATTTTTTATATTGACTCATTAGTATTACAAAATAATTATTTTTAAAAAATATAAATATTGTCTCAAATTTATCTAACATTTCTCTGCTTTCCACAATGGCATAGTAAAATCTTATTGAAATCTAAGAGAACAAAAATAATATATTTTTCTTTAATATATCATATATAACTAAATGAAACAATTAGTTTTAAAACACAACTGCTTCAACCAGTAATACTTGACCACGGGTTAATGTGAATTTTGTTAAAAAAAATTTTGAATTTTACCGAATTTATAATTAATAGATTTTAATAGTGGATCTGATACACATTAGTGCAAGGTCGTCAGGTTTACTATACCAACTAAGGATCTTGATCAGAGTATGATATAAATTAAATTAATGATATAAAATTATAAAATACATAGAGTAAATTAAATTAAAAATACTATTATTATTCTATTATTTTGTAAATTAACGAACCAAAATTTATGCAAATATTTTTCTATGCTGCACAGTGTGGATTACTATCTAGTATTAGGGGTGGACAAATAGAAATTCGGGACGGGAATTTACAGAAACGGAAACGAGACGAGAATTCAGGAATAGAAAAATGCATCCCATTTATGTCCCATATAAAATTTAGACAGTAACGGGATGGGACGGAACAAGATGGAAACGGGATGGGATGGGAACGGGAACGAGAATTCCCAAAAAAAAATATGACAAACAAATGAACTATCACAAATGTGTTATCAAAAACTTAAAATTCAAAAACAACTTAATGTAAACTTCATAGTCATAAATCATCAAAATCAAAATACACCAAAATAAATTTAAGCAATCTAAAATCCTAATAAACTAAGTAATTGCCACAAAAAAAAAACCAAGTAACTAATTTTTATTATTCTTCGTTAACTTGTTCACCGAGTTTTGTGTATACAAAAACAACAAAAATAGTAGCTAGTTAGGAGAAAACAAAACATCTTTAAACATACAAAATATCAAAAGGTTTATTAAAATAATAAAAGTTATGGTATCTTATCTTACTTTGTCCATGTATGTTATGCTCTAGATTTGGTAAAAAATTTTGGAAATTTAAGACTCAATATTTCTAATTTTCTATTATTATATTTATAAGATCTATATATATATTATATCTATTATATATATATTTTCCCCCGGGAATTCCCGTCTCGTCCCGTTTTCAAATGGAAATCAGAAGTTTGTACCATATGAAAATATATTTTGAAATGGGACGGAAATTTGAGAACGAAAATGGGAAGGAACGGGACGGGACGGAAATTATGTCCACCGCAATCTAGTATTAGTTAATTGTGATGCTCTGATGTATTAATTAGACATGTAACTTGTCAATACATGTTTTTATTAGTGACAGGTAAATATATATTTTTATTAGTGACATGTAAATTATTAATGTAGTTGTTACGTTCTGTGCACTATGTGATTTTTCTTTGGATTTCTACCTTTTCGTTAGTGGGGAAGATCAAATACCCAAATTTTATTTCCTGCATGTCCCGTTAGTTTATAGAGATCATAGGGATCATAGAGATCATAGGGATCAATCCTTCGGCGAGCTGACTTTGTTCGCGCACGAGACCCCATAGACTCCGCTGAACGAGAAAGAGGTGTATCATCAACGGCCATGATTCAAGAGAGGTATATCGATAGAAGAGTCAAAAAAAATACCAAGGTCAAAGAAACAGAAAATTACAAAAGAGAAATAGAGATCAAACGTGATAGTATCGTTTGAAGAAAACAAAAAAAAACCTCAAAGATCAATAGCCACCTAAAAAATTAGGTTAAACTCTGATACTATGTCAAAAACCTTATTTAGTGTAAAAAGGTTTTCGTATTTTTCAAGTTGTCAAGGTTTTGCCTTATATACAAAATATTAAACGTATACATATGTAATTACCCAACTATACAAAAGTAATTAACTAATTACACAATAAGACTATAATTAAGCCTGTCAATGATCGATACACCTGTCATTGATTTCAAACAAACCATCTTCAATAGCTATAAAAAAAAGTCAACTAATTCAAGGCTTTACGACCCTCCCATCTTTTTCAAAGTCAGATAACGTCTACTCTTTTAATTCACTTTCTTTATTATATTTTTGGATTCTAAATCACAGCAAAAGTACTTTCTATTATCCATGGAATCTCACACAACTAGGTTCTGTCTAATCTCGTTATTCTTGTTTTATCATCTTCCTTGTGTTCTAAGTCAGCAAGAACCAAATAGGTTTTGTGAAACTCTGTTTCAATGCGGCAATATCACCGCCGGTTACCCATTTTCAGGAGAGAATCGCACTGGAATCTAGGGTCACCCTTCTCTTGAACTTAACTGCAACAGAAGCTCAAACACAACTACAGCGTCCTCAATATAGATAACAAATCAAACATTCTTAGCCTTTGAAGACAAGATTTCTCAAATCCTTTTTGCTCTGCTTCATTCTCCTCCACATCTTTACCTTCAGATCTCTTTGAGAATTTACTAACTTACAAAAGCCTTACTGTATTCTATGCTTGTGACCCTCGTCGCCATTTCCTTGGGAATTTCACATGTCCAATGAAAGGTCTTGGCTCTGTGGTTCAAAATTATACTTATCATAAACTTTGTGATGAGAATTTTGATGTCACAGTTCCTACGAATTTTGTTCCAGAGGAAGAAGCTATCAGTTCTATTGAGTCTGCCAAACTCGGAGGGGTAAAGATTACAATAACGTAAACAAGCAAGAATTCTATATAGAAAAGCTTTACATAAAGAATGAACAGAAGAAACAAGATATGGCCAAATCAGTTTGTTCATCAATTGAAGGTTTCAATTTAAATCCATATACCTGTCGTAAGAAAGTCACTTCACTTAATTCAAGTCTTTACATCTCTCCATCTTTTTAAAGTCAAGTTTCTTTATAGACTTATATTCACTTTTCTGCCTTTTGGTTTCTAATCACAGCAGAAGTATTTTCACACTTCATGGATTCTCTATCATCCGTGGGAGTTCAAACAACCGGTTTCTATCTGATCTTGTTATTCTTGTTTTATCATCTTCCTTATGTTCTAAGCCAGCAAGACCGAAGTGAGTTATGTAAATCTTATCACTGTGGCAATATCACCATTGGTTTTCCCTTCTGGGGAGAGAATCGCTATGAATTTTGCGGTCACCCTTCTCTGAAACTTATCTGCAACAAAAGCTCAAACACAACCTCTTTAACAATCTCAGGCCACAACTACAGTGTCCTCCATCTATACAACAGAAAATCCAACATTCTTAAACTTTCAAGACAAGATTTTTCAGGTCCTTTCTGCTCTGCAGCTTTGCCTTCCGATCTCTTCCAGATTTTACCGTCTTACAAAAGCCTCAACGTGTTCTCCGCCTGTGACCCTCGTCGCCATTTCTTTGGGAACTTCACTTGTCCAGGGAAAGGTCTTGGCTCGGTGATTCAAAGCTCTAAGTATCGTAAACTTTGTGATGAAAGTTTCCGTGTTACAGTTCCTAAGAGTTTCGTTCCAGAGGAAAAAGCTTTGAGGTTGACTCGTTTAGAAAGTGTTCTGAGAGAAGGATTTGAGGTGAAGCTGAAGATTGATGATAAATTTTTGTCAAGCATGTTTTTCCCCTAGTGGACACTGTGGCTTAACTTGCTGCAAGAGAGGATTAGGAATCGGATGCCCTACTACAGTGTTATCTGGTGGTAAAGTAGCAATGAATCATGAACATTACCAACTCTTTTTTTTTTTTTTTTTGAATGAATGTTAAATTTATTCAACTCAAAAATCCTTCTCAAATATTTGAATCCATCATCTTTTTGTATGAAATCTTGTTTCATTAGTCCATTAAATTTTGCAGGAACTTACCACTATAATCGCTTCATATTGATAACATTTGGAACAGGTAAGAATTACCATTTTGACTTTTGTCAGAACTTTGTGGAGATTGAGACTAACTTTAATTTTGTATTTTTCAGTTGCAGGGTCAATAGTAACTTTATTTATAGTAGTGTTTCTAGCATTCTGGTTATGGGAGAGAAGAAGAACAAAGGCTGTGAGTGATCAGAACCTCGAGGCGCTTGTAACTCTGAGACTGTATAGTTATGGACAAATCAAGAAGATCACAAAATCATTTACAGAAGTTGTTGGAAGAGGAGGATTTGGAACTGTATATAAAGGGAAGTTACGTGATGGTCGTAAGGTTGCAGTGAAGGTCTTGAAGGATTCAAAGGAAAATAGCAAAGACTTCATCAACGAAGTTGCAAAGCATGAGCCAAACATCTCATGTTAACATTGTTTCTCTGCTTGGTTATTGCTACGAAGGATCCAAAAGAGCGATCATATAGGAGTTTCTAGAAAATGGATCTCTGGATCAATCTTTGAATCTTGATATGAGTACGCTATATGGAATTGCGCTAGGTGTTGCTCGAGGAATAGAGTACTTGCATTATGGCTGCAAAACAAGGATTGTGCATTTCGACATTAAACCACAGAATGTGTTGTTAGATGACAATCTCAGGCCTAAAGTGTCTGACTTTGGTCTTGCTAAGCTCTGTGAGAAGCAAGAAAGCATCTTTTCATTGCTCGACACGAGAGGGACCATCAGTTACATTGCTCCAGAATTGTTTTCAAGAATGTATGGAAGTGTATCTCACAAGTCGGATGTGTATAGCTATGGAATGTTGGTTCTTGAAATGATCGGGGAAAGGAAAAAAGAAAGAGTCGAAAGAGCTGATTCGAACAACAGCTTGGCTTACTTTCTGGATTGGATCTACAAGGATCTTGAAAACAGAGATTACGCAAGGCTTCTTGGCGATGAAATAACTCAAGAAGAAGAAGATATTGCGAAAAATATGATCTTGGTGGGTCTATGGTGTATTCAGTTTCGGCCATCAGATCGTCCATCAATGAACAAAGTCGTAGAAATGATGGAAGGAAGTTTGGATTCTCTAGAAGCCCCTCCTAAGCCTCTTTTGCATATGCCAATGCAAAATATTTCAGAGTTATCTCAGCTATCAGAAGAAAGCTCAGTTCACTCACAAGTATGAGTCCATGAATGTTGGGGACTTGATTCCGATTTGCTCTAAGCCTTTAAATGCATCACTTTGTTTTATTGATTCTGAAAAGTTTGGATATATGTAAAATTAATCATATTTAACATTTATAGCTGGTAAACAGAGTACTGTCTTATTACAAAAATGTTAATGGGCCGAAAAAATTCATTGACAAGGCAAACAATTTGTATCCAAAGCTTGATGGTTTGAAGCAATTATTGATGATGATCGATGCATCAAACGGAGAATGAGGAGGAGATTGGTATGATGATGAAGCAGTGGAGATGCCTAAGCCTCATTCATCACGAAAACCGGAGAGATTCATTCCCTTTTGGACAATGTGCAATAGATGCAAGACATATTGTCAATCTTTGAGGGCTCATATTAACAAGATCTTATGTTGGCCAAACTGCGGTCAGGATTAGGTTGTGACCGAGATAACTCCAAAGATAAGCAATGGGAGGCAAATCACATTGAGTCCCTTCGTTAAGTCAAGAAGAAAAAGCACAAGTTATACTTCTTTTTCTTCAACTTCAGATAACACAAGGACTTCAAATCAAGCACAAGAAGCATATAGCTTTTTCAAGAAGGCCATGACAAATGTGATATAAGAATTAGACACTCACATTTAGAAGTTGAAGAATCCTGTTTTTTTTGTTTTTTTTTATCTTTCACATACGGAACCTGTTTTTTTTTTTTTGTAATATTTTTGTTAAGATGACGGTTATTAATAAAAGTGGCTCCACTAACTACCAATTGTGTCACGGTTTCCAAGTTGAAAAAAAAAATCTTACTAATATTTAATCTTCATTGTCTAGTTAATTCCTTAAATTTATTTCCTTAATCTCTGACAAAGCTTCTTATAAGAAGAGAGAACTTTGGCTTTTAATTTTCCAAAAACCACTTAATTACCCAATCAAGATTATGTGAAAAGTGGATTTTCTAAAAAGTAGGGAATCTAGATTTTTGGAATATTTGCGAATTTCTAAATAAAAATCAAAAACCATTTTTTTGAGTTGTTTGAACGAGATTTTTGTTTTTATATTTTCTATTTATTTTTTAATTTTTTTACAAAATCCAAAGACCAAAATCTAAAACTTAGAATCTAATAACTAAAATCTATAATCTAAAAACCATTTAAAAACTCTCAAACATTCATGGACTAAGTGTTTTTTTAAGTTTTGTTGAGTCTACCAACGATAAGGTTAACAATTAAGTGTGTTCTAAATAGAAAAACTTGAGATAAAGACAGGACAGAAGAAACAAGATATGTAGAAATCAGTTTGTTCAATCACATGAAGGATTCAATTTAGATCCATACACTTGTCATCGATTTCAAACAAACCATCTTCAATAGCTATAAGAAAAGTCAACTAATTCAATTCTTTACGACTCTCCCATCTTATTCAAAGTCAAGTAAAGTCTGTTCTTTTAATTCACTTTCTTTACTTCTTTTGGTTTCTAAATCACAACAAAAGTACTTTCTATTATCCATGGAATCTCAAACAACTGTGTTCTGTCTAATCTTGTTATTCCTGTTTTATCATCTTCCTCATGCTCTAAGTCAGCAAGAACCAAATAGGTTTTGTGAAACTCTGTTTCAATGTGGCAATATCACCGCAGGTTTCCCATTTTCAGGAGAGAATCGAAATGGAATCTGCGGTCACCCTTCTCTTAAACTTAACTGCAACAGAAGCTTCAACACAACCTCTCTTATGATCTCAGGTCACAACTACAGTGTTCTCAATGTAGACAACAAATCAAACATTCTTAGACTTTCAAGGCAAGATTTCTCAAATCCTTTTTGCTCTGCTTCATTCTCCTCCACACCTTTACCTTCAGATCTATTTGAGAATCTACCAACTTATAAAAGCCTCACTGTGGTCTACGCTTGTGACCCTCGTCGTCATTTCCTTGGGAACTTCACATGTCCAGTGAAAGGTCTTGGCTCTGTGGTTCAAAACTCTACGTATAGTAAACTTTGTGATGAGATTTTTGATGTCACAGTTCCAACGAGTTTCGTTCCAGAGGAAAAAGCTTTGAATGTTACCAATTTGGAAAGCGTTTTGAGAAAGGGTTTCGAGGTGAAGCTGAAGAAGATAAATGAGATATTTTGTCAAGAATGTGTATCCTCAGGTGGAAACTGTGGCTTTCAATTTTCTAGACAGGTTTGTTGCAAGAACGTATCAGGATCAGGAATCAGTTGCCGTACTACGACATATGTATCTGGTGGTAAAGTCACTTAATCTTGAATTTCATATAATTTTTTGTAAGAAATCTTGTTGATTAGTCCATTAAAATTTTCAGGAACGAACCACAACAATCGCTCCATACTGATAATAATCGGTACAGGTTAGTTCTGGTTTGGCCACAAGTCATTGTTTCGAAAAGGCGGTCTAAGTTCATTTCAGTTGTGTGTTGGTCTCCAATAGTAACTGAATTTTTGTATTTTTCAGTTGCAGGATCAATATTAGCTGTATTTGTGGTGATGATTCTAGCATTCTTGCTCTGGGAGAGAAGAAAAACAAATGGTCTGAGAGATCAGAACCTTGATAAGCTTGTAACCTTGAGACGTTATAGTTATAGACAAATCAAGAAAATTACAAAATCATTTACTGAAGTTGTTGGACGAGGAGGATTTGGAACTGTATATAAAGGGAAGTTACGCGATGGTAGTAAAGTTGCAGTGAAGGTCTTGAAGGATTCAATGGGAAATTGTGAAGATTTTATCAATGAAGTTGCAAGCATGAGCCAAACATCTCATGTCAATATTGTTTCTCTGCTTGGTTTCTGCTACGAAGGATCCAAAAGAGCGATTGTGTATGAGTTTTTAGAGAATGGGTCATTGGATACGTTCATAGGTAAGTCAGGGGATATAAATGTGAGTACGCTATATGAAATCGCACTAGGTGTTGCTCGGGGAATTGAGTACTTGCATTATGGTTGCAAAACAAGGATTGTGCATTTCGACATTAAACCTCAGAATGTTTTGTTAGATGACAATCTCAGACCCAAAGTTTCCGACTTTGGTCTTGCTAAGCTCTGCGAGAATCAAGAAAGCATATTGTCATTGCTTGACATGAGAGGGACCATGGGGTACATTGCACCAGAAGTGTTTTCAAGAATGTATGGAAGTGTGTCTCACAAGTCGGATGTGTACAGCTATGGAATGTTGGTTCTTGAGATGATCGGAGCAAGGAACAAAGAAAGAGGCGAAAATGCTAATTCAAACAACAGCTCAGCTTACTTTCCGGATTGGATCTACAAAGATCTTGAAAATGGAGATAACGTAAGGCTTCTTGGCAGCGACGAACTAACCCGAGAGGAAGAAGAGACTGCGAAAAAGATGATCTTGGTCGGTCTATGGTGTATTCAGCAATGCCCATCAGATCGTCCATCAATGAACAAAGTCGTAGAGATGATGGAAGGAAGCTTGGATTCTCTTAAAGCCCCTCCTAAGCCTCTTTTGCATATGCCTATGCAAAATGTCTCAGAATCATCAGAGGAAATCTCAATTTTCTCAGAAGTATGATTCCATGAATGTTGGGATCTATAAAACTACAAAATATTATCAAAAGTCTGATAGTCGGATTTTCAGTTAGTTTCGGGTTTCGGGATTTTGGTTTTGTGAAAACTGAAAAGTAAGTCCACCCTTAAATTATTGTATACATTTCAGATTTAACCTGCTGGGATTAATCTCAAACTAGTCAAGTCATTACAGATTTTGTACCATGACAAAGTTACATCCAAATATGAAATCAAGACTATTGAGTTTCATCTGTTTCTGTCAGAAAATACATACACAAACCTGAGGAAAAATCAAAACCACACACATCATAATTTATGCAGAGACATATTAAGGGGCTTAAGAAGGAAACAAAATACATGGATTACAGAAACAGAAGTTACAAATAACCTGTTTTGGCGATAATTCGACCCCTTTTATGTCACCAGACTAGACCTTTTTTTCTTCTAAATCTATCAACGCTCATTCGGGACTTTTCAGGTTTACTAGTCTTCTTAGATTTCTCCAACTGACTGTCTACGCTGTTTCTAGAAACTTCAGGAAGGCAGCAGCCGAGTTGAAATGTATCAGCACGCCCGTTCTCTGAAGGCTTGCTTTGGTTTTTGGTTGCATCCGTCGTTGCAGCCTTGGTCGAACTATTTCTTGGTCCCTTAGGTTTGGAAATCGATATTACGAATTTCTTTAGATGTTTTATGAACTCTGGATAGAGTTCTAGATTGCAGTGTCCTCCTCCCGATACCCATAAAGGTTCATACTTCTCCTTTGAAAGTTCCCAAAGTTGTTTTCCATGAGAACAATCAACTACTTCATCTGCAGTTCCCTAAAACACCAAACAAGAGGGTTAAAAACCCTTCAGTGATTTGTATTCAGACTAATGTCACTAATCTGTTTAAGGCATAATACATTGATTTCTTCAACTAATTAGATAGCAAGTAATGCCATAAGGGAAGACAGATCATTCTCTATTGGAAAAATACTCAAATTGGCAACACAATTAATATCTCATAAATTCAACAGCTTCAGTTTCACCAAACATTCTCTTGTCCAATGGTCCTACTAACCTACAAGATCTAATTGATTGCAAGAACCTGTAGAGGCAATAGATGACAACTAGATTCCACCAATAACGATAAAATCAAAGGGAATCGAAAAGGACAGTAATGAAAGAAAGAAAAAGGAAAAAAAAGAAAAGAAATGAGCATTACTCACATGGATTACTAAGACAGGACAAGTAACTGCACCAATCTTGTCAATATTCTGAAACGAGGAATTATGCACGTAAGCAATTAATACATGGAAACCAGAACAAATATGGCAGAAATGTCTACTAACTTACCTTGTAAATGTCAAACCAATATGTACGTTTAACCGGGTACAAAACTCTCATCCCAGACAGAATAGGGCTATGCAAAACCACTCCTCTTAAATTAGGCGTGCGCGAAGCAAGATCAATTGTGGGTCCACTACCAACAGATTGACCATATAATATCAGTTGATCATCTTTTATGCCATACTTTTCCTTAAGACAGTTATACAATGCATCTATATCAGCATATGTATTACATTCACTTGCCTGATTCAAGAAACCAATTAAAATCCATCATAAACAATTGTTGGACTCTCTTAACATATTACAAGAAGATCAGATGCATATTCATATCGCTATTTCGAAATGAAAAGTTGCAAGCTAAGGTAACTACCTTTCCAGTAGACTGACCATAACCAGAGTAATCATACCTGGAAAAGGAACAAACAAAAGGACTGATTAAAGAACTATCACCAACTCATCATTAGAACACTATAAAACAGTCATGGCTGCAAGAAGGCAAGTCAAGCGCAAAAGCTTTTGCTACTTCTAGTAAACACTTCAAGATATGATGCAAATGAATCAAACATAAGCACCATTACAATTTTGAGTCTACATGAAAATCTAGTCAATTTAGATATGCATAACAATAAACGTTAAATACAGTAAGCAAAAGTATGCATGAAGATATGCGAAATCGCATTCTCAGAATCCAAAATCTTCTTATGCTACAGAGGAGAAGCATGACTGAAACAGTTGCAGTGAAATGCTTACATCACAATAGTCAAATTGTTCAAATAGAAATGCCAAAACATTTTTCAAACAATGGGGAAAATAACTTGATTTCAAAACCTAGATGGAGACTAATATGAATAAAATTTCTAGAGTCAACAAGACCCAGAAATTATGGCTTAAATCTCTGACTTTCACATAGATTCGCCATTATACTGTAACAAAACTATTAAATCACCAAATCCAAAAACCAAATCTTTTCTTCAATTTACAAATATCAAACAGATAAAGAACCAATTTTTGGAATGTAAAATCCATAAATCACGGAAACCCCTAAAAAATTCCCAATTCTCACATAATTAAAATTCACAACAAATCCTCAAAATTGAATCTTTTTTTACAAGAGAGATAGATAAATAAACTTACCCCATGAGATTAACTCGAAGACGATTGCTAAGCTCAATAAAAAGCTCAAACATTTGACCCAAATCAGCAGCGTTACCATGAGAATACAAAAGCGTACCATTAGCTTTAGGATGTTTAACATAAATAGCTACGATCTCGTTACCACGACGAGTTCGTAGCTTCAATACGTCAACGTCATCGCGGCGAGGAATTTCCGTTATGTATAATCGGTCAACGTCGTCTGTTATCAATTCGTAAGACGGTGGAGTTGGCGGGAAAAAAGCGAATTTAGCGGCGATTGATGAAGTTACTCCTCCCATGATGACGAAGAAGATGAAGAAGAAGATGATTCACTTATCATCACATGCGAGAACCAAGTCTTACTCATAAATTAGTAGAAACCCTAAAAGATTGATTTAGGTTTCCGAGATCTTTAGGAAAGGAAATGGGAAAACGACAGAACGATAAAAAGGATAAGTGAAAAAAAAAGATAAAGAAGGAAGAAGGAAAGCAAAAGTTTGAAAAGGAAAGAGTTAGATTTTGAGATTTTTTAGATTAGACCACGGTGGCGCGTGAGAGAAATAAGCGGCGCGTGTGAGATAGGAGCGACAGTCGTTAATAAATTGGGGAAAACTAGTATCGTGCCTGTCTTTAAATGGCCGTTGTGAAACGCAGCTTTCAATAATTTGTTGCATTTTAGTAATATTTTATTTTATTTCTTTGTTTTCATACTTTTTTTTGGTTTGGTTTTCTTTAGAATCTATAGAGTTATTAAACTTTTGCATAGTCAACCTAAGCAATTATATTAATCAAAATATCAATTGTTCATTTTTTAGCGAATATATATGTATATATGTTCTATTTTCTGTTGTTGGTTGGATGTCAATTATGTTTATATTTTTTGAGAAATTAATATATATATATATATATATATATTTCTATATATAATAAATTTTTATTTCGTAAACTATTGAAACATTGTCATCATCGTTGTTATAAATTATAGTACTAATACTCTTTTTGGTAAAATTATCGTACTATATTTTTATCAATGATAAAAATATGAATAAGAAAATATAATCTTCAGAATCTTTAAATAATAATCTTAGAAATCGTTTATATAGTATTTTTAGAAAATTATAAACCACATAATTCAGTTAAATATTAGATAATTAATATAAATAAAGTAGATTATATTACTTAATAAAAAATAAAAGTATTCTTATTTGAATAAATACTTTCAGATCACTAACCTAAAATTAACCTTTTAAATTTAAAGTTTTTCATTATATTGTTTAAACTTACCATAATCTTCTATGCATCTAAACCATAATATATTTAAGAGAAATTTACGAAAACAACAACTTTTCAATATGACTTTCGAAAAAAGCCACTTTGAACAGTAATTATCAACAGTAACGCTACAGTAACAAAATTTAGACGATTTTACCCTTAATTTATGAAGAAAAAATATTTGGTACACGAAAACAGTTTTTGGTCCACATACAAATATTTGGTATACAAAAATATAGGTTATTCGTAGACAAAATACAACATAAATAGTAACGTTCATTGTGTACAATAAACGAAAATACAAAACAAAATTTGTACATGAGGAATAATGAACGTCTATTGTACAAATTCCTCATGTATTATACAATGCTTTAACAATGTTCTACATTGTAAATAAAGAACCCAAACCGATTAATGTATAGTCTTTCGGCTATAAAGATATTAAAAATAAAACTAAACCCTAAATTGTAAATAAAGAATTTAAATCAATTATTGTACAGTCTTGCATCTATAAAAGATATTAAAAACAAACAAAAAACCTAAATTGTAAATAAAGAATTCAAACCAATTAATGTGCAGTCTTTCGTTTATAAAATATATTTAAAAAAAAAAACTAAACCCTAATTATAAATGAAAAATTCAAACCGATTATTGTATAGTCAGTGGTCTATAAAAGATATTTTAAAAAAAAAACTAAAAATTAATTGGATTTATGTATTTGAATCTGTACCACTCTTTCGAATAAGGCGAAAAGCAAACAAAACAAAATCAACCGAATAAAAGATGTGTTATGTACTTACAAATCAAAATCATTGAGTATAAATGGAAAAGTTTATATTATTAGGTCTGAATCAATTAACAAAATTTATATCCTAATAAAACTTAACCCTACATTATAAATAGAGAACTCAAATATAATGTTTTGATTATCCAAACAAAACCGTCTAATGGACAAAATATATAGTATAAATTTGTCTACGAACGCTCATGAACAAAATAAAACAGATAGAAAAAAAAGTTTCAATTGATCAAAAGACAAAATAGATATTTTACACTTAAAATTGGTTTTTTCGAAAAATGTTAGGGAAATGACTTTTTTGGGAAGCCATACCTGAAATAGTGCACTTTATATTTAATTCATAACCTCCGAGCTCATATTGTACATTAAAGGCATTTTCTCATAGTTTTTAACTATGAGATTTATATGATAGATGCCTCTCTTTTTCTTTGTTTCTCGTTTAAAATTTCCAATGGTCAAGTAATTTTCCGTGAGCTGTGGTGACTTGTGGGGGTGGTGGATTTGAATTCACGTTTATGGAGAAAATACAGTTAGTGGCACCCACATCTTCACATAATCCAGATGGTTTGCTTCTGGAGACATTTAAGTTAATAAAATAAATAAAGAATAAAGAACCTTGTTTCATAGTACAAGACTATGATTTGACCAAACTGAACTAAAACTAAACAAAGTGAAATCAAATTTTTATTCATGTAAATCGGTTTGACTTTATCAGTTTGTGTCAATGTGTCTATTTAGATATGAATAATTTCATTTTTATTAAAATAAATTCTAAAAACGATCCGCATGGTCCATGTGGTGAGTAGGTCAACGGAGAACGGTACGTTGTGATGCCCCAAATTAGTGACTTTGTTAGGGGCCATGGTGAGCTAGCGGAAGTTTCAAACCGTTATCATCATGATAACTTAGGCGTGCTTGGCTTGGAAAGGGAAAATATGTTTGTCTTGGGTCCCATAAATATTTTGAATTTGAGAGCTCCCCAATTTTGTTAACACTCATGTGTGCTTCTAAGCCTTATCCATTATCTAGTTAATGAACCATAATATCTTGACAATTTAGAAACTCATCTCTATAGTTATAAAATTGTTTTTACTATTGGGCTTCATTCTTAGCCTTTTATTTTAGACTAGTTAAACTCATTATTTGGGCTAATGGAGGAAATATATCCAACAAATTCTTCTCCTTCCCGACTTAGTCCGAAGTTGTCATGATGGCCCCTTGACAGCGATCTTCAAAAAAAAACTTATCAGTAACACCCTGGTCAAAATGTTTTATCAGTTCTTGTTTGTATGTACATTGTTAATATGGTTTTTGCTGCATGTTTTCTCACAAAAAAAAAAGCTTACCAGAAGAAAAGAAATCAATTCCAAATAGAAAAAGGAAAAACCATAATCAACCGACTCATCATATCCTATAAAAGAAGAGATACTGACCTCACAGAATTCATTCACACATTCTCACAAAATTCGGGAGGCTAACTACTTGAAACTCTCTTATCTTTACTTTCATTCTCTTAAAGTTAGCTCATCATCTCGACGAACTAACTCTTCCTTGTAATCTTCGAGTTAAATCTTCATTAATAAAAAGACCTCTACATTTTCCTATTAGCTTTTGACTATCCGATACTTGGTTGAAACCCTATTTTAACAACAATGTAGTAAGTATCCTTCAATAATGGAAAAGGCAACACACTTTTATAACTTCCATTACTAGGAAATGGCTCCCCTTGCAAATGAAGATTGATCGATGGCCCAATCAACATTGGCGTAGTCTTACAAATTAAGTTTCTCATTACCAAAGCATACACACTTTTACTTGTATCTCATAGATAATGAAGAATCTATTTGACTGTTGTCGAGTGATCTTTCCTTTTTTTTTTTTAAGTTTATTATTATAATGGATTTTCCAAAATTGGGCATTAGGCTTGGACTTTTACATTAGGACAACAATTACAAAAAGAAGAATAAGAGATAGGAGAAAAAGAAAATTAGGGAACCCAAAGCATTAGTACCGGCGAATACAAGACCCATGGCTTCGCGGCATTGTTATCAGCTCGGAACCATCGTTCTTTCTTTGGATTGGTTAGAAAACAATTCACAATTCATAAGCGATGTCAGACTTCGAACACACCACAACATACATAAGACTATATATTGGTAATGTATATAAACAACACTCCTTAATTAGGCGTGCAACATATAAATACTAATCGTAACAGTAGTGATTCACATATGTGTAAAAGCAAGCAAAATAACACAAAGAGTCAAAACGTTAAAGTCAAGCAAAGAAAAAAAATGTCAAAAGGTGAAAATTCACAATGATTTTTTACTGACAACGAACCCTCCTTTAGGTCCAGAGTCTCTCCTAACCACTTTCAAAACAAACTCGCCGTCGTATCCGAACTACTCGTCGTCTTATCAGTCCCCGGCGATACCGGCGGAGGAATACAATGCTTTAACAATCCAACATCATCTCCACCGTTCACATCAATCTCCACAACCTCCGGCGACGAATCTCTAATCTCCGCCTTCTGAATCCCTTTCAAAACCTCAACGATCTCATCCATCGATGGCCGAACTTCTCTTTCCTGTTGCAAACATCGGAACGCCAATTCAGCAACTGACGACATCATCTTCTTCACGGAAGGATCTCTCGCGAATCCGAGTGATAGATCAGCGAGTTCGTGAACGGCGTTGTTTTGGATTTTTGAAATCGCCATGTTCGCTAGGTTAATATCGTGACGATGTCTGGTGATATCAACAGCTTCTTTGGATGAGATTAATTCGGAGAGGACGACTCCGAAGCTGTAAACGTCGCTTTTCTCGTTGAGACGGTAACATTGGTAATATTCAGGATCAACGTATCCCGGAGTACCTTGTGGTGCGGTGGAGATGTGAGTTTGATCCATCGGAAAAAGCCGTGAGAGTCCGAAATCAGCTACTTTTACTTGGTTATTTCTATCTAGAAGAATGTTAGTAGTCTTCACGTCTCTGTGTATGATCCCTAAATCAAAGAGTTTTGGATTACAAACAAATCAAGAATCATTAGGAATCTCTGATTGTGTTTGTTTGTTCAATTTGTGTTTACCTTTGGCATGGAGAAATGACAATGCATTAGCGGTTTCGATAGCGATTCTGAGTCGGGAATGCCAACAAAGAGGATGAGATTGTGCTTGGTTTCCATGGAGATGTTCAGCTAATGTGCCATTAGAGATGTATTCGTATACTAGGAGTAACTCTCTGCTATGTCTTGTTGTGCATCCGTATAGAATCACTAGATTCGGGTGTTTTAGCGACTTCAAGATATCGATTTCGTTCTTGAATTGTTCCACGCGTTTTATCGATCTTTCGTATAGTCGTTTTACAGCTACAGTTCGTCCGTCTTTTAGCGTACCGTAGTAGACAGTACCGAAGCCTCCATCTCCAAGCTCTTTAGAGAAATTCTCAGTGGCTTCTTCGAGTTCTTCATAGCTGAAGACTTGAACTCCGAAGTAGACACTTCCGTTGGCAAGGTTAGAAATTGAGGGCACAAGAGAGTGATTGCTGCCAGAAATTGTTGTGGAGGTTGGAGTGTTTGACATTGCGTTATTGCTAGAGTATGGTGTTATTGTTGTTGATAGGCCTTTGCTTGTGTGTTGACCTGCCAGTTTCTTCCTTCTCCGGATGATGAAACAGAGCAAACATCCGGTGATAAGAATGGCACCCAAGATTCCACAAGCGAATCCGATGCCTAAAGACAGACAAAAGGACAAGAACATCGTAAGATTATGCTGTTTCTTAGGTAAGTTCTATTTCTTAAGTTAGTTTCACTGAAAGGAAAAAAGATAGAAAGCTACCTAATTTTGCTGCTTTGGAGACTGCATGAACAAAAACCATGAGAAAAATGTCAGTCCAAACTCAAGACAGAAATTAGAATCGCGATTGAAGCAAATTTTGAAATTAACTGAAATTAGATTCCTTTGGAAAGAAAAGAATAGATACGTACCTGTTTTTGATTTTTTGGAGAGGCCTGCATGGTCAAATAGCATGAGAAAAATGTCAGTTTAAACTATAAAAAAAACTTTAGAATTGAATTCGAGGGAGTGTCTGAAGGAAGGAAGAAATCTAGTTCTTATGGAAGGAGATTAACAAATCAGATTCAGAGTAACTTAGGTCAGCTAAATATTAAGTGAAATAGAGAAAGATAAATCATTACTCTTTTGTTCTATTTTAGATGGGCAAGTACGATCGTGAGGCCCGTCCCCACAATAGCAAACAAATGCTTTCGAGCTCTCGTTAAAACCACAAGCACCAACTGATTCCATGCATTGTGAACATTCTCTGTTAAAACTAACCTTGAAGCCCTCATCAAGAGCCTTCTTTATAGCATCCAGACTCTGATGTCTCTCTTCTATCGTCAAAGCAGATCGAGAGACTGGAATAATGACGATTCTTTCACACGATGCAGGTAACCCATCTAAGATAGTTGTATTCCCAGAATCTGAAGGGGATGAGACAAAGTAACTTGGGCCACCATTATCATCCTCACACTGAAGCTGTGTAATGTAACCATTGGGATGTACGTCTACCCTTGGACTGGAGCAGTTGTAATAAAAAGTTCCCAGCTCGGTGTCTTCATGAAAAGGAAGGATTTCTTGGAGTATTGTTGTGTTCTCATGGTATTGGGGACATAAATTGTTGGGATAATCCATTCTGGCGAGTCTTATAACATCATCAGAAAAGTTCATCTCAAGGATTTGGAACTTAACAGAGGATATATTAAGCTCCGCGACATCTCCGCTGCAGTTGACCTCGAAATCCGGGTGACCGCACTCTTTGTTTCCAGGTGTCCAAAAGGGATAAAAGAGTGTCTGATTGCCGCATCTAGACCCAAGAGCGCAGTGTATGTGACGCTCATCAACTGACAAAACACAAGAGGGAATCACAAAGAGAACCCATATGATTGTATATGACAAATATTTTTTCAGAGACAGAGAAAGATTGATCATGGTGATCTCCTCTGTTTTTTTTTTCCTTGGAGATGAACAAGAAGATGAAGAAGATGAAGAGGAGGTAAAAGACAGATGAGGAAATGGTGAATTGTTTATGTCTACAAGACTTGGTTTTATATGAGTTGAAAGACATACAAGAAAATAAGGGTTTTTAACGATACTTTATCTGATAGTTTTTTTCCAATGGAAAATTTATTTGCAATTAGGTGGGTTAGGAGGACTAAGTCTTCGAATAGACTTGTAGACAGTCAGGTATTATTTAAATTCATTAAAACATTTCTTTCGCTTGGTTATCATTAAAAATGTTATAAACTTCTTTTTGTTTTTGTAGGAAGACCTAAAAGGCAAGTACCGGTGCAAGAACTTCAATGGGAAAAGTCGGGAAAAATAGAAAAGGAACTAAAAATAGTCCTATGAAGAAAATCTCCAAAAGGACATGAAAAGAAAAAAGAAAGACTTGACCGTAAGCCCTTCCTTTACCCTCCACTTTCTTTGCCAGTTTCAGTCTTTCAGACAAATGTGAAACGTATGTGGAGAGAAAGAAGAGTGGAACAAGACATTTTAGTATTTACCATGGAAACTACCAAACCCTGAAAAATGACGTGATGGAAATTGTTTATGTCAAGTTATTGGAGAGAGATCAAAGACTTTTAGACCACTCAAGTTTCTAGCTTTTCTTTTGAGCTCTCAAGGAAGTCAGGTATATCTTAACACTGCTAAAAACCGACATAGGAAGATTGAAATAAAAAGATATTTGTGACTTGGTTAGAGAGATTGTGGAAAATAGTTTATTATATAGCTTAGAACGCCAATATGAGCCCTTGTTCAATTTTATATATGCTTGACGATTTATAAATTGTGCAATTTTGGGGTAATAGTATGTGTTATAGTGGAACTAAGAGGTTATGAGAAATCCGTTATTTTCTGTTTTAGTCTGGTTGCATCGTAGTAATACTGCACAAATTTGGCAAGGAGAAAACTTATATGTAATGCATATGAAACTTGCTGATAGTTTGGAAACTTACCAGTAGATGCTGATGGAATCATTGAAGTGCATTTTGGTTCTGATGATGAGTTTTTCTTGCAGCAAACTGGAATGGAAACATTGTAGCCGCAGATTCCACCAGTGGATTGACATTCTTGACATGGTCTCTCATCAATCTTCAGCTTCACCTTGACTCCATTTCTTAGTACACTTCCTAAATGGGTCATATTCAAAGCTCCCTTCTCCGGAACATAACTTTTGGGAACAGTGATGTTGAAACTCGCAGCACAATGTTGTTGATATTTATTATCCCGATGCACCGAGGCATTACCAAGCTGTGGACAAGTGAAATTCGATGGACTGTGGAAAAGAGGGTTACATAAATAGTAAACAAAGAGGGTCTTGTAGTCTGGCAAAAGCTCAAAGAGTTCAGGAGTCAACGGTTTTGTGCCGGCGAACGTAGCAGAGCAGAATGATTCATTTAAAAAATCTTGCCTCGCAAGTCTAAGAGTGTTAGATGAATTGTCTAATTGGAGGACTCTGTACATCTGACCTGAGATGATTAGAGAAGTGTTGTTCTGGTGACAGTTAAGCACCAAAGAAGGATGACCACAAGCTTCTGATCGAAACCCTCCCCAGAAAGGGAATCCAGCAGTGAGATTCCCACACTGAAACAGAGGATCACATAAGCTAGGTTCTCGTTGACTTAGACCACAAGAAAGATGGTGAAAATAGGAAAAGAAGAAGAGAAGGACCAGACAAGAATTAGGTACTGAGAGCCTGAAGAGTAGTTGAGAGAACATGATTGATTTTTTTCTCTGAGATTGAGTTGAGTTGAGCAGAGGAGATAATTGATTAATCAAGTGGAGACAGAAAGAGCAAGTGGGAAATGTCTAAAGGACTAAGTCAAGATTGGTAAGGACAGGTAACATTAGACTTGGAGAATTTAATTACACGTCTTTGTTAGTTGACTTCATAAGACTTTTCTTCGGTTTTTTTTTGTAGTCATCCAAAAAATTAAAAGCCCTTCACTGTGGAAAATCTTGTTAACGTACGAGAAAAACTAATTTGTAAACCCACACATAAGTTTTTCCAAAGAGAAATTAGAGTGTATAGATTTTCTTGGTACAGTTGCCAAATATTGGAAAAAATGTTATAGGAACTAACTTTATAATTTCAGACATATTAGGTGGTATGGGTAAATTTTTTGCTATGTAATTTTATAGTTGGTTTTATTTTTGATAGAATATATTTTAAAATATATTTTAAATTTTTAATATGTTTCAAGATAACAAAGTTGTTGTGATTCGTTTTGATATATATATATATATATAATTATAGTTAATTTATTTATTTTTAATTAACATTTTATTATTATATTGTGTGTTTTATTACTGTAGATTTATATAGATTTTTTAAGGAAATTTGAATTTAGTTTCAATTTTTAAGAAAATTTTGACTAAATATTAGTTTTGATCTAAAATATTATCATTTATGATGATAATTTGAATTTTAAAATTGTAACATCAAAGGTAAATAGTGAGATTTTTAAAGAGCATTCTTATTGGTGTATCTAAAGTAAATACCTTCTAATAAAATAATAAAAATAAGTGAGAGAGAGATTGGTTCTTTTTTAAGAACAATAGTATCTTAACAAGAACTCTACGAAACACATGTTCATCATATATTGGTTTTATTTTCTTTTCGTTTTTTTGACGGCTGGTTTTATTTTCTTTTTAAAATTAAATTTTAATTATATAATTAAATTCTATTAAAATAATTATATTTTTTTTGTTTAAGAAATGCTTAGAGGTTTATAGCGATAGAGATGCTCTAAATGCCATGTTTGGCTCACTCTCGTATTAAGAGAGGAGAATGCATTATTGGAGAATTAAAGATAATTAAAGCTGGAACTAGAAGGTTTGACTTCTGGCACAAACTTCAATCAAATCGACATAAGGATCAATGATGAATGATTTTCTTTTTTTTATAAATTTGGAATTTCTAGGCGTTGGTTGCGAGACCAACTAGTGAGTAGTGATAATATTTTTTTAACATGTATAAATTGTATGCCCCCCCCCCCAACAAGGCAATAATCACTCTGCCATAGACATCATCTAACCCTCACACATAATAAATCAGGGCTCCCAGGCTTACTGTGGGGTGGGTCAGTCCAGGCCTGTTTGGCCCATCAGATCAACATCATTAGTTGCATGCATGAATTAATATAGCATCTCCTACAGATTGTTTTTCTTCTTTTGGGATAATTTTCGTTGCGTTAAAATAAAAGAAGCAAGAAGAAGCGGGACGGCTGGAGGCTTATACAGCTCGTCGGTGATTGGATTAGAGTTAACATGTTTCATTTTAAAGATTTATGTAGTGGTGGTCTACTGTTTTGGATCAAGTTTTTTATCGATGTTTTTTCTTTCTACTTTATCGTTTTTTCTCTTGGTTTTCAACTGGTCAATCTACAACTTTCCACTTGTATGGTAGCAGGTGAAGCGGTTGTGCGACTTTTTCCGTTTTCTACACTCGAGTTCAAGACTAGATTTTGTTGAGATCTGATTAGTTTTTGTTTTTTCTCACTCAGACCTTAGTTGAGTATATCTCGACGTTACGAATGTCGATGAATAACAAATGGTTCCAAAACTTAAAAAAGAGGTCCATCAAGCCAGAGTAAATAAGCATATGTTTTAATTTTAGAAGTCTACCTAGTACCAAGCGAGGACACAAAGACAAAAAAAATTTCTGTGAGGTTTGTGATTTCCATCGACATCAAGACACTTTCTGATCGCAGAGAAGAATCAGTGAATAGGATTAAAATTTAATTGGCAAAAATCTAGATTTAGCGGTTTTGATTTATATTAGGAAAAATAACATTTTTAACTTCCAAAGTAACAAATGTTATCACTTTAAACCTTGAAAGTATTACACTAACACTTTAAACCTTCAAACTATTTTTGCTAACACTTTAAACTTCCAAACTAACTTTCGCATTTGAATCTCTCTCTTCAATTTTTATCTCTTTTAACTTTGTCGATTCATTATATTTCACTCTAAAACCTTCGAATTTTACTTATTTCTTCTCTACTATAACACAATCTTTGATTTTGGATATCTGTTTCTTCGAAATTCACTTTTTAAAACTCATTTTTACTCTTCGTCACTCATTCTGTTTCAATGAGGTTAACGGCGGAAAAACACGAGGACTAGTTTTGTGGCATGGGGGCTAATTTGGAGGTTTAAAATGTTATCAAAAATAGTTTGAAGATTAAAAGTGTTAGTGTAATACTCTCAATGTTTAAAATGTTAACATTTATTACTTTGGAGGTTAAAAATGTTATTTTCTCATTTATATCTTGCTAGTCTTTCTAAAATTGTCTCCCTTGCAAAGACTGTTGTCACCGGAGATATCAACATTTCTCGTCGGCTTAGTTTCCAATGATATTTTTTGTTGTCGCTGTCATATGTAGTTTTACTAATTTTTAATAAAATTTATGATGACAAAAAAATAAATAAATAAAAGAAGTGAAAGCTGCCATTGTTTTTAGTTTTTACACTTGAGCACAATTTACTAATTTAGTAAGTTACCCCACAAGTAGAAATATAATTGAACCCAATAAAAAATCTAAATGGTGTTAGCCAAAAATAAGAAACCCATTTACGGCCCATAAAGAGCCCACGCCAAATAAACCTTAATCTAAATGACGTTAGACCAAATATATCTCTTGCAGATTTATTTCATATATGACTCGTCCTACGGACAAGTTTTTTTAATATTTTTAATATTTTTTTTCAATCAAACATTAAAATAAAAAGTCACTCCACAATTGGTTGCGCAAATTGGAGGAAAAGTAATTACATGAGAGGGTTTTGAAACTAACACTCTAGAGGTTCGTGCTAAGCAATGTCTATAAAAATATTTTAATATTTTTTTTGGTTTTGATTTTATCAAAACATTAGAATTTAACCAAAACTCTGAATATCAATGATTTTTATCATTAAAATATTATATATTTGAGGCAGTAATAAAACCAATTCGTTAAAAACAAATAAACCTCATAGATATGTCACCAAACAATATATATAAAAACACAAAAATTATGTATACATGAGAATATTATTAGCGTACATGTGGAGATGGATAATGAGAAGAAGGGGTACACATGAATTTTTCTCTTATTTTGTTTCTGAATCAAATAGAAATGCAGATATATGATATATTGTTGGAGCTCAAAGATTGTTGTTTTCGATGACTATGATATTGGAGAGAAATTCTTAAATTTTCTGATGAAAAAAAGTGATAGAAAACAGGAGATCAGAGCGAGAGATGGATCTGAGTTAATATGAATCAGATTTTTAGAGGAAAATAAAACGGTTTAAAAAATCTTGTGATGGTTTGAAACTTCCAAAGATAGTGTAATTGTGATGTAGTGCGTGAAAAAAATTTAAAAATATATATTTTTAATAAATTGTTTTCTATTATTTCCGATTTTGTTATTGTTAAAACTTTTACTTCAATATATATATATATAAAGGGAAATCTGAAGCAGTTGCTTTTTCTTTTTGATATTTTACTTTTAAATAAAACAAATTCGATGTGTGATATTTTTATTGGATATGTGACTTATGCTTTATAATATAAAATTTTTATCATGTGTAAATCCGTAGGGAGTAATAACAAAACAATTCATAATAACATGGTAGCTAATTTCACAAAATATTTAAATCATTGTTGATTTTTCATTAGCATTACACTTAAGTAAAATATGAAAATGAATTTACTAAAAACAATTTTGCTGCCATTATTTCATCATGTAACCTATGACTGTTAGGTACCATTAAATTGATCACACACACGTTACCTTTCTTTACCATCTTTTGACCAAAAAATTTAAAAATGCAAATTCACAAAGTAGTTTTTTTCTCTGCATGCGTTCCATGTGAACTCAGAGCTCCTTGATGCATTCATTGACATTGCCATGAAGTTTTCGCTCCAAAACATCTCCACAGATATTACCCATCAAATGGTAAAATGCCATAAGCTCTGAGAGTTGCTCTACATTCATCTTGTTCATCAAGTTCCTAGCCATCCTTTGCTTATCCTCGTCCACCTTCAACTTTTTCATATATGATCCTCCGTTCCTAACCGTCGCTCCCATCTCCTTTAGTCTCATCTCTTGATCCGCGCTTAGCGCTGTGTTCGACTGCAAAAGATTTAACTAAATATATCAGCTACAAGACACAATAATCCTACCATGAATAAATATGCTTCAAGAAAGAATAGAACAGTATAAGGTTGTTGCGGAGGGACAACAGCCCATGGTCTGCGAATGCATGTCCATGGGCGGTTGTGGTGGGCCACAAGCCCGTGGGACCAGGAATGGAAGTCCGTTTCCATTTAAAAAATGAAGGTTCATGCCGTCTTGGCTTCTTTTGGTCTAAACCCATCAAAACGGATTTAGACCTACATGCATGTTTGTGTCCCACATGCATGTTTGACCGCAAGCCAAAATCAGAACCGGGTACACATTTAGAATGAAGGCTCAAAATGTCCCAGATGTAAAACAGGCTGGTCCGGTATGGGTCTCTCTGGCCCATCACAACAACCATAGACATGATCTTACCCCCACTGAAATGAATATTGAAATACATCTTATGTACTTCAAAGAACTGGCTCTTACTATGTAACCTTTAAGGATAGCGAAAGGCCACACAAATATCTAATACCATTTTGCCTCTTGAAATAATATGGAAACATGATTTAGTGTTCTTTACCTCGAGAAACTCGGCTCCAACTTCGAGCTCTGATTCTTTCGATGCGATCTTCCCCAGTGCTCCTCTAGTGTACATATGCTTTGCAAGCGAGAAACTTCGAACGAGTATCTTTCTTTTATTCTCCATTTCTCTATCAAGCTTCAATGTCTTTGGAACAGACATTGTGCTATTCAGCTTCTTCTGATACGCAATCACCGCCTTTGCAAATTCCTAAAAACAAACCAAGAACACATAAAAACTCAATTTCACAACTTCATTTTAGTTGCAATGTAACTATATATATTCAAGAACACAAAACCTGATATGCAGCAGGACAACCAGGATAATCAAAGTCATCAAGATCATCTTGTCTCATTCTCTCTGGATGAAATTGTAAACCCATTATGAATTTTCCTTCTTCAGGATTGTAAGCATCTGGATCATAAAACCCTTCCATTAATCCATCAGAAGCAAACGCCATTGGCACAAATCTTTGAGCCAATCTCTTAACACCTTGATGATGATAACTATTAACCAAAATCTCCATGTTATCACCATCCAATGAATCTTTAAACCAAGAATGAAGTGGACTGTTCTCAACAATCCTCACAACATGTCTATGCCCATCATAATCATCATAATCAATATGTTTCGTTCTTCGTTCTTCCGGTAACTTATTCGTTAGCTCTTTCTCTAAGTCTAGATAAAGAGTCCCACCACAAGCAACATTCAAAATCTGCAACAAAACAAAGTTTATCATCATTAACATTTTATGTTCTAACCAAATGACATAAACTCAAAAGAGACAACATTTGCTTACTTGTGATCCTCTGCAGATTCCTAAGTAAGGAATGTTCTGTTCAAGACAAAGCTTAGCAAGACTAAGCTCAATGGAATCTTTCTCTTTATCAATAGCTGTATCACTCGCATGTGTTTCTCTAATCTCTTGAAGCTCTTCTGGAGAAAGAGAAGATATTTCAGATTCATAAAGAGAAGGATCAATATCTTCTCCTTCACAAAGAAGAACTCCATGAATTGGTTTAAAGCTCTCAAGCAACATGTGAACACCAGTGACTCTTGGTACAATCACTGGTACACATCCATAACGTACTATCAAATCAAGATGATATTCACCTGCAAAAAAAAAAATCAAACATTTTCAGAAGAAAATAAAGAGAACCCATTAAAAAAGTTTTGATTTTAAATCTAAAAACAGAACATTCATTAAAAAAGTTTCGATTTTTAATCTTGAAAACAGAGCCATGCATGATTATTTAAAAAACAAAAAAAAAACAGAGCAAAGAGGAAGAGAAGAACCAACGAAATCGACGAATTTGTTTTTACGAACGGTACGTCTTGAAACGACGAGGACACGAGGAAGGATTTGAGAGAGATCATTCAATTTTGGATTCTCCATCTCTATTGTTCCCATTATTTACCCAGAAAAATAAAATTATAAAAAAAAGGAGAAAAATAGTTTATGTTTCTGTGTAGATCCGATGTGACGTGAGACGAAGCGGAGAGAGTTCTCGTGATAGAGATAGAGAAAAGAGAAAGGCGAATTTATAGTGAAAGAAGAGAGGCTAAAGCCGATTTGGATTTGTCATAAATTACTTTATTTTATATTGATTTTGTTACTATGTTAAAGTTTTAATAATGAATATTGTTTTTACGGTTTTTTTTTTTGTTTAGTTGGAGTATTGTAGGAATACAGAAGGAAACAGGCATATTAGTTATTTATGTTAAATATCCAACTTTAATATTAGCTTGGGAATTTGAAATGGATAGATATCCAACTTTTTAAATAACAAAATCCATATCAGAGTTATTATGTTAGGAAATAAATAGTTTTTTTTTTGTTGGTAAGGATTTTTTATTAGTTTTAAAATGAAAAGAGTTAAAGGAGGAAATTAATAGATTTCATATACGTCGTGTCTGGTTAACAACTTCCTCAGATCAATTCTAAATATTTGAGAGGCCCGATGTATTAATGTAGGTGGCCCACTTAAGTAATTAATATTTGATGGTGGTAATTTTGCTTGTGGATGTGGAAAATATGCAATTTCTTTGCCCTTAATTTTGTTCATTGTTGGCTTTTAAAAAACAAGTAATCATTTCGAAAAAGAGAAAAAATAATAAGTTACTTAATATTTTGATTGCAAAGATGAATCGTTGATAAGATTGCCACATTTTCTTGTACTTCAATTTAAAAAATCATGTTTAAAAAATAATTATTTCATTAAGTCAAATTTATAATTTATAAAATAATTTTAATGAATAAAACATCCTTAAGTAAATTTTCACGTTCAAATAAAATATTTTTTCAAGAATTTTTACTAATTATATTATTAACTAAAATATTAAGTTTTAAAATAAATACAGTTACAGATTTTTATAATGTTATTTATATACTTTTTAATGTGAGTCACTAAAGTCTATGACGCGTGGAATGGAAGACTCCTTTTAAGGCCGCCCTCATAACTGACGTAGAGATTATCAACGTAAGACTACTAGTACTATTCAGTATTCACTATCAAAGTCAAAAGTTATGACTCATAACCTTATTACAAAACTGGACAACATCATCACGAACTCTTTCTCGGCTCCTATAGCTCATCACTGCTTCTTTCATCGCATATCTCACTTCTCTCATGAAGATCATCGCCGCCAGACTCAATCTAATCATATTGGAGCTCGGCTTCCCACAGTCTATTTTGTATCCGACGGTGGTCGATCTAGCAAGATCAACCAGAAAGGCGAGGTTAACCTAGCTGTCAGCTGCTGCGCCACCATCACCAATCTAGGCTTTGCGTTTGGGGGGGGGGGGGGGCCTGGAACAAACTGAAAGTGTGTATTGTGCTTTTGGACCCCATCCCAAATTTTTCTTTTAGTTATTGGGGCTTCCTTTTGGGTTTAGCCCATTGCTCGCCATTTTCCTTCTTGTTGGAGAGATTAGTTTTTAGTATCGAAAGGCTTGTATTGTCACTTTATAGATCTAAAATTGTGATATATATTCTGTCATGTTCGTCTGTACGGGAGAGTTCTCCTTCCCCAAATTCATCCATTTGGGAGAGTTATGTCTTATCACAAGTCTCTCCGATAGAGAAATTTAAGTTATATTTTCTATATATTTCCTCCATTTGGGAGAGTTTATGGTTCGCGAGGGATCTCTCTCGTGCTACTAGTGTCCCCCTTTTTAGGAATCGAGTGTTTCGGCATTTATGGCGCAAATATATATTTTCAAAATATAACAAATAATTTCGTATTTCGTGTGGTACTGTATCTCCAGAAGGTCGACCGTCAAACATCAGTTAGCCTTGCACCACTTCGAGTGGCATATCCCGGGGGTGCGTTCCGCAAATTCAAGAGTTTTTAAATTTCGTCTTCTAGAGCATTGTCTAGACTTATGTCTTGTAGTTGATTTTTATTGTATTTTATCTTTATTCAGGTAATGTGGATCGTTAGGATTCCATTAACTTGTGTTTTTTTTCCCATGTAAACTCATCGGTTCTCTTCTGGCTCTTCATAGAGGAGAGTCTTTAATCCGATAACTTAATATATGGGGTTTGACGATGAAAAAAAAAAACATATTACAAAACTAGAATATGTTTGAATAAGAATGTAAAAAAAAAAAATTGTTCTAACTTCCAAAATTTTAATCTGTTTTGTTTCTGAAATTTTATGAATATATATCAGATGTATGATTTGCTATTCAAGAAAAGGAAAAAAAAATTGAAAATCAATTTTTTTGTTTTAAGAGTTTTCGTATTGAATTTTTTTGGGGTTTTTCTTAAAAAAGATTACAAGTGCATTAAATAAAAACAGGAAAGGAAAAATTAAAAACCAGCTTTAACTGAAACCCCAAAGGGTTCGATTTGGAGAATAGTGAACCGGAGAACATAGGATCCAAAAACGCATCCCAATGGCCGGGATTCTCATTGGAATAGTGTAATCGGAGCTGTACCATTGTGTCGAATAAAGAAACCGCCCACGAAATCCGACCTAGATGATCGCCCACGTCAACCTAAATTTGGAAACCATAATTTTGGCAATTTCTAAGATTTTTTTTGCTCATGATTGTTCACCTTTAATAGAGAGTTTACTCGTGCCAGGTTTGCTGCATGAGGCATTATATGTCTACTTTGCTTTGAATATATAGAAATAGAAGCACATACCACATAGTATTGTTTTGATAAGAACCGTAGTCTATCATAATAATTAAATTGTATCTTTCTCAGTTTCTTGATCACTCATCCAGAATTGGTTCATCCACAACAAGTCTTTTACCAGAAAATGTCATGATACTTCTATAACTCTATTCTAACATATTTAGCAAATCATTATTTACAAGATATAAAAGATGCAGAATCACCAATTTCACTCACAATTTAATCTCTTCAGCTAACGTTAGAACAAATTCTGGAAATTAGAACAAATTATTTTTTATTCTGTTTTGTTTCTGAAAGTTATATTGTTTGTATGGCTTCTGGTTTTGGGGATTTAGACTCAGAAACCCGAAATCAAAAGGAAATTCGGAGTCTATAGCCCCAAAACGAGGAGCCACACAAACGATAGAACTTTAGATAAAACAGTCGAAAAGCTAAAAACAAGCAGAGCCAATGCTCTAGGACTATAGCCTTGAAACCAAACACACACACAAACTTTCCATAGTAACTGGTGGAGCCGGAAGCTCATAAGCAAACCTACAAAAATGAAAGCAAGTACGAAGGGAGAGCAAAGCATAGAGCCAATCACGAACGCGCCCACTTCAAAGATCTGAAAAATAGAAGAAAATCAACTCTTACACGCGGACCCTCTTGAATGCAACCTCAGCCACCTACAGACCAAAGGTTGCCCACCTCCTCGCAAGAGAAGAGATGAAAATGGAAACCACTGCAAAGACTAGACACCCAACCCAAATCCCAAAAAGACTCGGAGAGGAGATGGTAGATGTCTCTGGAGCGAGATACCATCCGAAAGACGAACCCCAAAGAGCGAACCCTAGACCAACTCTAAAACGCGGTTAGGCAGTGGTCGGCTTCTCACTGCCGGGATTTGTCATAATCGAAAAGTAAATCGGCTAAATTTTTAAAACTCGTTTTATAGTGTTTTAAGGTATATAAATGATGATATATGGTGGATCTATGAGTTTATCATGAAAACAACAATGGATTCTGTTAAAAAATCAATGGCGGCTGTGTTTAGAATTTTAGGTCTTGTGGGTTGAAAGAAGAAGACGACATAAAAGTTTACATTTTTACCCCTCCTTAAAGAAAAAACAGAAAATAAACATTTTTATCATGTGCCAAGCCTCGAATCCGTGGCTTTTGCCAACTGATATACTTTGTCCTTCAGTAAACAGTGCGAAATATTTAGTATATGTAAGTGTATTTACATAAAATTTCTAAAACTAATCCCCTATTAATCTTCGATAAATCTCCGATTTTTTATTAGGTGCTAAGCCCAACCCACCCAAGCGTCCACTAAGGCCTAATGAAATTTAAAACATAGATTAAAACAGGGATACTATGAATTTTATTTTTCTTTTAAAAAGTAGTATCATTTAAATTTAATTCAAAACGGTTCAATCAATCATAAAAGGACGACATAATACAAATGGTCACAAAGTATGAAATACATTTAAAATTTGCATAGAATCTTATAAAACATCATATATAGTGAAACAAAATATATATTTTAAACATCTTATATAATGAAACAAAGAGAGTATTTAAGTTCAACTATTTTCTTAAAATGCTCCAAGTGATCGGATCAACGTTTTGTCTTCTTCATATTTTTATCTTAATATTAACAATCTTAATAAATCAAAAACTGTATATAATATATATATATATATATATATAATTTTAGTTCCAAATTAAAATACCATAACATTAGAAAAAATTTAAACCCTACAAGTTTAAAGCTTTAAAAGTTTATGAAAGGGTACATTAAATTTTTTGATAATTTTGGAATTTTATGGTTTTGATAGTAATTTTAGAATACAAAATATAAAATGTGATATCTTGATAACTGCTTTTCCTTTATTTATTTTTTTATTTTCTAAAAACATATATAGGAAAAGTTTGATGAATAAGTGGTGATATGGAACAATTTAATGAGAAATGAAAAAATACAAAGAAGATGATATTTGAATTTATTATTTTCATTTGTTTCGTAAGTCAGTGGAAGTAATTTGCTCCTTGTATTTCTTTGCCTTTTTAGTTTATAGGAATCTACAAACTAAGATTCAATTGTTCCTTTTTAACACAAAAAATAAAATGATAGAAAAAAGAAAAGAAAACGGTAGAAACATGTATTCTTAAAATTTTTTTATTGGAATCACTACCAAAACACAGATACCACAGTTTTTAAGCTTCAACGATGACTTGAAAATTTCCCAACAATAATCATCACTGTCTCATTGTTACATAAGATTTAGATTTCATATTTTTTATTAATAATTATTTTTAAAATATCTTAAGTTTCAACACTTAGGAATGGGAACTTTACAAGCCTCTAAAACTTTGAGAGCGTTTGGAGAGCTAACATACGTACGAAGCGCTGGATTCTTAATGTAACCACACAAACAAGGCTTCTGCTCATTCATTTTATCGCAACATTCTCCACTCGGTGGTTCTCCTGAGGTCATTGCTGGTAAGCATGGCATGAGATCCATTACAACACACGATTATGCCACTTCTCCAAAACCTCCAACCGCGGTTGAGAAGGAGAGGACAAGACGACCATAAAAAAGGTGATGAACATTAGTGTTGTGAACTTCATGTTTTGAAACCCTTAATTGCTACTTTTCTTTGCTTTCGATTTTTTTTCCTTTCAAGTATATTTGAGATTTTGGTTTTTGAGGTTTAGAAGGGCCAATTTATAAATGTGAGATTTACATGGTTGTAACGGACGAGTTAGGTAGGTATTGTCTTGTTTAAGAAACACTTATCTATATGGCAATCATGCAAGAAAAACATGAAGGTCATGACTAATGCTCCACAAGTGTTTGTACATGTGTCGAGTATTTGTGATGTAAGTTACATATAGTGAAACACCTTTTAAAGTATACTGAGTATTTAACAAATGGGACAAATGTTAAAAACTTAAATGTGTTTCAAATATGCAAAACCAGCCATATAAAGCCTAAAATCAAATTAAAAACTACCATATAATGCCCAAAATCAAATGAACAACAATTTGTGTGTAAACTGTCGAATATGTGCTAGCAAAAGAGATGTCTCTTATGTTTTTTTTACTCCAAATTTTATTCATCCTTCTATTTTTGTTTGATTATATTTTTATTTTAAAGTAAACTATTTCAATAGTTATATATTAAAAATAGATTTGTTTCACATATGTTAGGATTAAAAGTTTTAAATATAATTACAAATTATTTGAACATTTTATAAAATGTTGAAAGGTAGATTAATAGGTTATGTCGATAAAAATACACGTTTTTTAAGATCTCAGCCATTAGGAATGTCTATATATTAGCCTTGAAAATTATTTTTCAAATTAATTTACAAAAAAATTTCAATAAATTTAATTTAATTTAAAAATTTAATGAATAAACCCTTAAATTTAATTTTCAAGAAATTTTAATAAATTTTTTATTAACTAAAATATAAAGTTTTAAAATTAAGAAAGTCATGAGTCAACTAAGAGCAACTCCAACCATGAGGGTTGGCTTATGTGTTCTCTTTTCTTGCTTGGTATGGGAGTTTAGAGTTGAGGTATCGATCATCTGAGATCCGATCTACTTCAGGAGAAAAGCTCCGAGTTTGGCTTGGTGCCAGGTTCTTGTTAGCGCCAGACTTGGTAGATTAGGTCTCTTGTTTCCGGTCTCCGTCCAGTCGCAGATCTCAATTTTCCGATGGTCTTCCGATTTGAGTTGAAGCCTCCTTCTAAGGCCGCCCTCATAGGTGACGTAAGACTACTATTCGATATTCACTATCAAGTCATACATTTTCTTACGTTTGAATAAGAGTGTCCAAAAGAAAAAAGAAAAAAGAAGAATAAGAATGTCAAGGCGGGAGAGTTCAATTAAGTCGTATGATAACTAAGGTCGGATATAAAGCACATCTCCAAAAACAATAAGTTAGCATCCATTTAGAACCGTTTCTTAAACATTTAGTAACTTTTATAAATTTGTGATAATTTTGGACTTTTATAATTTGATAGCAATTTTTTGTAGTTTTATGATTTTGATAGTAATTTAGAATATAAAATATAAAATGTGATATCTAGATAATTGTTTTTTATTTTTTCATTTTTTTTCTTTCTAAAACCATATATAGGAAAGTTTTGATAAAGAAGTAGTGATTTTTTTTCCTTTCTCGATATTTCCTTTCCTTTTTGGTTTATAGGAAATACAATAAAACCTCTATAAATTAATAATGTTGGGACCATGATATTTTATTAATTTATAGTGATATAAATTTTTCTCTAAATTAATATCTATTAATTTATAGTATAAAATAATATTTATTAACTGAAAGATAGTTTTGTTTTAATTGTTAGTTTTTTTAAATATGAATAAAAAATTGATCTAAATAAAATTAATGCTTTGGATGTTATAAATTTTTGTAGTTTTGGACTTGAAAGTTTAATATTTAGAAGAAAAACAATTATTTTGTCAATAAATAACAAAGACTATAGATTAGTGACCTCAATTGTTGTATTTGAATAGCCCATATGACTATTGAAATAAAAATTATTCATATTCAGAATTTTAAAACTTATAGAAAATTTTGGCTATTTTTATGACAAATTTATAGACGATACAACAATAAGATAGTTTAAAAACTCAACATAAAATTTCTTATATAAGAAAAGTTAGTGATGAGTGCTAATGAAAATTCATTTTAAAACAATACTAAAAGTATATTATCTTATATATATATATGTAAATTTACATAATTATTAATTTATATTATTAATGAGACCATATATTTCCTTAAGAATTCTAAAAAAATATTATCTTATTATTTTATTGAACTTTATTTATTTTTACACTCGTCGACTTGGGAGTAACGAATTTTATTATTTTAGAGTGTTTATTAATTTATAGAGGTTTTACTGTATACAAATTAAGATTCCATTCTTCCTTTTAAACACATAAAAATTAAAGGGTGGTTTTAGTAGACAACCAAATTATTTGAAAAAATTAAGAAACTAACCATTGTCAGAAAAAGTAGGTAAATGACTAAATGTGCTGGCATGGTGAAACACAACAATACCCTATCAAGTTGAACGATAAATAAAATGTTTGGCGAAACAGAAATAATTAGGACGAGTGATTTTAACAAAGGACATGTTTCATGGTAAAATAGCATGGTCTTTAGATAAAATAGTGTGTTGAAAGCAAAATAAGATGAAATATCATGAATTATGTCAAACTAACGTGTCATATGAATTTAATAACATTTTACTTTAAAAAATAACATGTATAAGAATACACAAACATTGTATTTGACACAATAGCATATTAAATTAAAAAATAGCATGATATCAAATAAAATAATATGAAATTTGGCAAAAAATCATTCGTCCACAGTGGTAATGGTGGATACAAAAGAGGTAGCGGAGGTTGCAAATCTGGTGAGTATGATTGCCGTGAGGGAGATAGTTACAGAAGAGAGGATGTTGTGGTGGTTTTCGCTGTGAGTGGTGATGGTAGTTTTGATGTGGTTGTCATTATTCCGGTGACAGAGAGAGGAGCAGAGTTGAAGTTGCTGTTGCTGTTATTTCTCTCTCTCTTAGGCACTGTTTTGCCATGGTGTGTTACTTAATTCTTTTTGCTTTTGAGGTTATTTTGTGTACAGGCCTGTTTGTGTATATTCCCATAATTTAACTGAAAGAAAAAAGAAAAGAAAAACAGTAGAAACATGTCTTCTTAAAACTTTTTTATTGGAATCACTACTAAAAACAGACACCACAGTTTTTAAGCTTCAACGATGACTTGAAATTTTCCCAACAATCATCATCAGTGACTCATTGTTACATAAGATTTAGATTTCATTTTTTTTATTAATAATTAATTTTAAAATAGCTTGCGCTTCAACACTTAGGAATGGGAACTTTACAAGCCTCTAGAACTTTGAGAGCGTTTGGAGAGCTAACATACGGACGAAGAGCTGGGTTCTTAATGTAACCACACAAACAAAGCTTCTGCTCATTCATTTTATCGCAACATTCTCCACTTGGTGGTTCTCTTGTGGTCATTGCTGGTAAACATGGCATGAGATCCGTTACAACACACGATTGTGCCACTTCTCCAAAACCTCCAACCGCGGTTGCTCTTGCTCTGGCCAGAGAAGGAGATGACAAGACGACCATAACGAAGGTGATGAACATTAGTATTGTGAACTTCATGTTTTGAAACGTCTAATTGCTACTTTTCTTTGCTTTCAATTTTTTTTCTTTTCAAGTATATTTGAGATTTTGATTTTTGAGGCTTTTAGAAGGGTCAATATATAAAGATGCGATTTACATGATTGTAACGGACAAATTAGATGGGTATTTTCTTGTTTAAGAAACACTTATCTATCTGGCAATCATGCAAGCAAAATATGTATGTCATGACTCATGCTCCACAAATGCTTGTACACATGTCGGGTATATGTGGTGTAAGTTACATAGTGAAAAGCCTATTAAAATAAAGTGAGAATTCACCAAATGAGAATTTCTGTAAAACATAAATGTGATTCAAAAATTTAAAAACCAGCCATATAAAGCCTTAGAGCATCTCCACAGGATGAGAAACTCATTAGAGTATCTCACCATTATTATATTAGTATATGTAATATATTTTAATTATTTAATTAAATTAAATTGTTAAAAAAAGTTGAACCAATTATATAGTTACAAGTATCATGTGAGTTTCTTTAAAAGCTTAGAACCGTTTATACTTGGAGAACTTGGAAACCCGTTTCTCCATCTCTCACATATTTTTATTATTATTTTAATACTGAGAAACCCACTAAAAAACTTCCGATGGAGAAGCTCTTAAATCAAATAAAAAACTGCCATATAAAGCCCAAAATCAAATTAATAACAAATTGTGCGTAAACTGTCGAATACGCACAATTAAATTAAATTGTTTAAAAAAGCTGAACCAATTATATAGTTACAAGTATCATGTGAGTTTCCTTAAAAGCTCAGAACCGTTTATACTTGGAGAATTTGGAAAACCGTTTCTCCATCTCTCACATATTTTTATTATTATTTAAATACTGAGAAACCCACTAAAAAATTTCCGATGGAGAAGCTCTTAAATCAAATAAAAAACTGTCATATAAAGCCCAAAATCAAATTAATAACAATTTGTGCGTAAACTGTCGAATACGCACAATTAAATTAAATTGTTTAAAAAAGCTGAACCAATTATATAGTTACAAGTATCATGTGAGTTTCTTTAAAAGCTCAGAACCGTTTATACTTGGAGAATTTGGAAAACCGTTTCTCCATCTCTCACATATTTTTATTATTATTTAAATACTGAGAAACCCACTAAAAAATTTTCGATGGAGAAGCTCTTAAATCAAATAAAAAACTGTCATATAAAGCCCAAAATCAAATTAATAACAATTTGTGCGTAAACTGTCGAATACGCACAATACCACCCCCTCCCCCCCCCACCAAATTTTATTCATCCTTCTAATTTTTTTTATTATACTTAACAAATTTCTATTATTTCATTATTTATATAATAAAAAAAAGATTTGTTTCACATATGTTATGACTAAAACAATATGTTTCGCTCTAGAGTCCATTTTAGCATAAATTATATGGATTGTACCGACTACCATCCACCAAGGAGAAAACATAGAATGAGCTTTAGGTAATAATTCCATATTGATTCGAGAGAGTTACTTCTTCAAAGCAATATGACTATAAGAGTCATCAAGCTAGTTACAACCAAATTTTTTGAGTAAAATAGCATATGAAAAATAGACGATCTCAGGTTTCTTGGGGACAACCACTGAGAACAAAGTTCGCCGGATGCTTATTCCCAACCAGCCATTTGATCACAAGTTGAAAGTCTGTTGTGAATAGCAACCAAGACCAAAAATTATATTTTGGAGTCGCGAAGTGGTAGTGGAAGTATTTGGATCATTCTTTATACTTCTTTTCATTTTTGGTTTATAGGATTCTACAAATTAAAATTCTATGTTTTTTTTCTAACACAAATATTTAAAATGAATAAAAGAAAATAAAAAACAGTACAAGCAGTCGAATAGGCACCAAATTTTTAAGGTTCAACGATGACATAAACTTTTCCCAACAACCATCATCATCACTAACTCATTGTTACATAAAATTTAGATTTCATAAATTTTTTATTAATAATTATTTTTAAAAATTCTTGAACTTTGTTGAGAAGAGTATATCTAGTAGTTTCTAGATGATTCTATTATACTTATCTCAACAAGCTTCATGAACAAGTACAATACTACTTGAGAAGAATGTTGCGATAAACTTGCGACAAACGTACTACACAGACATGATTTCTGCTCAATCAGTTTATCGCAACATTCTTTACATGGTGTTCCTCCAAAGGCCATTGATGGGAAGCATGGAAAGAGGTCCAACGGAAAACATTCTGCGATACAATCAACCTCCGTTGCTCTGGTCGGAGAGAGAGATGACATTACGACTATCAAGAATGTGATGAACATTGGTGTTGTGAACTTCATGCCGTGAAACTTATAATTGTAACTTATCGTCACTTTCAATTTTTTTCCATCCAAGTATATTTGAGTAAAATGACTTATGTGAGATTTACATAGTCATAACGGATAAGTTAAAAAGGTTTTGTCTTGTTTAGAAAACGCTTTTCTAGCTGGCCAATCATGCAAAAAGAACGTGAAGATCATGACTCAAGCTCCACAAGTGTTTGTACACATGTCAAATGTTTGGTGTAAGTTACACTATTGAAATAAAAAGAGAATTTACCAAATGGAAATAATTTTAAATGTGACTCAAAAATGCAAAATTGCCATATAAAGAGAATTTACTCATGCTCCACAAGTGCTTGCACACGTGTCGAATGTTTAGTGTAAGTTACACTATGAAATGTCTATTGAAATAAAAGGAGAATTTATCAAATAGAAAAATTGTTAAATGTGACTCAAAAATGTAAAATTGCCATATAAACCCAAAATCATATCAATCACAATTTTTGTGTAAACTTCCGAATATACCCTAGCAAAAGAGAGGTTTCAAATGTATTTTCTTTCTTCTTAATTGCATCCATTCTTCTGATTTTTTATCGTATTTAAAAAATAAAGCTATTTTATTATTTATATATTAAAAAGTTAGATTTATTTTGTATATGTTATGATTAAATTTTTTTTAAATGAATACAAATTATTAGACCAATCTATAATGTTGAAAAGTAGATTAATATGTTATGTAGATATCCTCTCATGGTATCTTGGCTTTAAGATGTCAAATTTTATTGTGATGCGTGGAGAAACTGTGTCTTTGTGATATCCCTTTAATATCTCAGTTGCAAGCAACGAGTTTTCAAGTACAAATTTATCTTTGATGAAAGCCAATTGGTACAGCTTAATAAAAAATCTGGATGACCTCCTTCAATCAGTTGGCAATGATTTATGATGACTTTACATATAATATTGCAAAAGGATAATCTCTAAAATCAGCAGCATCTGTTTTCTTAGAGATTAAGGTGAGGAAGTTAAAAAAAGAATGGACTACCACAATAACTTGAGCCTGACTAATCACGATTTTTATTAGAATTGACATGTATAACGATCCAGACCATGTGCTTTATTCGATGACATAGAAAAGAACACAGCCTAAATTTTGTTGACTATGATAGACATCACAATTTTTAAGCTTCAACGATGACATGAAAATTTCCCAATAACCGTCATCATTACTGACTCACTGTTAGATAAAATTTAGATTTCATATTTTTTTTATTAATAATTATGTAAGAAAAATATCTTGAGCTTCAATATTTAGAAATGAGAATTTTACAAGCCTCTAAAACTTTGAGAGCATTTGGAGAGCTAACATATGTACTTAAGCGTTGAGTTTCTTAATGTAACCACACAAACAAGGCTTCTGCTCATTCATTTTATCGCAACATTCTCCACTCGTGGTCATTGCCGGTAACCATGGCATGAGATCCATTACAACATACGATTGTGACACTTCTCCAAAACCTCTCTAACCGCGGTTGCTCTTGCTCGGATCGGAGAAGGAGATGACATGACGACTATCATGAATGTGATGAACATTAGTATTGTGAACTTCTTGTCTTGATTTTATTATTTTCATTTGTTTCGTAAGTTAATAGTGGAAGTATCTGGATCCTTCTTTATATTTCTTTTCATTTTTGGTTTATAGGAATCTACAAATTAAAATTATATGTTTTTTCTAACACAAAAATTTTAAATGAATAAAAGAAAATAACAACGGTAGAAACAGTCGAATAGGCGCACCAGTATTTTTAAGGTTCAACGATGACACAAAATTTTCCCAACAACCATCGTCATCACTGACTCATTGTTACATAAGATTTGATTTCATAATTTATTTTTATTAATACATAGTTTTTAAAAATATCTTGAGCTTTGTTGAGAAGAGTATATATGATTCTGTTATACTCTTCTCAACAAGCTTCATGAACAAGTAGGAACAGGAACTTTACAAGCCACCAGAACTTTGCCAGCGTTTGGAGAGCTAACAAACGTACTAAGCATCGGGTCTTGAATGTAACTGCACAAACATGATTTCTGCTCAACCAGTTTATTGCAACATTCTTTACTCGGTGTTCCTCCAAAGGTCATTGCTGGGAAGCATGGGAAGAGATCCAAGAGAAAACATTCTGCAATACAGTCATCCTCCGTTGATCTGGCCGGAGTGAGAGATGACATGAGGACTATCACAAATGTGATGAACATTGGTGTTGTGAACTTCATGCCTTGAAACTTTTAATTGCGACTTTTCGTCGCTTTCAATTTTTTTTTTTCCAAGTATATTTGAGTTTTTTCTTTTCTTTTGCTTTTTGAGGTTTTTAGATGTCTTGTATATAGATGTGAGATTTACATGGTCGTAATGGACAAGTTAAAAAATATTTTGTCTTGTTTAAGAAACGCTCATCCAGCTGGCCATCATGCAAGAAGAATGTGAATGTCATGACTCATGCTCCACAAATGCTTGTACACATGTCGAATGGTTGGTGTATGCACTGTGAAACGTCTATTCTAATAAAAAGAAAATTTTATAAAATATAAATTCTTTTAAATATGACTAAAAATGCAAAATTGCCAAAAATATTGCAAAATTGCCATATAAGAAGAATTTGCTCATGCTCCACAAGTGCTTGTACACATGTCGAATGTGTGGTGTAAGTTACACTTTGAACGTCTATTGAAGTAAAAGAAGAATTTACTAAATGAGAAAATTGTTAAATGTGACTCCAAAATGCGAAACTGCCATATAAACTCAAATCCAAATCAATAATATTTTGTGAGTAAACTGCCAAATATGTCCCTAGCAAAAGAGATGTTTCTTATGTTTTTTCTTCCTAAATTTCATTCATCCTTCTAAGTTTTGTTTGGTTATACTTTTATATTATAACCAAACAAAAATTAGAAGGATGAATAAAATTTAGACAAAAAACATAAGAAACCTATACATATATATATATGTATAATTATTTATAGATTAAAAATTAGATTATTTTGCATTTGTTATGATTAAAACTTTACAAAAATAAATACAAATTATTTGACCAATTTATAAAATGTTGAAAGGTAGATTAATATGTTATATCGATACAAATCCACTATTTTTAGGTCCCAACCATTAGGAATGTCCATATATTGGCCTTTGAAAAGAATTTTGTCGCTTTTCTTTGGAGAAGATCCAAAAATTGGTTTATTTACTTGTTATATTTAAATTAGTAGCCGTAAATAATATCTTCCGATTTTGTGTAAAAACTATAAACATCATTTAAACAGAAACAGAAGGAGTTATAAAATCGTTATGGCTAAAATTTTAAAAATGAATACAAATTATTCGAAGAAACTATTAAATGTTAAAAATTAGATGAATATTTTATATAGATACAAATACAATATTCTTTTAGGTTCAACCATTAGGAATGTCCATACATTGGCTTTTCTTAAAGAATTTTGCCATCTTGCTTTGGAGAAGATCAAAAAGGATTTCATATATATATATATGAGATTTACATGGTCATAACGGATAAGTTAGAAAGGTATTGTCTCGTTTAAAAACGCTTGCCATCATACAAGAAGAACATAAAGACCATGACTCATATTCCAAAAGTACTTGTACATGTGTCTACAGAACATTAGACATTTTTGCAACGCATTCACAAAAACACAAGAAAACATATATAGTAAAGTATATGAAACAAGAATTCATAAAGAAAATGATAATTACGACATGAGAATTTAGATCCGAAGATGAGACTAGCTTGTGAATCGTCCTCCGTCTTCAGCAAAAGGCTTTAGAATTCTTGAACAACTTTGACGAGAAATTGTCTGATTGATTTTGTTCACTAGAAACAGAATCCTAAAACAAGGACATTAATCTTTGAAACTGGAACGCTCCTAGTAATGAGTATAGCAAACAAAACGAGCATAGAAAATGGAATCAAAACAGAACAGCAGAACATTTGTATCAATTCCAACAGTATTCATACTTGAAGTATTATGGATCACTTCAGTAGTTAACCTAGTGTCGTTAGCTCGACTGGAAAAGATTTATGTCTTGACTTTGCACATAATCTTCTCACCAGATTTTTAGTTAACTATTCCAATTTTATCTGAAAACAATGTAGAGAAATATGAATGATAAATCTTTACTGAAGATTTTTTAAATTTATATTTCATATATCAAGGTATAACATTTTTGAAAGTAATATAATATGTTGTTGTTGACAACAGAAGTACTTTTAAATGTAGTGTTTTATTAATTTGTATAGATTAGTAAGGAAGAAAAATTCTTGGCTCCTGGAATTTTACTATAAAAATAAAAGAAATTAAAACATCCACAGAAAAGAAAGTCAAAATAGAAATCCATTTATGATCTCATGAACAAGTTTAATGAACTTAAAAATATTAATCATCTATACTATATAACAGTTAAAGCTATAATGTTCTTAAGGCGTCCACTTATGATTTAAATAACAAATCACAATTCGCCACATCATTAGTTAACATTTTTAAAATTATAATAAGTTTTTAATTTTCTATATTAAAATACTTATATATATATATATGGAAATAAAAGAAACATAAAATTTTAAAATAATAACATATGGAAATAAGAAAAATGTAGAATTTAATTATTAGAATATATAAAAATAATATCATTATTAGTCACCCTAAATTTGTCAAATTTTCATCTTAATGAAAATTAGGGGCATACATTTTGGTTTATTTTCAAGTTTAGTTTGGTTCATTTATTTTGATATTAGTAAAATTCTAAGTTTCTAACCAAATTCAGTTTGGTTTGGCTTGATTCAATAATCTGAAGCAAGAAAAACAGAAATATTTTTGTTGGGATACATAAAAATAATTCTTATGAAATAAAATAAAACTATATATGGAAGCAAGATAAATGTAAACTTTTGTTTTTGAAATATGTAAAAATAATTGATTATTATCAGTTTCACTAAATTTGTTAATATTCTATCTTCAATGACTATTATTAGTTTCACTTAATTTGGTAATATTCTATTTTCAATGACTATTTTTTTAGAGAGATGAATGCATTTTAGTTATGGTCAAAAATTGAAAACTGTTAAGATGATATTGAAGTTGATATTGAAGTTGACATGAATGTAAAATACCATTTATGATTCAAAAGTGATATGTCATACAATCAGGCTAGGATTATGAGCATAAAAATATCTAAATGAAAAAAATATTATTTCTTTTCTTTGATGAGAAAAATGTGTTGACTTTAACTAACATACTACACTTGAAATAATGATTTCTTATGCTGCAAAAAAGGCATGTCGATGGTTAAAGATTTTTTTCTTCAGATTGGAAGAGCTGAAGAAACCTAAGTTCGTGAAGTTGTTCAAACAAAAGAAAGATAATATTTTCACTATGTGCCACTTAAATAAAGTACACAATATTTTTGTTAGAAAACATATTCAAAACTTTTGTTTCATATTGTAAGACAATGTATTAAAACATGGAATTTTAGAAACTCGATGTTATTGGTCCATGTCATTATTTAATATAAATTCTCACGATAATCTACCAAAAACTTTTAAAAAATAAAATTTGATATCTGCCAGAAACTTATAAGAAAAACCATGACCAAAATAAGCAACAAATTATAAATGGTTACAACAGATGACGACATTAAACTCTTTTGAATGATGTTGGACAGTCGTGGAACCCATGTATTCCTCCTATGTTAAAGTGTGTAAAACCAAAAACAACTACTGTTTAAAATTTCCGAACCATTGAAACAAATTGATTTTTCCCAAGTTGGTGCCAAGAACAGTAAGGATAATGAAAATTTATGGAAGAGTTTGCATACCGGCAAGAGAAAACCAATGTCAAAAGCATGTCAAACAATATACATTGAGTCCAAGTAGCAGCTAAACTAGCAGGAAAATTAACTTGATTTAATTATTCTATAAACATAAACCATCAACATTATTAGGATATTACTATGTTTTAGGATATTTAACTACGTAAAACATGAATACCTTAAATTTTTTCAGCGTATAATCATAAATATGTGTTTTCGATTTCAAATTATAAAACCATTATTGTCAATAAATTAAAAAATTTGAAACTAATGTATATGTTGAAATGTTTCATATGTTAAATCAAAATATGAAAAGAAACTAGTAATGTACTAAATCAATTTGGAAAAAAATAAAAAATAAAAAATGTTAGAGAGTAAGTGACAGCTTAAAAAAATATCATCAACAGCAAAAGAAATATTAACATATCTTATGTACATATATATTTGTATTTGAAAAAATGAAAAAAGTATATGACAATTATTTAAAACAAATAAAAATTAAAAGAAGTATAAACGAAAAATTATCTGAATGGTCATTTACAAATAAAAAGAGAGAGATAAAAATGTTAAGAGGAATAATTGTTGTTTAAGAAAAAAGACCATCACCGGCAAAAGATATAATAAAATATATTATGTACATGTATATTCGTCGTTGAAAAATGGATAAAAAAGGAAAAAAATTTGAAAAATTTGAAAAAAATAAAATTATTGTACTTGCTATTTGTAAACTTTAAGAACCAAGCTAATGACATAAATGAAGAGAAAATCTTACCTATATAAATAGATTTTAAAAACATACAAATATGAAAAAATTAAAATCATATCTAAATAAATTTAGAATTTAAAAAGAAAAAAAAAAGAAAAGTAAACTAAAAGGATGACAATACAAAAATCATATAAAATAGAAATAAGAATAAAAACAAAATATTGCATGATAAAAATATATTGAATGCATAAAATATCATATACATACTTTCAATAATAAATTATTATCATCTCTTATATAGAAAAATAATATTTTGATAAATATTACAAACCACATATGATTTTTACAAAAATTATATTAAAATACGCGTGGGTTCAAAACCTAATATTTATAATAAATCGATAATACATATCATTTTCAGCATGGATAAATAGTTACCCACATGGGGTTTACATCATTTATCCAAATGTTAAAGAACACAAATTAATCCATGGAAAATAATACAAACAATTAAAAATGTCAAATCATATAAAAGAAAATAAATAAAAACGATTATATGTTATTGTAGTATTTTCTAATATAAACATTTAATGATTATGGGACGAAAATAAATACTTGGGGGTTTTGGGAAAATATGATAGTGTTTTGAGGGAGAGAGAGAGTGTACGTGGACAGTGACTGATTATTGTCCACAAATTGGCGCGAATTCCATGGGGATGAAACCCACCGAAGTTGAAGGATTCCTCTGACGAACAACAATGTCACTCTTTCTCTCTCTCTCTTATTTTTATTTACTCCTCACATATAATTTTACTCCTCCCTTCAATCTCTCTTTCACCTCTTTTCTTCCTTTCTCTTTCTCTGTTTTTCACCTTTTCCGATCTCGATCCTTCTCAATCTAATGCTTTCATTTCAGTTTCTGGTGATTCCATCGCTTTGTTCTTCTTCTTGGTGACCCTTTATTTCTCAGGACAGTGTTTCATGCGGGTTGTCCCAATCTTCGGTGTATCTGTTTGATTTTGATAGATTTCTTGTGTAACAAGTCACTGTGGAAAAATGTCCCAAGGATTGGATTTCATTGACTTGTATATATTGTGAAGAAGAATAAACGATCTATATTGGATAAATGGTACGTGAACCTCTTACTTTCCTTAGATTTCTGTGTTGTATGTTGTAGAGATGGACGAAATGTAGAAGCAAATTAACACTCTCTCATGGTTTTTGTAAAATGCAGGGAACTCCAGTAAATATCATTGTTGGTTCTCATGTTTGGGTTGAAGACTCAGAAGTGGCTTGGATTGATGGTGAGGTTGAAAAGATCAATGGACAAGAAGTTGTCATCCAAGCCACTATTGGAAAGACGGTCAGTCATACATCTCCCTAAATTTTCTAACATTTCAACTTCAAACCTGTCAAAACATTCCTGTTTTTTTTTTGTTGACTTTTGTATAGGTCACTGCAAAGTTGTCAAAGATATACCCAAAGGATGTGGAAGCTCCTGCTGGTGGTGTTGATGACATGACAAAGCTCTCTTACTTGCATGAACCTGGTGTTCTTCAGAACTTGAAGATCAGATATGAACTTAATGAGATCTATGTTAGTAACCCATCTCTTAACTTATGTTCTTCATTAGGACCTTAATACTTTACTATGTTTCTATTTTCTGAGAAAATCTATTATTTGTTCATCACAGACATACACAGGAAACATCCTTATCGCCATTAATCCATTTCAACGATTGCCTCACATTTATGATGCCCATATGATGCAACAATACAAAGGAGCACCATTTGGTGAACTAAGTCCTCATGTTTTTGCTGTTGCTGATGTTGCATACAGGTATTTTTACTACTTACATATATATTATGAGCTACATATCTATATATGTTGTCATAGTAAGATGCCATTTGTCTATACAAACTCATCAGGGCCATGATTAATGAGGGAAAAAGCAATTCGATTCTTGTAAGTGGTGAGAGCGGAGCAGGTAAAACTGAAACCACTAAGATGCTTATGAGATACCTCGCCTACTTGGGAGGTCGTGCAGTTACAGAAGGACGTACTGTTGAACAACAAGTTCTTGAAGTAATCACTTTTCTATCTCTTTACTGTCATCTTCTTATTTATGAGCTTAATTTACTAACTGGTTTGTAATATCTGCGTCCAGTCAAATCCTGTTCTTGAAGCCTTTGGGAATGCAAAAACTGTGAGGAATAACAACTCAAGGTGAAGCAAAAACTAGTTATAATAGTGAGCATCCATATCTACTGTTGGGAATTCAGCTGATTGTTTACTATATGACTTTGGCTCAGTCGCTTTGGTAAGTTTGTTGAAATCCAATTTGATAAGCAAGGAAGAATATCTGGAGCTGCTATAAGGACCTATCTTCTTGAGAGGTCTCGTGTGTGTCAAATCTCTGATCCAGAGCGCAATTACCACTGCTTCTATCTTCTTTGTGCCGCACCACAGGAGGTTAAGTAGTGTTTAAAATTATGGAACATATATATCTTGTTCCCGAAGAAATCGCCGATATATAACACTTGATATAACTAGCAGGAAATTGAAAAGTACAAGCTCGGTCATCCAAAGACCTTTCATTATCTGAACCAGTCCAAGTGCTTTGAGCTTGTCGGTATAAGTGATGCTCATGATTATCTTGCAACAAGGAGAGCTATGGATATTGTTGGAATTAGTGAAAAGGAACAGGTCAGTTGTGAGCAGTTACATCAATTTAGTTTCCTGCAACTTGATGATGAACTTAATAACTCTGCCTTATGTATCAAACAGGAAGCAATTTTCAGGGTGGTTGCTGCAATTCTTCATATTGGAAACATTGATTTTACTAAGGGAAAAGAAGTGGATTCATCAGTTCCCAAGGATGACAAAGCCAAGTTTCATCTTAAAACAGCAGCTGAACTTCTCATGTAAAAAAAACATTTAGTCTCTGAGAACATGATGATATGAAATGTGTTATCAGTTGAGGGAAGCTAATTGGAAGTCTCGTTTTTTCAGGTGTGATTTAAAGGCACTTGAAGATGCGTTGTGTAAACGTGTTATGGTCACACCCGAGGAAGTTATCAAGAGAAGTCTTGATCCACAGAGTGCTGTAATCAGCAGGGACGGTCTCGCTAAGACAGTCTATTCTCGATTGTTCGATTGGTAAGTGGCTGGTTTGGGGGACAAGATCACAATAGTTGATACTTAAATTATTTGATGCTCAGTGAATATCTCTAGTAATGTGCAGGTTGGTAAACAAGATTAACAATTCGATTGGTCAAGATGCCAATTCTAGATCTTTAATTGGAGTTCTGGACATTTATGGATTTGAGAGCTTCAAAACGAACAGGTATATGAACCTTTTTACATGGTCTCTAAGGCTCACTGATATGCCACTCCACCATTTTCTGCTAATTAATATTCTTGTGCTGCAGTTTTGAACAGTTCTGTATTAATTTCACTAATGAGAAGTTGCAGCAACATTTCAATCAGGTAGGTTCTTGATTGTTATATATTATTTCCAGCTCTGATTATCAAAATAGGCTTTTTGTTTGATTCACTAGTTTCTTTTGCTGTTTTCAGCACGTTTTCAAAATGGAACAAGAAGAGTACACAAAAGAAGCAATAGATTGGAGCTACATTGAATTTGTGGACAATCAAGATGTTCTCGATCTTATAGAAAAGGTAATATCTTTACCAAGAAAGCATAATGGTATCAAGATAACTCTGCATAATTTTTATCTCACTTCAATTGTCCTTTTCTTTTCTCATCTGCAGAAGCCTGGTGGAATTGTTGCTCTCCTCGATGAAGCTTGGTAACGTTAACAGTGTAGTTCCATATGAAACATGAGATAATTATTACGTTCTTGAATTTGAACTAACTAGAGGCGTGATTTTTCAGCATGTTTCCAAAGTCAACCCATGAAACATTTGCAAACAAGCTATATCAGACTTTTAAGACCCACAAGAGGTTCATCAAACCAAAACTCTCTCGAACAGATTTTGCCGTTGCCCATTATGCTGGAGAAGTAGGTTCTTTATTTCCCCTAGCAAGAAAATTTAACCTTGTCAAAAACGCACAAATTTTTCACCATGTGTTAAATTTCTTCAGGTTTTATATCAGTCCGATCTATTTCTGGATAAAAACAAGGACTATGTGATCCCTGAACACCAAGATTTGTTGGGGGCTTCCAAATGTCCTTTTGTGGTGGGTCTTTTCCCTCCACTCCCGGAAGAATCATCTAAATCTTCAAAGTTTTCATCCATTGGTTCTCGTTTTAAGGTAGGCAAGCTTATTCAGATGTTCAGAGTTGATTGTTTGGAAGAATGTCTAACTAACTATGAGTAAGTGTAACTTTTGGCCTGATTGATGCAGCTGCAACTCCAGCAACTGATGGAAACATTAAATTCTACGGAGCCTCATTACATCAGATGTGTGAAGCCTAACAATCTTCTAAAGCCTGCCATATTTGAGAATGTGAACATCATGCAGCAACTACGCTGTGGTGTAAGTGCAGATCAGATAATACTAATACAATGAGATTGTTCTATATATAATGAGTTTTTGTAAACCTTACGTTTGCTTTACAGGGTGTTTTAGAGGCAATCAGAATTAGTTGCGCAGGATATCCAACTCGTAAACCTTTCTTTGAGTTCATAAACCGTTTTGGACTTCTATCTCCTGCGGCTTTAGAAGGGAAGTATGTAAAAAAAAAAACATTCTCCTAGCAGATCAAAATTCTTAATGTTTTGTGAGAATCAAAATCAAGATTTACAGATTCTTACTTTTATCTGAACAGCTACGATGAGAAAGTCGCATCTAAAAAGATCTTGGACAGCATGGGACTCAAAGGATACCAAGTGAGTGTCATGAAACTAATTGTATAGTGTTAGTGCTTCAATGGTATATGATTCAATGATATGTTTTGGTAATGCAGATTGGTAAAACAAAGGTGTTCTTGAGGGCTGGTCAGATGGCTGAACTCGACGCTAGAAGGTCTGAGGTGTTAAGTACTGCTGCTAAAAAGATTCAGAGACGAATACGAACTCATCAGGCTCAGAAACGGTTCATTTTTCTTAGAAAAGCCACAGTCGCTCTTCAATCTATATGTAGAGGTAAGCCATCTCATTGCTCAATCGCTTTCTGTGGAATTTACAAGGGCATTAACTGAATAATACAAGTATTTATGTAACTATCTTAGGAAGACTTTCTTGTAAAGTTTTCGACAATTTGAGACGAGAAGCTGCTGCTGTAAAGATTCAGAAGAATGGTCGGAGATATTATTCTAGAAATATATATAAAAAGCTTCATGTAGCTGCGCTTGCTGTACAGACTGGTTTAAGGGCATTGGCTGCTCGTAAACAATTCAGATTCAGGAAGCAAACAAAGGCTGCCACCATTGTTCAGGTTTATGTTCTTGCAAGAATTACACCCTAAAATTATCTTAGGTGTCTCATGATCATTAACACATAAATTCTTGTTACAAATGGCAGGCTCACTGGCGTTGTCACAGAGCAACTTCGTACTACAAGAAGCTTAAAAATGGAGTTATCCTATCTCAGACACGATGGAGAGGAAGACTTGCTAGGAGGGAACTTAGGAAGCTCAAAATGGTACAAACTACTTTATATGCACTTGCTAAGAATGTTCTTTATTATTCACATATTTATATTCATCACGTTTCCAAGAGCTTATTATAGAGATATTTTTTTGTTTTTTAAACTATCATGTCATCAGCAAGCTTATGTATTCATTTCTCTAAAGAATACTTTCAAAATGAGGATGCTAGTGTGAGGGACCTTGAAGCTGAAACTGAGATATTTTCTTCTTCTTAGATATGCTGCTGTTATGCTTGTGGATACGCATGTTAACTATTTTTTAAACATACTCTAAAATTTCAATAATCTTCAGGCTTCAAGGGAAACAGGAGCACTTAAAGAGGCAAAGGATATGCTTGAAAAGAAAGTCGAGGAACTCACATACCGTGTCCAGTTAGAGAAACGTTTGAGGGTATTTTCCATAGAAATTAACATCGATCATTATTTTCAGTAGATATATAATGTGTAGTGCTTAACTATTTTTTAGGGTGACTTAGAAGAAGCAAAGACCCAAGAGATAACGAAACTTCAGAGTTCAATGGAAGAAATGCGAAAAAAAGTCGATGAAGCAAATGCGTTGCTTGTGAAGGAACGCGAAGCTGCAAAGAAAGCCGCTGAAGAAGCTCCTCCTGTTATTAAAGAAACACAAGTTTTAGTTGAAGATACCAAGAAGATTGAATCGATGACAGAGGAACTGGAGAGTGTAAAGGTACTTTGCTGTTAGTGGCTAATAATTGTCAATCAGTTGTCTCATCTTTCCTTTTATTTAACGTGCAAAGAAACTCCATCTAAATTTGAGATTTTTACATTTCACTACATATGAATATACTTAGCATCAGTAAAATCAATGGCGTTCCAACAGGCTACTCTAGAAAATGAGAAACAAAGGGCTGATGATGCTGTGAGAAAATTTGAAGAAACTCAAGAGTCTCTCGAAGACAAAAAGAAAAAACTGGAAGAGACAGAGAAGAAAGGTCAGCAACTCCAAGAATCCTTGACAAGGTAAGAATATATATCATCAAGTATTGTTATTAGTATCTTCCTATTCATCATCATTTTCCTCTGAGCTGAAACTTGAAGTTAATGTGATCAGGATGGAGGAAAAGTGCAACAACTTGGAATCGGAGAACAAAGTCTTAAGGCAACAGGCTGTGTCCATGGCACCGAATAAGTTTCTTTCTGGACGCTCCCGGTCCATTCTACAGGTAACATTTGCAATTCAAATATCTTAGACTGCAAGTATCTTTTTGTTGACTTTTCAGAAATTGAACAAGTACCATATGTTTGATAATATCAGAGAGGTTCAGAGAGTGGTCATCTTGCAGTGGATGCGAGGTCAAACTTGGTAAATACATTTACCATTTCAATTGTCGATCGTATTTAGATTTTGGATTAATCTAATGATGAAGCATTGACTTTTAAAATGAATCAGGATCTGCATAGCCTCTCAATGAACCATAGGGATCCATCAGAAGTGGAGGATAAACCACAGAAATCATTAAACGAGAAGCAGCAAGAAAATCAAGAACTACTTATCCGCTGCATCGTTCAACACTTGGGATTCCAGGGGAACCGACCTATCACAGCATGTATCATATACAAATGCCTGCTGCAATGGAGGTCATTTGAAGTTGAACGAACCAGTGTCTTTGATCGCATTATTCAGACTATAGGCCATGCTATTGAGGTTGGCTTGAGCTTCCTAGTTTTCATAGGTACTTAATTGTGATTGCAAGTATGTTGGATTAATAACGTTTCGAAAGTTGATCTCTCAGACTCAAGATAACAACAATACATTAGCCTATTGGTTATCCAATGCCTCGACACTCCTCTTACTCCTCCAGCGCACACTCAAAGCTAGTGGTGCAGCTGGGATGGCTCCTCAGCGCCGCCGTTCATCTTCTGCCACTCTTTTTGGAAGGATGACTCAGGTATACATAGATGGTTTGAGATCCATCAACACAATGTAGCAAAAGCTTCTTGTTTCATTATTAGCTTAATTTTGAGAATGTTTCTATTATTTAGAGCTTCCGCGGGGCCCCCCAAGGTGTAAATCTTGCAATGATAAACGGTGCTGCGGGAGGAGGAGCGGATACCTTAAGACAAGTTGAAGCAAAATATCCCGCTCTACTGTTTAAGCAGCAGCTAACAGCTTATGTTGAAAAGATATACGGAATGATTCGGGATAACTTGAAGAAGGAGATTTCTCCACTCCTTGGATTGTGCATTCAGGTATACCATACACTACATTCATAAGCAAAAACGAGGTTGTTCTTGCTAATTGAAAATTTGTCTGTCTTGAACTTTTAATAGGCACCAAGAACATCGAGGGCGAGTTTAGTGAAAGGTGCATCTCGTTCTGTTGCCAACACTGCAGCTCAGCAAGCACTGATCGCCCACTGGCAAGGAATTGTAAAGAGCCTTACAAATTTCCTCAATACTCTTAAATCAAACAATGTGAGTTCCTTGGTGATCCATTTTTCTCTAAAGAAAAACAAGTTTTAGACTGCCCTGAATTTTGAATCTTCTATTTAATACTTTTTAGGTTCCTTCATTCTTGGTGCGTAAGGTGTTTACGCAGATATTCTCATTCATCAATGTTCAGCTGTTTAACAGGTATGATCTGGAGCTCATTAGCATCTAAAATCCCACTATCTCTAATCTCATACATTGCTAGCTATCTTCTACTAATCAAAATGCTTCCTATGTTTTCCCCAACAGCCTTTTATTGAGACGCGAGTGTTGTTCATTTAGCAACGGCGAATACGTCAAAACTGGCTTGTCTGAATTGGAACACTGGTGCTATAAGGCAACAGATGAGGTAATCACTCTTAGCTTTCACTCAAACAAAACTAAGTAATTAACTAACAAACAACAATTTCAGTATGCTGGTTCTTCGTGGGATGAGCTTAAGCATATCAGACAGGCCATTGGGTTTCTGGTACCCTTTTGTTATCTTCTTCTATCTAAAACCTTAAGGACGATCCCACCAGGGTAAACAACTAATCCTTACTCCAAATACAGGTCATACACCAAAAACCAAAGAAAACTCTCGACGAGATCAGTCATGATCTTTGCCCTGTAAGTTTGATCAATTTATCTTACAAATCAGGGATTTGTAGTATGCATTGACTGATAAATTGAAATTTTGTACAGGTACTTAGCATACAACAGCTATACAGGATCAGTACTATGTACTGGGACGACAAATACGGCACTCACAGCGTATCTCCGGACGTAAGCCACCTTAAGATCTGTGTGATTATATATATATATACATGTTTCTCACTCACTCTTTATATATACAATATACAGGTAATAGCAAATATGAGGGTGCTAATGACAGAAGATTCGAACAATGCTGTTAGCAACTCATTTCTTTTGGATGACGACTCCAGGTTTACTTCATTTACTAATACCACCAACAAGTTTCTTTAAAATGACGTCTTCTAAAACTTGATTTTTGCAGCATCCCTTTCTCGGTTGATGATTTATCAAAGTCCATGGAGAGGTTTGACATTGCTGATATTGAACCGCCACCTTTAATCCGGGAGAATTCTGGATTTAGCTTTTTATTGCCAGTCACTGATTGATCCTTGCGGAAGCCATATTTAGTTCTAGCCACTTCTCGTTTACCTCCAAAGTAGGGTTGCCTATGACGCAAGTAATAATAACTTGTACCACTTTTTGCCATTGAAATTCCTCTTTAAGATATATCCCCATTCGTTTTCTTAGTTTTATAGTCCAAAGTTAACTAAGAATAATTCTTCTTACAAACTTTACTTTAAGTTTGAATTATATGTTATATTCTTTTAAAATTTCTGATTTTGAGTTTGGATTTTTTGTTTCTCCTCTTGAAATAGATATGGTTATTGGAACTTGAGCTCTTCGTCTTACAAAGTTACCTTACTTTTTTCATAGCAAAATAATAAAATTAACACTAATAATTACAAAAAAAATTATAATATCTTTTGCACAATTTGTTTTTTAATTATATCCTTGGTGTGACATTTTTTTGGAATCCGCGGGATCTTTAAATTCTATCAGAAAACACATATTTATTGGACTTTTAACTCCTTATTTAGACTGTCATAAATCTTTAAAAAAAAAAACAAATTAGCTATAGTCCAATATATGAAATTTAATTCTTGTGAAATTTTTAAGATAATAAATCATCATATATTGACTAACAGTCTAACACCATACTATAAAATGTAAACATCATAAAAATTAAAACTAGTCTAACACAAAAGATGATTCAATAACTGAATAACCCAACAAAACTTAATTATTTATTAATTATTTATTAATTCGAGTAATGTGTAGATTCATGTCAATTGGCAGCAGATCAATGTAGGTTTTGGAGTTATATTCTTCTCACCATTCTCTCTAGACCTTTGAATTTGGATACATCTAACTGCTATAGATCTGTATCAGGACTTTGTGCGTTCTTGATTAGTGTTGTCTATTGGCTGAAAACTTGTAATAACGTTGAGGTAATTTCTGGTTGAAGGACCCTTTTCCAAGGGTTTAGCAAAATGAATTGTTTATATAGTAGTGAAGGTTCTCTCTTTAGTAGATATATTCGAAGCATCTGCAACTTAGCCTTCATATTTGTAAGCACATAACCATTGAATTGCTACGTTGTCTGATACTTTTTTCTGTATTTTTTCATAAGATTGCTCGCAGGCCATGTACATATAGCAGACATGCTTTTCAGAATAAGGGCTGATTGTATGAAATCATTTTCACTCAGGTAGATTATCGTGGGTATGAGGTAACAGTTGAAAACTTCTTACGGGTTTTGACTGGGCGCCATGAGAATGCTGTTCTAAGGTCAAAGCGTCTTCTCAGTGATGAGGGTAGCTATATTCTACTGTACATGACTGGCCATGGAGGTGATGAGTTTCTAAAGTTTCATTTCCAAAGCCATTTATTGTCTCATCTTAATCCAGTTTTGAC